>JBAMIG010000017.1:9072261-9088409 GCA_037177335.1 Kiunga ballochi | reverse complement strand
TGAGTTTTTCAAACTGTGATATTTGTGTTCATGCCTCATTTCAGAGCAGAAGATACGGATCCCACCTTTAGACCGGACTGAACATGACCTGCACTGACCTTTGGCTCCATTAGACGGTTGCTCGGTATGTACTCAAGAGTTTTCTCCCATAAGACAAAGATGCACAAGAGCTCAATGTAGCCTTGTGTAGGAGGAAGAGTTGATCTGTGTAGAAAATCCCGTGTCAGGTAAATGGGAAAGTAACCCAATGTCTTCAGTTCTGATTGTGATAGATTACATTCTCACTCAGAGCATCGTTCAAGGTTGTTTCAGGGTAATAGAAAAAGTATGTCGTACTACAACAATGAGCTCTTTATTCAATAAATCTGGAGAAAAGAACATTTGGCATTCAGAGAGCATAGCAAATCAGTTGCATGGACTTGCAGTTTTGTGGGTTTTTGTCATTTATATGGATCACCGTTCATCAATTTTTGCTCCAAGTTACAAAAGTGCTGACATTAAAATGATGAATCAACAACCATAAATGAATATTTGTAAATGTCCCATTTCAAACTGCATTTAGTTTAAAGTCTCCTCTGTGATTTATTTCCTAGAGCTCCTAAATTTGTTTGCACCTTTGAGTTGGAAATGAAATCAGCGTGTCTGGAAGCTGTGCATGCCAGAAGATCATAACGAGCCCACTGCCAAAGTTAAACTGGCCAGGAACTGAAACCTCACTGCCTTCCACCGATGTTCATGCATTTCTCATTCTCAATGCCACAGAAGCTCCTTTAACATCCATAATACAAAAGGAATTTAAAAGAAAAAAGATTCATGAGCCTTTTTCGGTTTATTTTCCATAAAAAAATGTCTGCCTTCACATTTGTTTGTTATTAATACATACACAGATTCATAGTGATGCTTGTCCATTATGCAGCCCTGCACAGCAGCCTGAGGTGCATTTAAATTCTCAAAACTGTTTATGTTGTTGGTTTACAAAGTTTTTATTCTTTTTCAATTATGTTTGTGCAAAAAGCAACACCCCTTATTATTGATAATACCTCTATTGTTCAATGAAAACATGCATTTAGTTAACATCTCATGTATCTGTTCTTGTGAGGAAGGAGTCACACACTGTTTATGCTGACTTGTGTTTAGTCTGTACAGAGATAAATATTTTATTATACACATAAACAACTGTAGACATGAAGGAGAAAAAATAAATAACTCAAAAATAAGAAGAAGGTTTCTATACTCATGTACTTTTCTCTATCAGAATAACAATAATGTTTATTTAAACTGATCTGAATTTGGCACAGACAGCTAACAGCACAGATGCTGTGGCCATTAACAAAGGTGAAACAAAGCAGTCTTGTTAATGTGGCAAATAGATATAAAGCGCTATAGTAAATGATATATCCTTATTTTATGATTCCACTGTTTGATTGATGTAAATGTGGAAGACTAGGCAGGGGACTTAGTCAGCTTCTTCCTTCGTAGCTGTAGATTAATCATTTGGTCTGGCTTTATTTGTTTGTTTGCAAACAAATAAATTAGCATCCAACAAAACAGCACTTGTTGGGTTTTCTTCTATTTTTTAACTGCAACATCTGTAACACAGCATCTTGTGCTGAATCCAGCCTTTGTCCATTAATAACACCCCAGTTATTAATAGAGAACAACTCATTTTGTTCCCCATGGAAACATATTGTTTGGTTGTGAACAAAATTATTTTGAACTATAAGATAAAAAAAAACTATTTAATAAATGTCTTTATTCATTCTTTGTGCACAGAAGTGTCCCCAGCTGCCTGTAAACAGTCATCCTATATACATGACCATGAATGTTGTATTGGATCCTGTAATAAGAGTTGCTGGTGGGCAGATTTTATTAAATTCAAAAGAAACCAAGATATTTCCTTCCATCTGTATCTTAAGCTAAGTTAACCAGCTACTGATTTTAGCTCTATATTTCTGGTGAAGACAGCTGTGATTGTTGATTTTTAATCCTCTAGATCAAAACCAAGAAAGCAAATGAGCTTAAAACACTGAACTGTCAGTATTCCACATCTGAGCTAATCCTGCTTTGGAGTTGTTACCAGTGATTTAACCTCAGACTGGGAAATAGCGTAAATATGTGTAATTGAAAATAGACCTTGCACAGCTTGAGCTGATACCAGCACATTCTGCAGTCATGTAATGATACCATCTGCCCATGAGTTCAAGCTGGCTGCAAGAGGGCGAGACTTCCTCAGATGCGCAATAATTATCACTTGGCAAATACTGTGCGAATAAATAGATGATAGTTGCATATTTACTTTAAGTTTTTTTTTTTTACACAATTCTGCATCTATGTATCCTTAACAAGACAATAAAAGCTCATTTTAACAGCTCTTGGTGTGAATGAGGAGGCCTATCTCCCTGGATATTCATTTCAAGGACAAGCTGATTGTCTCTTGTAAAAAGCTTTCTCCATACCAAGATGTCACTATAGATATGGGGGGTTTGCTGACAGATTATAACTGGAGGATTCATAAAGAGACATTCTGTGGATCGAGGGGAATTATTGAAATGCATTTGATGCACCCCCAGCCAAAATGTCAGACTTGGGCCTCAAACATCTACAAACCAAGGACACAAATGTCATTTGTCACAGTAATCAGAATCAATTCACACAGCATACTACATGCTTCATGCATGAATAGTGCCACACATTAGTTAATATAGACCGCTTGACATTTAGGAAAATATGCTCATTTGCTGTCTCGTCAAGAGGCAGATTATAGGATTGATGCCACTTTCATGTTTAAATGATAAATAAGATGCTGTATTCTTCAAATGCATCACACAGACATGAAACAACCATTTTAGTTTGATTTCCAGGTGATGGTTTGCTGAACCTATTAATAATGGACAGAGCTAAACCAGCTATGTAAAGCCTGTATTTTGGCAAATGTTAAATAATACAAATTATTCATGTGCAAATATGAAACTCCTCCATCCATTGTCTGTACCACCTATTTCAATCAAGGGTTGCAGGTAGCTGGAACCTATCCCAGGCAGGGTAGACCCTGGACAGGATGCCAGTCCATCACAGGGCCAACACAGAGACACAAACAACCAGGGATACACAGTCCAAATTTAAAACCTTTCTAAAAAGTGTTCTTTTATATTGTTTTCTGTGCATAACCTTTTGTTCCCTCTACTTTTTGTTTTACAGGTATTCAGTGAAGACCTGGATTCCCAGCGTTGTGAAAAATAACATTTTTATTACATTTTTAATGCATTAAAATTTTCTACTTTTGACAAATAAAATGTTTTTCAGACTATACAATGTGTTTATATTTCACTCTGACACAGCTCCTGTACATCAGAAGAACTGGTTTACTGTCTCCTCTGTTTGAGTTTTTGGTCAGATGCAGCATCTTAGTTTAGCTTTGCTGAGAGGAGTTGTTATCTGGTGGCTGTCTCACTGCATATGGTGTCTAATTCTAGCTCTGCCATAAATGGTTACTTAGTGCTGCCAACATGCACATGTTAGTTCATTAGGTGAGTCAAACCTGTCGGGGCCACTGGAAAATCCTTCCCCCAACAGCTTACTTTCCCTCCTTGTCATTTTCTTACTGGTGGAATGAAAGGTTCACTCTACTGTACAGATGCTACACAGTGATTAATGGCTGAGATTGACTGAAGCAATACAGACCTCCTATTGTTCAAATAAATGTCCATAACTGTCTTCCTTCTGAATTGTGAGTTCAAATTTTGTTTACACAACAGTAAATCGACTGCCTCGCAAACTAGGCCCATCACAGCATGTTTGGTGTGAACAGCTTGCAGAGCTAAGGAGTCGTATCTGATGCAGTGGATCATCAATATCTTATCGTTTTGGTTGGAAGAAGATTTCATGAATCCACACAAAGCATCCACCCCTGATTCTAGCATTTGTTTAATTTATTTGCTCCATGACACACTCCACACAGCCTGTCAGACTGCATGGCATTTATCTCCCTCAACATCACTTGATATAAATATTGGAAACATAAAGGCGTTAAAGTGGGTCAGGGTTTAAGCGAGCACCCAAAAAACAGTGCATTTTAATAAGTTAACAGTTCCTGCAATCTAAAACTACCTGTGCAAACTCAGCTCTGTTCAGACAGCAGCTAAAATAGCATCAAATGAGTCTAAAAGGGCTTCTTCAGCACCATAGCACTAGTGAAATGGAGTGCAGAGTCAGGGTCCTGGAAGTGTTTTGATGATTTTTTCCTTGAGACAGCAGACCGGAATTCCAGTCAGATGACAGACGGTGAGGACGTTTCGCCTGAGTTGCAATTCTCAGAAAGATCTGGGCTGCTGTAAATACACAAAGCTTGCCTTTTTTATCTTTTGCTTTTTTGGGTACAGAAGCATACCTCAAAGCTTCATTAGAGTAATCTTTGGGGAGGTGAGGAATTCTGACATTTTGGATTGCATCTAATAAAGTTGTACAGTGCACAAAAATTCCTGGGTAATGTATTGCTCGTTGGAAGCACATAATGTCTCACAGGAAGTAAATTTCCATTTGAAACAATATTAAACAACCTGATTTAAAATCCTCCCCATGAAGCACAATATTTCACAAGAAAAGACAGTTTGACTTTATTGCAGCAAAATGCTTGACTTGCATTAAAGGAAAACTGAACTAGTTTTTTCTCAACTATTCATTGATAAAAAAATGAATGGAGAAAAAATTCTAAATTATCCACCTATCCATCCATCCATCCATCCATTTTCCACCGCTATCCGAGGTCGCGGGGACAGCAGCCTGAGGAGGGAAGCCCAGACTTCCTTCTCACCTGGCCACTGCTGAATTCCATCTTGTGTAAATGCAGTGCTATATTGACTGTTATTTCTTATTCATCTCCAGTTATTATGCAATATTACTGTGCTGTGAGTGTAAATATTTAAATTTAGACCAAATCATCTAGGGTTTACACCAATTCCCTTTTAAAATATATTTGCATTGATATTTTTTAAAGAAAGTCTGAAAATCCTGTTCCAGTGGAAAGGTGTGTGACTTACAACTACTCTTACTGTTTGTGGGAATAAAAAGTAGGATTTTTTCAATCGATTGATTCAGCAGTTGATTGTCAGTCAAGGTTATGTTTATTGTGTTTTAATGATGAGCATGCAACAAGAGTCTGCTCTTTCAGGGATCCTTTACAGCCAAACAAAGGAAGATGGACATAACAGTCCTTTTCACAGTGACTGGCAGTCAATAACAAATGGGCACACAGGATCAGGATATTATTAGGGACCCATGACTAATGTGGAAGCAAGCAACTAGCAAGATAATCCTTTATTCTTGGGTCAGAAAAAACAGCTCTCTGTGGGGTGCTAAAGCGCTGAACCAAAAGTAAGAGACTACCCACTGCAGCAGTGAAAAAGAGGTGGTTCTCCTCTACACCACTGCATTCTTTCTCCAGCACATCGCTCTAAAAATGATATATTTTTTAATAAATGTTTAATGCCAGGTGTTATTCAGTGGAGAAAATAATTTGTGTCAACTTGAATGGCCTTGAGGTTGGCTTGCTCTCAAAATGACAAATCTTCTGCCTCTGAAAGTACAAAAGAAGGAGCGAAACGGATGCTCTTAACAAAACACTGATACTTCATTTTAGGACAGTCTTTTTGTCTGCAGGCATGTTTCAGAGACATTGCAGCAGAAGCTGCTCTTGCTTTCACAGCAACTTGCAAGCTGTGAACAAAAAGCAAAAAAGTCAGATAAACCATCAGGTGTGTTCATCTAAATGTTCAGAATTGATGATGCAAGAATCAATGCATTTCAGCAGCGTTTTATCCGGTTTAATTACCAAGATGTACCAAGTGTGAAAATGTGGAGAAAAAAATCCTTTGTATCCTTCAATCTCAAGGGAGCAATCTTGCAGACTCATGTGAGCTTCAAGCCAATTCATCAATGTCAAACAGAGAATCCAAGCGATTGCTTGGATTCTTCATGCTCACCATCTTTGGGATTCTTATCTCCTGTCCGCTCAGACCGCTAACTCAGTGTCAGCTCATGAAGAGTCAACAAGCTGTAACGCTGTGTTTGGGAAAAAGGATGGGCACTCAGCTGGTTGAGTGCCAAGGCCATTATGCCCCCTTCCATACAGACTACAGCTTCAGTTCCCTCCATTACCAACATCGCTCCCATTTTGTCCTCTGATGCGTCACAGCCTGCTGCAGATTTGTTTTTAATATGTATGACAGAATCCACTTAACCGTATGTAAGGAAGAGAAGAAGCATTCTTTTTCCTCCTGGGGCCACATAGCACAATAGTGCTGGTCACCTTAATGGCACTTACCTTTAGCCAGCTTATCCCGCTGCAGCTAAGAAACTTATAGATATTTTTCACACTCCCACTTCAAAGAAAAAGGTTTTGAGGTATTGTTTTGATGCGTCAGTATTGGATCGACAGCCTTCAACAACAACGTTCACCCATCAGAGCCATTATTTCTCTTAAAGCTGGCATTATCCTCTCTGTAAATATAAGTGCACACATGTCAGTCCAGACAGTCAAAGCTCCACTTAACAGGTTTACATGGATACTGCTTTGGTCAAACACAATGCTCACATATGAAATGCAAAATCGCTAAATAAACCAGGCTTTAATTGGGTTTACTCATGCTGCTTCAATAACCTGCCTGCAGCTGTTTTCTCGTTTTAACAGCCCTGTTAGGGCAGTAAAAATTAGATTATCGCTCAAATACATAATCTCCCTGAATATTGTCCCTTTTATTTGTATTGCAGTGATTTCAGTCAGACTTACTGAAATTTAACATTAATTAGCTCCTCATATAATCAGAATTATTTTTAGACACTGCTGTTTAAAACAAAAGAAACTCCTCCTCAGTATTACTTGTCCATTTTTATTACTTCCTGGGATTTTTTGTGTACTGTGTGATAGTTGATTCACAAGGACGACAGAAAAAAGTCAGACAGAAGCTCCATGATGTCGACGGTAAGTTTATGTTGCTGAATTTTCATTTATTTCTACTCTTTCAAAATGTTTTTATGTTCTATAATGGAGTCACGGCCATGGGAGGAAATGCTGTGTGGCCAGAGCAGCAAACTGGAAGTTTGGCATCCAGGCTCAGATGGTCACCACACATTTCCACAGGCTCTTTCCCTTGAGAGAGAAGTTGTACATTGGGCTGCCTGGTCTGGCTGCTGATGCAAGACAATAGCTCAGAGGCTTCATTTCTCCCTGAACATGTATGAACTGGAGGTGGGTTTCCCACCGGTTTCCAATCTGCTGTGTGAAAGAAGTTTTGGACCATATTATATTGAGACAGTGATTGCATTAAATCCCAAAACACATGAATCATTCATCTGTTCCTTGGATTTGATTGGCTACCCCATGGTGACAGAAGACAAAAAAAAAGTTTGTATAAAAATAATAAACTGCTTGAACCTTATGTTTCTTACTTAATTTGTTCAATAAATGTACACATGCTTAGAAAAACTTAAAGCTCAGTAGGCAGCTTCCAATATTACAATCGTGTCATCATTAAACATGCCATCAGCTCTGAGAAATAAGAATATTTATGCAGAGATATAGAATAACAATCCCTAGGACTTGTGTTGCTGCATGTGAGGCAAGTTTATTTGTACAGCATCTTCCATGTACAGGACAATTCAAAGTGTTTCATTTTTAAACAGTAAAAGCATTACAGATGTTGTAAAGAAATCCCAATAAAATAATAGATGTAATAAAAAAAATCATTAAAGTAAGATCAGATAAAGTTACTGTGCAAGTGTGATTTATTAACTCATTAAAAAATTAACTGGATGTAAACATAAGAGTTTAATCTCTACATGCAGTTTGTTCTACATGTTGCCAGCATAGTTCTGAAAATTAAATGATTAAATAAAACATCCATCCATTAACTACCGCTTTATCCCTAACGGGGTCGCAGGGGGGCTGGAGCCTATCCCAGCAGCCAACGGGCGAGAGGCGGGGTTAAATAAAACATATTTTATTTATTGAAAGGGAAAATTGATTTGTTATTAGCTTTTTTTCCCAGCAGTACATGTCAAATAAAAGAATAACTTTTTTTCCTTAATAATTTCCTTAAAATATCCTTAATCAAATCATTAAGGAAAAAATAATAAAAACAATTGTTTTAGTTTATTTGACATTAAGAAAACAGTTTTCTATGTACAGTAAATAATATTGTAAAAATATTGAAATGGTCAAACCCTGAAATAAAAATGGAATAGCATATATTTTATTTTGGCATCTCACATCCAAACCAAATGGTTTTGCTGGTTCAGACAGGTTTATTTACACAAATTTTTATGTTATTATAGAAGTGAAAATGTTTCTACACCCGGCAGTTAAAGAATGAAGAGATAGCTTTTATGGTTTATAAATGGTTTGACAGTAGATGTAATAATGTGAGCTAAAATCTAATTACATCAAATAAAACTTTATTTATAGACCCCTTTACTATACAGAAAATGCAACTCAGAGTGCTGTTTTTTTTTAAAAATGCATATTTTAGTGATATACAAACTTCCATGTCACACTGGAACACACACCCCACCCATGTGCTTCATGCACAAAACCACTGAATCAGGAAAAATTTGTGTAAAAATTAATAAGATTTATTAATTAAAACAGAATAAAATTGGAAAAAATGAGATAAATAATTAAAATTAAACTTAGTCTGTAAAATACTAAAGTTTGTAGTGTCAGACTGAAACTGAGTTTTAAAATACTAGTTAAAAAGCTTTACTAAACAGGAAAAGTTTTAAGCTTTTGCTTGAAAATATTAACACTACCAGCTGCCCTCAGCAGGCCGTTCCATAGGTGAGGACCATAATAGCAAAAAGACAAAAAGACATTGGCTCGTGAGAAGTTCAGGATTAATCAGATTTATTAAGCTGCCTTTAGCAGGGACTAAATCAGAGAGGTGACAAATGATAAATGGAAATGATTGGAAAACATGTTTACCAAATAAACACTTGGCCATTTATACTAAATAAGATGCTCAAACCTTGGATATGTGTGGTGTGTATCAGATAGGTAATTTATTCCTTTTAGTGCCTATAAAGCACCGTAAATAAAGTCATTTGTGGCAAGAAATCTTTAAGTCATATGTGGATAACATGATCTTCTGATCCAGTCTTCAAAGCGCCTGAACTAACGTGCACATGTGCTGCTGTGACTGAATCCAGCAGGAGCTGTGATGCTTTGAGAAGCTAACTGCTTTCATAGCTTGTGTTCAATATGAAGTAACACAAAGTGACATCATGGCTGCAGGTGAAGCTTAGACAGAGAAGAGTTTGTGAGTAAAGTTAATCACATAAGCAGCGACTCACTAATCTGTTAGGTTAATGAGACAATGCCCGAGGAATGATGATGAGTTTCCACGCAGCTGTAGGGAAGCTGTCTCCTGTTTTATAATCAACAGGGTTTAATACCTCCAGGCTAATTTTGAGTTTGGATAAAGTCTTTATGATTAATACATTCTTTGACAACAAAATTGAGTTTTTAAAGTTAGTTTGTATATTGTTATCAAGAAATAAAGATCACATTAAGAATTCTTTTTTTATATACCCAGTAATGGGTGACTATTGATGGGAGTGTAACTGATGATCCAATTTGGTGTTCATCAATCAATACCACATGTTGCAGGAGACAGTGATGAACACTTGATGATCTCCAGATTTAGACCGATATGAGAGTCTACATAGACATTTTATGCGATAACATCTACAGGTTGTTTAGCTCTCCTACTTAATTACTGCAAACTGTACAGTTTTTTATTCAAATTTGTTTATACAGTAAGCCGTGCATTTAAATGCACCAGTAATCATTTTTAAATGCAAAGACTAAAAATTAAAGTGGTAAAACGGAATTTTAATTTTAAGCAGTGGTTTCAATATGAAGAGCTTTATATATATTCAGCTACTTTTCCATATTAAAGCAACATAATGGCAGATGCACAAGCCTAAATATGCAGTGCCACCATGGTATTTTTACTTGAGTTGAAATTAATTCAGAAAAGAATAATGGATTGCAGTAGTTCTGTGCACTTAGTCCTCCTGGGCATCAGATGGGGCTTCTGCCTGGAGAGGAGGTTGGTGAATTAAGAGTCCTGGGGTTCTGCCTCCTAGGTGGCACAGGAGGGCAACATCTCTGCTTCCTGGAGCCTTTGCATCATGGCTGCGAGGCACTCACACTGAGCCTGCCCCTGCTGCGCAGATACATGGCCCCTGTGGTGGGATGGTTGCTGATCTTCAAGGTCTTTGGGAGCCCCTGGTCTGCCTCAGATCTGCAGGGTCTCTGTCACTTTTGAACAATCACACTCATCACTGTCCTGATATTTTACCCCCACATTCACTTAACTGCTGATACAGTCACCATGATGTCCTCATTATCAATATTTACATTTTTTTTATGTGATGCTGGTGTTTTTCCTGCATGTCCATGTTGTTGTGGGTACTCTTTTTTTGTCCTTGCAGATACCATGTGTTGTTTTCTGTTTCTTGTGCAAACATTGTTTTTATTTTGATTGAACAGCTGATGACGTTGCTTCTCATCTGCAATTTGTTTTCTTCTCTTCACTTTTCTCTTGTTCTGAAAAGTACCACAGCCTTTTCTTATTAATCTACATGGAACCACTACATTTTAATGAGAAGCAGCCTCGTAGCATTGACTACGCCTTTTTAAAAACTAAATCTGTCTGCTTGTCTCTGGCTTTCAATTTTCAAAGGCTTAAATTTAGTATATTTTCAGGTTATTTTTTTTATTTAGAAAAAAAAAAACATTTAAATCATAAAAATTATTTTAATAATATTTCAAATTTTCCAAGTTTTTCCAGTGGTACTACTTTGCTCAATACTTACAGCTGACTACTTTTTATACAGACCGTGTTCCTCAGTTGAATGACCCACTGCTGTACACATGGCCTGATATCTAAATTGATCCATTATTGGGGGGGAAAAACTGAAAATACCCAAATCCTTAAATGAACCAGGCCGCTGTTGGTGAAGTGGATTAAACTGCTTCACATTTGGTTCACTTGAGTGAAATAGCATTATGATGACATAGGGAAACATAATGCAGTGAACAGAGGTGTTCCATTAAATCAGTATTATATTTACTCATGCATAGGTATTTGAAACATTTAGGTGCAGTCACACCTATAAAATATCTTAAAAAAATTTAACCTTAGAATATTTTTTGCTATATTCACATTAAAATTGAAATGATCCTTCTGTGAAATGATAATGAACTTTGCAGCATTTACAAGCTCCATGATTGCAACGCATTTCCAAAATGGGGAACAAGTCTCACAGTGGAATGGCGCCAAATACCGAGTAGAGTAGTATTAATCAAGTAGAACAATCCCTAGCTCATTTATCAATCAGGAGTGTATTTATCTGATCACATTTCTATGGACACAAATTATACATCAAAATTGAGAAATCTTGTTGGCTTCACCTCAAGCCAGGTGTGAAAAAGCTGGAAAGCTGGGACTGCAGATTTTGTGTTAAAGCCCTCCAAGTGACGCAATGTCTGCTTTTCAGCACAATTTGCTCCTATTATAACAAGGAAAATCAGGCTGGCATGATCTCATTGTTTCTAAAAAAATAAATAAATAAAAAATTACCGGTATATCCCTGCGTAGCTAAAAGCCTCGTGCCGTTGTCATAACAACGCTGCAGCTGACCTCTGATCTGATGCAGACCTCTGTCTTATACTGATGCCCACATCTCTGCATTCTTCTACATCAGTCCTTCCCTCTAATTCTCGCCTACTATCATTTCTTCTACATTCTCATCTTTCATTTTCTCATCTTTTTTCCTCCTTATCTTTAATTTTTTCTACATCTTCCGTATACTCAGCATGTTCCCTCCCCTCTTCATCTCTCCTAATTTGACCTCATTTCCTTATTTCCCTTCATGCCTTGCACACTTTTCTCTCTGCATCTCAAAACTTCTTTTAGTTAAATTTACACTAATTTACACAATTTTCCACATGTGGATCTTATCTCAAGCTTCCAACACTTTTGTTAGAAAACTTTCTTACTCATTTTAATTCACCATTCAATGATTTTCTGAACTTTTACACATCAATTCCAAGCGTAAATACTAACACACATAGTAAAAAATACTTTCAAGTTTTAGCATCAGTGTTTAACCCTCAAATTTCATTTCATTCCGGTTAAACTTTCCCACATTTTTTATATAAAAGATTATATAAAATATATACTTCAACTGACTTATACTGATTTCAACTTGTTCTACTGGTTTTAACTCTTTTCACTCACTTAAATTAAACCCTACACCATTTTAATCAGCTTTTATCGTCAGTTTAAGTTTCAACACTTAACATGTGAAATTTTATTTCAGCTTTCTTCAGTATTACAGTTCTACCATTTCCACATGCAAGAATTCACAGTGCTGCTCTGCAAAAACAGCAAAGTTCTAGTTCCTCATATGCAATTCTATCACCAGTTCAGCTGTATGTACAAGTTTATAGTTTAATGACAGAGTTTTAAAATCCTGTCACTAAAATCAACCTGTACAATGTTTACCCTCAGAGAAGGCATTCTCATAACTCAGAGCAAAATGTTATATATCTAATTAGATAGTCAGAAATCTCATTAAAGGTTTAGGGCAAGAGGAGATTTGAGCTCTACACATTTGTTGTAATGCCACAGGTTCCCTGTCAGGATGCCTAAAGGAAAAAACCATAACTTCGGTGTGATGCTGATTCATGAAAAGTTACACCTGCTAGGCTGAATTTACACCAGTCAAAAGGTTGATTTGTAGCTTTAATATTTGACAGAAACTTTTAAAGATCCAACACAGATTATGTATCAGCCACAACCTCCACTGTGAGGGCAAACATTTAATTTTTACATATATTGCAACATAGATTATGCATCTTTAAAGTAAGAATCCAGGTCCTCTGTCATTTCAGCCAAATGTTGGGAGGTGTTTGCCGCCTCTTGAGCTGCAGTGGACCCTCTGGCAACAGAATTTTCTTGAGTATCCGTCTCCCGCTTTGTGTCCTTGACTCCGCCCAGAACTTTCTGGCTCTCTATGAAGTACTGGTTAGGGTGACTGAGTGAAAAGGCGGCATCTTCAACCTGCTCAGAAAAATGAGAAGCCACAGCAGATGAAGGTCAGGAGAGGATAATAACTGTCAAGCTGTCAAAAAGTTGGCAGGTTGATTAACTGATTGGATGCCACCTTTCATAAGAGGATATTTTTCCCTTATTGGTACTGATGAGGAATGCTTTACTGAATTCTGAGGGTTTCACAATCACATTAGTGAATAAAAAGCTGTTAATAAATTAACACATTATGGACAAAGCCTCAATGAGCCGCCACCTTACTGTGGTGGACGGGTTTGTGTGTCCCGAAGATCCTAGCAGCTATGTTGTCTGGGCATTTACGCCTCTGGTAGGGTCACCTATGGCAAACAGGTGTCACGGGGGAGGGACCAGACTAAGAGCGGTTCAAAGACCTCTAGGATGAAAAGAATATTGGAGCCCTCTGGAGCCAGGCCTGGGGGTGGTGTATCAGAGCAAGCATTTGGTGGCCGGCCTTTGCCCATGGGGTCCAGTCAGGCCCTGCACAAAGTAGTTACATAGAGGGTGAGACCACGGAAGGGGAGGGGCCGTATAGATGTTGGGTGCAGTGTAAGCCGGGCGGTTTGATACCCGGCTGTTGAAACTGGCTTTAGGGACGTGGAACATCCCTTCTTTGATGGGGTAGGAACCTTGAGCTGATGCGTGAGGTTGAGTGGTTCCGACTAAAGATAGTGGGACTCACCTCAACGCACAGCTGGGGCTCTAGAACCAGTATCCCCGAGAAGAGTTGGACCTTCTTCCACTCTGGTGTTGCTGGGTGGGTGTGGGCATACCAATTGCCCCCCGGCTGGGCCCCTGTACGTCGGGGTTCACCCAACGAGATGGGTAGAGAGGGTAGCCTCCCTCCGCTTTTGGGTGGGGAACAGATCCTGACCGTATGCACCGAGCAGCAGTAAAGAGTACCAACCCTTTCTAGAGTCCTTGGGGAGAGTGCTAGAGAGTGCTCTCCCAGTGACTGACATGGGCCCCCTGATCTGAACCAGAGTAGTGTTTTGTTCCTGGACTTCTGTGCTCGCCATGAATTGTCCATCACAAACACCATGTTCCAGCATAAGAGTACCCACATGTAAACCTGACAGCAGGACACGCTGGGTCATAGTTCCATGATAGACTTCGTAGTTTTTTTTTGTTTTTTTTGTTAAACTTGTCTTGTCCAGCATCCCAGCGGCCAGAATGGTGGTCTGGCTGCTATACTGTGCCGAGCAAATTTGCTCTGTCAAGAAGATCTTCAGGTATATATGTATATACAGAGATCCTCTTGATAATCAGAATTCTTTGTTTATTTATTTTAATTTTGAGTGAATAGTATTGCTGGACCGACCGGAAAAAAACAGAGAAATAGAAAGAGAAAGAAATAGACTTTGTAGTTGTATCATCAGACTTGAGGCTTCGTTTCCTGGACGTTCGGACGAAGAATGGCGGAGCTGTCGACAGATCACTACCTGGTGTTGAGTTGGCTCAGATGGTGGGGGAGGATGCAAGTCAGGCCTGGCAGGCCCAAACGTGTCATCGGGGTCTGCAGGGAACGTCTGGCAGAGTCCCCTGTCAGAAAGAGCTTCAACTCCCATCTTCAACCATGTCCCGAGTGAGGCAGGGAATACTGAGATGAGTGGACCATGTGCCTTGTTTCTATCATTGAGGCGACCAGCCGGAGCTGTGGCCATGAGGTTGTTGGTGCCTGTTGTGGCGACAATCCCAGAACTCACTGATGGACACCAGTGGTAAGGGATACCATCAAGCTGAAGAAGGAGTCCTATTGGGCCCTTTTAGCCTGTGGGACTGTGGAGGCAGCTGATAGGTACCGACAGGCTAAGCGGTATGCAGCTTTTGCGGTCGCCGAGGCAAAAAGGTATCTATTCAGGTATCCTGGATAGGAGGGTCCATTGGAAAGTTGAACCTCAGATTGAGGAGGAGCAGTGTGGTTTTCGTCCTGGTCGTGGAACAATGGACCAGCTCTATACCCTCTTCAGGGTCTTGGAAGGAGCATGGGAGTTTGCCCAACCAGTCTATATGCGTTTTGTGGACTTGGAGAAGGCATTCGATCGTGTCCTTTGGGGACTCCTGTGGGGTTGAGGGTTGGAGTCCGCAAAGGCTGCCCTTTATCGTTGATTCTGTTTATAACCTTTATGGACAGAATTTCTAGGTGCAAAAGAGGTTTGGAAGGGATCCATTTCGCTAGCCTCAGGATCGGGTCACTGCTGTTTGCAGATTATGTGGTTCTGTTGGCTTCATCTGGTTCTGGCGGCCGGGATGAAAAACAGCATGGGTGGATAAAGACTATCTTGTCCATGACTTTGAGAAATTTGGATTTTAAAAATATATTTTAGGATGAATTATTTGTGAACAGCAGCATCTTAATGAAATAAATCAAGATCAGTGAAAAAGAATTTACATTGTTTTGTGAATCTGCAAGAAAAAATAACATTGTGAAATCTGTCTGATGATCCTTCATCTTTTAGTGTGAGTGCAGTGGCTGCAGAAAGACTGGATGTCTTTGCTACCATTATTACAAATAACTCGGTAATATTTTCTGATACTACCTGGACTTTTTACATGCAATAATGTGCAAATCTCTTGCCCCTGTCTGCAGTCAGGGGCCAGAAATATGAAAACATGGTGTATTTAATTCCCCTCCAACAGAACAATTGTTTGCATGGAGTACATTAATGTGAGAATAATAACAGCAAGGGAATAAATGAACCACAATATATTCATTAAGCCTCCCAAGCAGCTGAAGTGAAACTATTTCTCACCAGGAGAAATGGAGCAGATGTTTAACTAGAGTTAGATCATGCTTGTGTCAGAATGACTCAAGCTGTGCAAGAAATACACAAAAACGTAAATTACTTTCACTAATCCAGCAAATTAAAATGTAGAATTTTGTAACTACAACCATCAGTAATATACAGATTGTTTCATCTAGACACATGCTCTCACTTCAGTTCTCACCAACACTAAAACAGAGCTGAGTAAATGGGATCATGTGAAATCTGCTCACAGAGCAGAAAATACAAAAAT
>JBAMIG010000017.1:9031374-9052899 GCA_037177335.1 Kiunga ballochi | reverse complement strand
CATCAGGTGTGTTAGGGCAGGTAGACACCAAAACCTGCTGGATACCGGCCCTCGAGGACCGGAGTTTGACACGTGTGAGCTAAATCAATACTACCCCCACAATTTCTAGTGGAATTGCTCCTACGTCTCAAATCGAGCATAAAAAAAATCCCCTCTGAATCATGCATGTAGAAGACAGACAAAACCAGCCTCTGTTTGCATCTCAGCATGACTGGATGTGCATAAGGTCAGGAGCAAAAAGACCAGAAGCAAATGGGATGGCACACCTTATACAAATAACTCACAAGTTTGATTTTGATTTTTCATTGTATTATTGATTACATTACAACAAATTGGTTTTGGAAAGGCCTGACAGCAGAAATAGCCTAAAATGCTCATCTCTGTTCTGATTTATCCCACTGCATTATTATTATTATTATTATCATTATTATTATTATTATTATTATCATTATTAGACTCATCCATGCTGAGTAAGCAAAAATCTACAAATACTTACTGCAAGAGCTTTAGAAAGCCTTGTTCGGAAATCATTGAGGACAATGGTGACGATGTCCTGTGGAGGGATGTAGACGTAGCCCGCTTTTAGGTACACTTTCCTTGTTCGCACAAGATCAAGGGCATCTTGAAAAGGAACCTAAAACACACACACGTAAAATAAAATATAACACTTTTTGCTGCTTGATCCAAAGATTGATCAATTTAAATGTAAATTACATTTAATTAGCAGAAGGAATCGAGTTATTTCTTCATCTAAGATCAATTAAAATTGATAAAGAGGTTTGAAAAGCCTTTTTAGACACTGCAACAGGTCTCAGCTCCAGTAGGACAAAGAACTTTCTGAAATGTTTGGCTAAATGATTAAAACACAGGATTTCTCAGTGACGACATGTTTTGTTTAAATAAATCCTAAAAATTGACTGATTTGCAATCCATTGCTTTATCTTTATCCTTGTGGATGAAATATATTAACTTTTCTGGCAGCTTTGAATCTTCAGCAGGAAGGGAGACAAATGCTGAGTGGAAATCCAGCAAGTGAAAGAGAATAAATTGTCCAATAATTTGCTTATTTTATTTAATTCTGCTTTTATGAAGGTGCAAAACAAAACAGAGCTAAGCAGCCACATCAGTTTCCAGTCAGTGCAGGATACGCTGCAGTTCCTCACTGCGTTTACTTTTGACTTGTTTGACTGAGAGCATGTGGCAGGACAGGACAGTAAAAAGTTCCTAGAAAAAGAAACATTCTTTGAATTTCCAACATTTATTTCTTATAAAAATTGTTTTTCTTACATAAATGTTTCTTAGCTGTTGAGCACTAAGCAAGTGTGAATGCCTGATGTGTGAAAAGCACTAAATGATGCTGAAAGAGGCTTCATGCCTTAAAAAAACCCAACATAGATTAGATCCTAGAGACTGTAAAAGGATATCATTTAGCAGGAAACAAAACTGATATCATACAATGTGTGCATGCCTTGCTTATGTGACTTTATGCATATAAACAATGGGTTAATATTGCATTTAATCTGATTAGTCTCAACAGAGCGAGATGAGTAACTCACTTTGTAGAAGTCGTGATTCTCCACAGTGATTCCACTGACGCCGTAACTGGAGTTGACAAGTTTGTCCTGCAGTTCCTTCTTCTCCTTACTGCTGATCTGAAAGGTTATTGATTTAATTCAGTAAGATGCTTTAAACACTGGGCTGGGGGACGAAGATTACTGATTAAATAACGTTTCCTCACAGTGAGATTTAACATGTTGAATTGCAGCTCCTCCTATCTTACGTTTCTTACAACTCTATCAATATTTCCTTAAGTCTACAGAAAAAGTAAAGATATAAACCAATGAACAATTGCCTTTTTGTCCATGCGTGACCACAAATCATACAAAACTTGAATTAATAAAAATATGATTTATGCCCATTATTGTATGTGAGCATATCATTTATTAAAATAAAAAAGGAAGAGCAATATTTGAATTAAATTTTTTTTTTTAAAGCTTTTATGTTCATGGTTCTGTGATCAAACAGCTCCACCTGGTGGAGACTCACCTGTACACCTGACAGATTTAGCCCATTGCTCTTTACAACTCAGCGTATGACATTAAATATTCCTAAACATTATCATGAATCAATAAGTATCAGAGAGGCAATGGCTTCAATCTTTACTTCTGCTTTTTTTCTGTCTCAGCTTCTTTAGCAGTTGTTTGCAAATCATTCTAGTTTTACTACAAATGGATGAAAGTGTGAAAGAGAAAAGGAGAGAAAGAAACAAGAAAAAAAAGGTAAAATAAGGAAAGATGATCATGTAAATAAGCCACATGAAGGGAAAAAGGCCAATTGTGTAGAAAGGAATAATCTTCACATAGCGCTAATTAATCTTTGGTGATTTGCTGAGAGATTATTGCAATAATGCAGAAAATGGTATGTAAGAAACGTACCACATCATACTGGAGATTATTTCTGTGCAGAAATTCCAGCTTTTGTTTGGGATCCAGCTTATTGAAGCGGTGCCGGAAAAGATCCACTTCTTGTTGAATAAACCAGCGCCGTAGATCTTCCCTTGAGGATAATTAATGGCAAACATTTGAATAGCTGAATCAGCAGAATCGGATCATCTCGCTCTTTAATACGTTTAAATACCATAAAATGCAATCCACAAGCTTACGTCTGGCAGTAGGCCAGTCTGAGGATGAAGTGGGAGATGTGATCTTTTCGGCGTTTCTCCATTTCACTTGGTCCATTTTGAGATTTTCTGTCATCCTTAATTTAAAAGAAGATGCATTAATTCAACTAAATGGTGCAAGTTTAAAACAAGACCATTAAATAGAGTTTCATAATTATAAGTTTGGTTATTTGTCAAAGAGTTGCACATTTTTCATGTGATTTCTTCTCCTAAGAGCATTTCTAACTTGTGCATCTTTGTATCTGCATCAGTCTGAAACACAATTAGATCATGTTTTTGATACATTTAGGCATAATAGTGTGCATGTAAAGACTCCCAACTGTTTGCTGGTGTATTTCTGCACTCCACCTGTATTATCTGTGCTGTGCTCATTATATTATTGAGTGTTTACATATTGGTGTTCTTCCTTCATTAGGCTCTCTGCATAGTAAATCCTCCTATGTAATAAATGTTGCATTGCTTTGTTGTCATTAGCATAGTATAAGTATACTTACAGTGTCCAATCTGTAGGGGAAATTTAGGTTCTTCAGCTCATGTTCAAGCTTCCTGGAGTACTGCTCAGACTGTTTCACAAAGCTCACCCCCAAATTATCAACAGTCTTCAACACTGCAGTGACAAAAAAAACAAACACTTTAATTAACTAACCCTTAAAAGTCCAAATATTAACATGTTCAAATGTATCTCAAAGACAGAATAATGGCAGCTGAATTTATTATGTGCATCTGTGTTATGATATCATATTATTTTATTGTTGTCAACTGGCATATGCTTGATAGTCGCCATGTTATTTTACACAATAAAATACAATTATGGAAATTACATACACTTTAGTCTTTCCACAGCAAATGTCTCAAATTCTGCGAGAGCAATGTTTTCAAGAGGAGGCTGTCCATAAAACTGCAGGGACTGGGTGTACACCTCTGTCTGAGGGTTTGTACCAAGCTTCCTTCTTCTGCCAAAAAACTGCATGGCTCCTGGAAATAAGAGAAATTAATTATGATTAGTATGCTTGGTTAATTCTCAAAACACACACAAACGTAAAAGCCTAACAGTTTCGTAATATTTCAAGTTTGTGTGACTAGCCACCGTGCAACAGTTCACCGTGTTAAAAACGTACGCGCTGAACTAAAGCATTGTTATCACGCAGGCAGCCAGAACAACACTTAAAAGCAATATAAAATATTCATTTAACTACGTATTACCTAGAAGATGATGAGCAGAGTCTCTTGAATTTAATCCCGCCAAACGAAGAAGGTTGTTTAACAAACGCGGGTAAAGGATGACGACAAACCGGAATCCGGAAGTGAAACGTACGTACAGTCTATGACGTACACGCGTACCAAGGGGAGCGCTCGTTTACTTGTTTAGACCAAACTGCGAACACGTCCTTGACTGATTACTTCGATGAAAACATACGGATATACTATTGCATTTGCGTTAGCCGATCAAAAAAAATGGTTGTTTTGATCAATTTAGCTGTTTATATAAACTTTTTCAATATAATGTGACGCTTTTTGCACTCTTTTTACTACCAGTCGGATTCACCAAACATCCCGGAAGCTTCTCTATTGCATAACAAACGCATTCTTCCCTGACAACTGAATCACGTACTTAGGTTTTATTCAGAGTTGCTTTCTTATTCTTTTTGCCATTTTTTCGCAAATATATTGCTATATTTAAATAAGTTTGAGGTTTGGGATATTTCACTTACACGCCACAATTTAAAACCAGTTGTTCTCAATTAAACAAAATGTTAAAATTTAAAACTGGAAAGAAAGGGCATGACTAGCTTTCTATACCATATACTATAATGTGCACATGTGGAATGTAAAGGTTAATTGAAGTGACAGCTTCACAAACCCTTTTTTTATTCATGTTTTTATTTCTATATTATGTCCACTTTGGACTGATAATACATTCTAGCTCATTTATTGCAAACAAACTATCACCCTTTTCCATAATATAGGAAATATCAGACTGTTGAAACTTTGTAAAATCATTTTGCAGTATATTGCACCTATTGTCACGCAGCCCACCACTGCCTCATAACACCCCTAATGGCAACTATTTCAACATCTAGCTTAATTACACATCTATGTGGCAACAGTCTATCAGAAAAGGTCGCAATGACATGATGAAGGCTGGCGCTCGTTACAACTGATGGTCCCAAAGCTCCCCAGGTAAAACGTGTTTCGTGAACTCTTTATTTTGCCTCGTGCACGCCACAGCTCTGCTGCTTAGCAACAAGCATTAGCGAACTAGTGGTTGCCTAGTTAGCTCATCATTCCCAACATACCTCGCAGAAGATTAGCTGGCGAATACACAGAAATGCATTTTCATCCTAGAATTGACATGGGATGTACTCTAATTCTCGACATAAAGTTATTCCTTATTTAGCCGGCATTTCAAACTAAATTAAACGGATCTGTTAATTCAATATATTGAAAGCAGTTACATGAAGGGCAAGGAGTTTTCTCTGGGAAAAGTGGCTAACCTTAGCTAAGCAACGTTAGCACCAGTCACTGGCGTCTCCACTGGTCATGGAAAGAACAACGGGGAGGATGTAAATTAATGGCTGTGGGATAGCTTATCTGATATTAGCGAATGCTTTGCAACGTGGCTTCACAGGTAAGAAATGACTGTTTTGTGAGTTCGCTTGTCTTCCATCCACCCCAGCAGAAAGCATTTGCGTCAGTTAGCTTAGACTGACAACACCCGGCAGCTCTTTGGTACTCACAGACCATACAGTCTGCCATGCAACAGGTCAGCTGTTAACCAAAGCAAGAAAGTCACATTTTCAGGTGCCGAGAGAAATGACAATGAGATTTACAACGCCTATTTCCCATCAGCTTTAATAATATTACCTTACAGCAATAATTAGCATTCGCTGACAGGAGTTACATGATAGTATTTTTATGATACTATTATACTATTTTTGATTAGTATATTTATGTGCCCTAAATTATTGGCAATAGTGTCACACACATTGAGGCCTCGATAAAGTAATTATTAATATTTGAAGATGTCACGCTTTAAAGTGTGATGTATTATATTCTACTTGTATTTTAAATGTTTTTTTTTAAGTCTTATTAATGATGAATAAAAGTTAAGGTGTATACGAGTCATGGCCAGAACAGAGGTTTTATATTATAAGATCTAACTGGTCATGGACATGTTATATTTATGGTAAAATGCTATGGGAAGACTCAGATTTATTATAAATGTAGTGTTTTTAGACTTCTGTGGAAAAGGTGTATTTATAATGACTGGTATATAGTGAATTGTGTCAGTTTATTTTGTTTAACCTTTCTTTAGAGCTTAAATATTTATAATAGATCAGACATTGTTGTAAACTAGATTTATAGTTTGAATAAGTGACTGTAATCTGATATTAGACTAACATATTACTGTGAATGTGTGACCTAGCTGGTTAGCTTTACATTTAGGACAGTTTGCACTGAGCATCATGTATTAGAGTTCATATTGAGCTGGAAACTAAATCTAACAGTTTGTTATAAAAATATGAAGTTTATATGGAAAGAAGCTTATTCTGCTTTATATTAAGCTTTTTTTTACCTGCATGTTATTTATATAATACCATTCAGTTATAGTGGATTATTAATTGGACAGTCTCCTGCCCCACATATTATGACTCAAATACAGACAGGCTGCTGGCTAGCCGAGTCACGCTGCAGGTTGTTAGCGTTCACTGAGAACAGCTTTGTTACAATATGTTGTTTAGCATTGCTCTCAGTCACTGCACACATTACCCAGAGAGGACCCGTCACCATGTGGACTTAGCTTAGAATAAATATGGCGTATGACTGCCTCAGCCTGTTTCCTTGTAAACTGTACAACAAGCTAGCGTACAATCAGAATAATTATATCCATTGATGGAAGCATGGGAATAAGCCTTTAGACATTCACATTCTATAATACTCTAAAACAAACATTAGCCTTGGTAAAATGTGTAATCTGGGATATAAATAGTGACTTTTCTCAGCTGTAATATGTGTTTTGAAAAGGTAGTTCTTATGTCTTGGTACTTTTCTCTAAGCAACGTTACCTTTTCACAGGTCTGCATGTCTTCCTGTGCATTGAAACTGTACAACACATGGGTAGATAAATACTAAGCATAATGAGCCCATTAATTTGCTTTGTGTCATTAATTAGATTTTTTATAAATGTATTTAGTTTAAAATGTTAAACTTTCATTAACATGAGAGCAAAATGTTCTTTCTACTGATGTTATTTCCACTGTATTTGTTTTTAGTTTTGTTTAATACTTTCAGTTTGGGCATTGTATTTATTGCTTTTATTCTTTGGGTTTATATTCTCAACATGTTTATTCACTTATTTTTCATGTGTTATGGATGAATGAATGTATGCATGGCTGAGAGGCTATAAATGAATTCACATCCCTGAAACTGCAGAGTTCAGCTGAAAACCATACATCCTGACTTTGCCACCATGTTGGAAGAGGACATGGAGGTGGCCATCAAAGTGGTCGTTGTTGGCAACGGAGCTGTTGGCAAATCCAGCATGATTCAGCGTTACTGCAAGGGTATTTTCACCAAGGACTACAAAAAAACAATCGGGGTTGACTTCCTGGAAAGGCAGATTGTGTAAGTAACTTGCTTTTATTCATATAAACACACACACACACACACAGTGCCATAACACTCCCTCCTCGCTCACTTCATTGCTGTAGTGTAAATGATGAAGAGGTCCGACTGATGCTGTGGGACACAGCTGGGCAGGAAGAGTTTGATGCCATCACCAAAGCCTACTATCGAGGTAAGATCCCATCACAGTAATATACATGCAGTAAATAAGTAATTCTTTTAAAGGGCATCTTTTCTTGCAGGGGCCCAGGCGTGTGTGCTGGTTTTCTCCACCACAGACAGGGAGTCTTTTCAGGCTATTGACAGCTGGAGGCAGAAAGTGGAAGCAGAGGTTGGAGATATTCCTACAGTTCTGGTGCAAAACAAAATTGACCTCCTGGAAGAGACTTTAATAAAAAAGTAAGGGAGAGATTCTGTTGAATCAAGAAGCAACTGATAAATGAAGACAAATGGTAAGAAAAGCAGCATAACTAAAGGGAATTGTGCTCATTGTTTTGCAGCGAAGAGGCAGAAGCTTTGGCTAAAAGACTCAAGCTGAGATTTTATCGTGCTTCTGTGAAAGAGGACCTTAACGTCAATGAGGGTGGGTGATAGTAAATGGGAGCCTCTGATCTAAACACACTGAATTTTTCTGCCACGTTATATTTTTCTTTTCAGTTTTTAAGTACTTGGCTGAGAAATATCTTCAGAGACTCAAACAGCAAACAGCAGAAGAGACAGAAGTGATCCATGCAACAAGCAATAAAATAGGTAAGAAAAACAGAGAATATGTTTAAAGCGTGTTCTTTGAATGTAAAAATGATGATCATTTCTATTTATTCCAAAGGCGTCTTCAACACCACTAGTAGTAATACCTGCAGTCAGAGCTCCAGCAACGGCAGAGAAGTCATCACTCTGCGGCCCAACAAACAAAGAACCAAGAAGAGTAAAAACCCATTTGGAGGCTGCATCCTGGTCTAAAAAAGAAAATAATTTCATTTTATGCTGAAGGTTAAATTGATCATTATTGTTCTCTGTGGAGGTTAGAGACCAAAGGCTGGAAAATACGACATAGCACAACTAACCTGACGTTAACCTGAATCCCAAGTTTCTTTGGTTGTGTTTTTATTGACATGGCCTCAGTTGTTTATTGATGACCTGCACAGAATCTGACACACACAGTCCTCCATGTGGTTGCCTTGAGAACCGCTAACAGCAGCAGCTACAGTGTTGTCAGTAATCATGTTGGTGAGTGCTGGTTTCCTCTCATTGCTGAGCTTTTTTAGTCTAACTTCATCTAAAAGTCATTAAATGTGTGAAGGCACATATTGCACTCTGAAAACATTTGTTCCCATACATTATTTTTCCACTCTGTGCTGTGTTCGATGCGCCAGCTGTGGGATGTGTTTCGTGGATTGTAAAAGATACACAGACTATTTTCAACCATATTTTTCTAAGGTTGAACAGAATATGGTTCAAACTACAATGTTTATCCCTAAAAGATCCAGAGAGAAAATCTCTGCATCAGTATTTTTGTACGAAGCAACAGTGTTGAGTGATACTATGTGCCAAATTTTCTCTTCCTGAGCGATGATTGAATATTGATACTGCAGTTATTTGGATGTAACATGAAATATTGAGAATGTGTTCCTCTGTGTGACCAAATACTATTTAGTGAAAAATATCTCATGTTCTTCTTAGTTAAACATCCTGGTAACAATCAGAAAGTTGCAGTCAGACAATGTTTTCCTGTAGTTTACATCTGGCATGTTTTCATTGAACTTTTCAGAAGAGCTGTTGAAACCTAATCAAGTTTCCTAGTGTAATAATTATACACTAAACAAGGTGGGAACTATTTGACAGGGTTTATGTAGGATGTAGAAAGCTTTTACTTTGAAAGAATCCATTTGTGTTTTGGATTGGGAAGAAAGCCGGAGCTACCCAGCTAAAAAGCTTACTGCTGTGTGTGTCGCACAGCCGGAGTGTAGGCTATACACCTTCTTCCTCTCTGTCTGAAAGAAAATGTGTGAGAACACAAAAAATATGTTGTGATGTGGAAACGTCTTAAAACGGTCTGAAAATGTCCTTCATAGTTCCAACCCTGAAGTACGTTACATTGAAGCCATGAGATTACTTATTCATACAAGCCTGTTTTATTACAAATAAAAAGTTTATCTAAAGTTAGTTTTATCAGCAGTTTTTTTCTTTTTGTTGTAGAAAGAAAAGATGCTTAAAGTATGATCTGAAATGACACCATTGGTACGGATTGTGTCCCAGTTCAGGCCTTTTATCTTCTTTTATGTGAACTGTGTGTTTGGGGGGAAATGAGGAGGTGGTATAACTTTAATGCATGCAAGCCTTTTTTTCTTTTCCACATCAGTGAATGTTAGCCATGGTTGCAACGCCTTGTAAATGTTTACAGCTAGAAAGCCTTTTATTCCACAGTAAATCTCCTGTTTCTTTATCAGTTTGCATTTTGACTGAATATGTTTAATGCACTTTATCAATAAGATGGCATTTAATATCAAATATTCCTCATCTGAAAAGAACCCTACTTGTGTGCTTTTACTCAGGTGTCTTTACTCTGTTTCACATGACTTCATAAACCACGTTTAACATTTAGATTCACATCTTTTTTTCTTTTCATGGCAATTTCATACTGAATGCATCACAACCTGCGATGCATCAAAACGTTTGTTTGATGGCAATCAGATTAATTAATTAAAGTTTTTCTTGGAGATCCATTGTGTCATTTTTATACTTCAAATTCATGCCAGCATCACTTTGCTGAGAATAGAGGAGTCAGAGACAGAAGAGGATGACGTGAGATGAGATGCCAACCAGAACAGAGGATGTTCAGCCTGTGTACGTGCAACATGTGCTGAAAGGCTGAGCTACACACCCCACATAAAACGTCCGAGCAGCACCTTTAACACATTACTCACACGCTCACAAATAACCTCAGTTATTAAGTCAATACTATTTATGTTTATTTAAAACAGACAACACCCAGAACCATGATGTTAAACGGTAAAGTCATGAAAACCTAACCTGGAAAAATAACCTAGTTAATAAGTAAACCCAGAACATGAACCTCATGCTGCACACCTTTCACATCCAGAGGAGGCAACACCAGGAATACCTGCATCCTGACCTTTATAAACTTCCATTTGCAGTTGTGACACACTGCGCACAATTTTCCTAAATGCAATGATTTCCTATTCCAATGTTATACAGGCTTTAAATGGCATCTAATGGCAAAACTTGTGTAAACGGTTTAAGCAGTGTGTGTGGGTAGTAATAAGAGTAATGTCATAGATAAAAAAACATGTTATTCTTGATATATTTAAAGATTTCTGTTTTACACATTTGATGCAATTTTTTTATTAGTACATAAAACATTTTTTTAAGCATGAACTCAGATGCACAGCTTCACATGACAAGTGTTTTCCCAAAGAGGTAGTGTATGCACATCTATTTAACCAAAATATTAAGCAAAGAAAAAACAGGAAAAGAAGCAATCCACTCCTAAAAGCTAGTGTGAGCAATCTGATCCTGGAACTGTCACAGGGATTTTAGTTGTAGTTGCTTACTCTGTGCTGAAGTTCATTCCAGGTGCTAAATTAGTGATTTAAAACGATAAAACATTTTTCAGTGGTTATTAAAGCTGCTGAATTATTACAAAGATTACCTACTAAATTATTAAATGCCCTAAATTGATTGCTAAGATTATACTTCCTTGCAAAGTGCACTCAAACCAGAAATGAGGCAATAAATTTTCTACCTTACATTAGTACATTAGTAAACATGTACAATATTTTGCAGAACTCATTATCAAATGAAAATTGCGTTGATCCATATCAATAAAACAACTGAAAGGTTTTCTGTTGTGCTTCCAGGTTTAGTATAATTATATATTTTCCGTTCCCTACATTAGGATACAGATAGAAACATAAATAAAAGCGTGTAGATTAAGTCCATTCTATGTGAGGTGAGTAGAAATAAAGACACATTTTGGGTGAAACGTCTTAATGACTCCCATTGGCTTTCTTGTCATCAAGTTTTTGGTGATCCATAATTTTGATGTTCTTTTCAGCATTTTCAACGTTCCTCAGCAAAGTCTCCAGCCTCCGCTTGATCCTTTTCTGGTCCTCCAAAGCACAGCTTATCACTATAGCCTGAAACTTCTGGTCAGTGGGGACAGGTGGCGCTTCCGTCACACAGGCCGAGTACAAGGCCAGCAGCTGCAGCCGACCACCTTCCATGTCATCCAGCAACTTCTTCACTATTTCATCTATGATAGATGTTGCCTTGTTCAGCGCCTCCTCCTGCTGGGAGTTTCTGATTGTACCGATAGAGATCTCCACAGAGAGAGTCCGGCCCATCAGACGGTTTGCAGTTAAATTCAACTCCTCTCTCTCTCCTACAAGACACAAGAAATTCATGCAAAAAAATAACATTAATTAATTCCCCATTCAACCCTTTATGCAGATATAACAAGAGGGTTAATCCCATTGGTCGTCTGTCAGTCAAAGGGGTTACTGGTTTGATCCCCAGCCCCACCAGTCTTCATGTAGGAGTCTTTGGGTAAAATAGTATAAGTCAGGTTAAAACATCAACTAAGTTACTCAGTTTATCTGTCCTGAGGAATCTCAAATAGAGCAACTTGGGCAAACTAGAAAAAGTCTTCAAATGTTGTGATTTTCCTGTAAAAAGGGATATATTTGTAAATGCAGGTGATCAATACATCATCTAGATCCAGACCCAATAGTCATCCAAGAGAAGACTTGCTCTAGAGATCTGTTCTAAGACCTGTGTTTGTCCTGAACACCACTAGTAGTAAAGCACTTTGTATTATAGAGCATGCTGGAGATCTAAAGCCATCTAAAATGAGCTAGATTGACAGAAAGCTAGTCTGGGTGGAACATGTCCTGATACAAATGCACAAAGCAGCCCCTCCACAGCATGACCTCACAGGATCACAATGTCACAGTGACATCACAACTAATGGAAAACATAAAGATTTTAACCACCACAACTGTCAATACTTCTTTTCACAGGCCTGAAGTAGCGGATGTACTTTGCGCTTATATAACTTGTGAGAATTAGCAGCCTCACCCGCACAGATGTTGCGCATTTCTTGACTGTTCTGTATGGACTGAATCATTTCCAGGATGCACTCCCTTTCCTGCTCCATGGCAGATGCTGCTTCGCGTAAAGCCTCCACCCTGATAAACACACAATCAATCACCATTATTCAGCATTTAAAAGCTAAACATTTCCCTGTGAAATAAAACAAGAAGAGATAAACACGCAATAATGTTTATGACACAGGAGCGGGTCAGATTGGACTTGAACAAATCATTAACATCTGTTCAGAGTAGCGCACATGGTAGCCATGTTACCTAACTGTACCTGATTTCCAGCTGATCCAAACTTTCCAGGAGTTGCCCAGCGCGATCTGCCATGGACAAAGTCCTGCTGAACTTGCTGCAGACAGCTTCGTTCATCTTGGCTTGTATTTTCGCTTGAGCCATGATGGTGAATGCTTCATACAATCCGTCCAGCGGGTTAATCCAATGTGCGACCAACACTCTGAGCTGTCCAGCTCTCTGTAATTCCTCTGGCTGCAGCAGCGCCCCAGGGACAACATTTCCTAACATGGGCTGCAATCGCCTTCACGTAGAAGTTTCCCGAGGAGCTCAGATCTGTGGTGCCCAATGTGGGGTCCGCGGACCCGTAAGTGGCCCAGGGTTATGGTGACAAGAACCAGTTCAAAGCCATTGTGTAATAAAGGACTGATTTTAACTGCTACAATGTGGATGATGTTGTCTAAAGAACATTAACATGTGTTGTTTACATGTTAAAATGTTTACATGTCAACATGTTTACATATTAACATGTTTATAAACTAACATATGTTTACATATTACCATGTTTACATGTAAACATTGTTTAATATATCAGCATGTTTACATATTAACATATGTTTACATGTTTACTTATTAACACGTTTATATATGAACATGTTTATATGGTGACATGTTTATATATTGCCCTGTTTACATAGTAACATGTGTTTATAGATTACCATATGTTTACATATTAACACATTTTAACATATGTTTACATGTTAACATGTTTAGGTTTTAACACGTTTATATAATAACATGATTATATATATATATATACAAACATGTTTACATGTTAACATATGATTACATGTTAACATTTTTACATATTATGTTTACATGCTAACATATGTTTACATATTAACATGTCTATAAACTAACAAGCTTACATATTAACATATGTTTACATGCCTACATATATTTACATGGTAACATGTGTTTACATATTACCATTTGGAGACATAATATCACTCTGAAAAAAATTCACATTTATTTATGTACTGCATCCAACAAGCTTTGGTAGCAAACCGAATTGGTTGTTTCATTTAAATGTCAACAATCATCCCTTTTTCTTTCCGCTTTGCTTTATGGGCTTTGAACATGCAGTTTTTAGTGGAAAATCCTACTTTTTTTTTCATTTTAACATGCAAAATAAAAAATTTGGTTTGCTTGATATAATATTTTTAACTATAGACTCATTTTAAGCGCTTTTATTGGGGCTGCACGGTGGAACAGCGGCCTCACAGAAGGAAGGTTGCTGCGTCAAGCATCGGCTGGGTTCTGAACAGGAATCTTACTGGCTTCTTTCCACCGTTTAGACATGCGTGCTGGAGTAATTGAAAAAAAAACATCTTTTTATATAAAAAAAAAGGGAAACTGTGACTATTCTCACAGTATGAAGGAACATATTCATAGGAATTGTTTCCATTTCGCTCAAACCTGGATTTTATCAGGTGTTTTCATAGACTGTATATAAAAGATGGGTGGAAGCTGTAAGCATCTTGGCAGCATCACACATGCCGTTGCACCTGGAGAATACAAACATGGGCTGTGAAGATGGAGGTGGATGACTGATGTCTATCAAACCTCCCTGAGCTCATTTGGGCCTAATAAGCGCTAAACAGCTAACAAAGGGAGGTGTGCTGCAGCGTTCGCTGGATAAAAACCATGTTTGAGCTATACTCGGCCTTCTTGCTGTGGATGTTGATACCTTTCAATCAAAAGGACAAAGTTGAGCCAACTTTAAATTCACCCCCTCACAGGTGTCATGAAGGTAAACCTTTAAAAACTAAAATGTTTTTTTTAATCCAGGCTGTAAACACGTTTTTCCTGATGAGAAGTTGACCTTTTTAACATACGAGTCTGGGGACTTGCTCCGTTTTAGAGCTTCTAGCAGATGAGAGGCGTTACTTCCGCATAGGCTTCCCTTTTTTTCAACACAGTTAGCTGCTAGAGTTACCAGCGCTTTAGCAAATGAAAAAGAGCTAAATATAGCTTCAGAAAACTAGGAGTAGGCAGCAGCTGAGGGAATTGCTGGTGCAATTCTACACAATTTCCACTGAAAGAGGTTTAAGGTGGAAAGAAAATATATTTTGCACAACAAAAGGACCAAACCAATCCCTAAAATACTTTTGATTATAGATTTATAAGTGCATAGTTAATTGTGTGATATTAATTCGGTTTATTTATGGTGGTTTCTGTCACATAAAACATTAATGCTTCATGAACACCCTTGGTTTTTGAGCAGCACAGAAACCTGTAAAATCTGCAACGAAACCAGAAACCCGAATTGGAAATGCAGCACTGCGGTCACGAGGCGACCCGAGGCATCTCGCAGGGTCACCAATGCCGCCTGTAGCACACATGTCAACACAATGAAGAGCCTCAGTGACATGCGATATGCCTACCATGGTTCTGGATAAATAAACAAATCAAGCAAAATCATAACAAATATTTATTCTTTAATCAGTAGAAAACATTGCGTAACGTCCAATGAACAGCATGTCACAGCTCAGTATTTAAAACTCCAGAAGACTTCTTTTGAGCGCTTCCTCTAACTCTGTAAAGCAAACAGAAGCACAGGATGAGGAAATGTACCACACACACACCAACAAAACATCCTAAGGTTCGGTTTACAAATGTCAGCATTTCACAGCTTCCACATCCTGCAACACTGATCCCAGAAAATACAGTAAACTTATTCACCTTGAAAAGAAAAAGCCAGGATACTATCAACATTTTAAAGCCATGTAACATTTAGAATGTAGGTTTGCCTTTGTTTTCCTGATTTCCATTGATAGTTTCTTGCGTTAGTCGAGTTGTTGCTTTGTTAGTTTAATACAGTCAGCAATGTAACACTTATTTTAGGGCATATTTCTCCACTTTGCACTTGTTCTCATAAGAACCAGTGCAGCCACAGTACAACTCTCACATGTTGCAATGAATTTATGTTATTTGTAGTAATGTAAACGTTTCCTCCTAAGTGAAGCCGCTTTGATGGTAAATGGTCTTGTACTTGTATAGCGCTTCTCTACAAATCAGTGTACTCAAAGCGCTTTAACACCATTCGACACATTCACCCATTCGCTCACACATTCACGCACCGGTGATGCAGCACCGGGAGAAACTGGGGGTCTTGCTCAAGGACACTTTGGCACGTGGACGCCAGAGCCGGGACTTGAACCACTAACTCACTAGTTAGGAAATGACCCGCTCTACTACATGCGCCACAGCCGCCTTTTCCTCCCCGACAATAGAAGCACGGTCCAACCAACGATCGCTACCAATGAGCACCATGTTTCTAAGGCTCTTCAGGTGGGAAGCAGCAGAAGCAACACGTGAAGGGAAAAGCAGACGATGGAGAACGCCCTACCTGCTGACTCTCTCGTTTCCTCTGCACTCAGAGACAGCACACGGTTTATTTCATCATCCGATTCATCTGGAAGAGAATAAAAAAGATTGTCTACAAACCAGAACCTCACATTGTTCCCGTTTTAAGACAAAGGGAGATTAGTTATTTATATAAGGGAACTTACATTCACATGCTTCTTTCTCCCTGTTGGTCTGATTCTGACTCAGAAACTTTGCCAACGATTCATCTTTATTTTCTGTTAATTCAGAACCACAATCAGACGCTGCAGTAACACATACAAATAAGAAATGGCTTTCATTTGATTTACCCTCGTTCTCTGGTTTGATCTCCACAGCATCGATCACTGTTACAGCAGCGGGTTCTGCTTTGGAGTCCTTCCTGGAGCTCACACAGGGTTCCAGCGTACAGTGCTGGGAATGATGGTGTTTATGGAAACTCGGCACATCTTTAAAACTCTCCTGACATGATTTACACTCCAGATCAAAGGTCTTGTCTAAATTCAAGGCAGCATGTTTTGTGTGGATGTGAGTCTTCATCTGTGCATAGGATGCAGCGGAAATGCTGCAGTGAGCGCACGTATACAGACATTTTCCTTCAGCAGCTAGATTTCTCATACACCGTGTATAAGTTGATTTCCTCTCTTCTTCGTTCTCCTCTGAGCTCATGCATGTGCACGTAAGCTGCTGGGTTCCTTCAGCAGCAGGGACGACTTCTGCGTCCTGCATGCGGTAGTAGTCCTTACTGTGGAGACTTTGGTAGTGCTCCGTGAAGTGGGCCTCGGATTCAAACTGCATGCTGTCACACAAGCCGCAGAAATGGAAACGCTTCAGCTGCCCGCCGTGCTCGTCGGCACAGTGTCTCCTCACCGTGGATTCCTTAAAGAACTTTTGAGGACAGTGTCCACAGATGAATCTCTGGAAGCTGTGGCTGCTTGTGTCGCTGCAGTGTGTGTGGACGGCCTGTTCAGAGTGGAAGACGTCTTCACACATCCTGCACATCCACGCGTGTCCCGCTGTGGACGAACACGTCTCCACCACATTCTGCTGGACTTTGGACACAGGCAGCGAGGTGACTTCGCTGCTTGTGGACGGCTTGGCGTGGAGAACCGCAGCAAGATCCTCAGGAATGTCTTGTTCTGTGAAGTATGTGTGTCCACTGTGACAGTCGGACACGTGAGACAGGACATCGTGGTACCGGGGCATTTCCACTTTGCACTTGCGGCAGTGGAACAGGAAGTTGGAGAGATGTGCGCCGCCGTGGAAACGACTCATATGCAGGCGGGCGATGGAAGACTCTCCCATGTGTTTGCCACAGACACCACACTGATGGAAAATCTGGTTCACAGCCAGAAGATGCTTGCTGGCTGTGCTCTCCTCTGAGAACTGCAGACCACACTCGCAGAACCACGCTGAAGTCCTGCTGCTGGCGTTCACAGTCAGACTTAGTCTCTGCCTTTTAGAAGGAGATGCATCTCCATCGCTTCTCTGGTTTCCTTTATGGAAAGGCACCTCCAGGCCAGTGGACTGTCTTTTCTTCTGTGCTTTCATGGTCCTCTGGGTGCACAGAGTTTCACTGAAGCTGCTGTACTGAACCAGCGCTTTCGCCATTGTCTGATAGACCTCAACATCGTGCAGCATTGACTCTTTGTGTCTTTCTATTTCAGCTTGGCTGAAGAACATCTTAGAGCAGAGAGGACAGTGTCCTCGCACCTGCAGCTGTTTCATTACCTCTGCGATTGTTTTGTCAGCCTTGGCTACAGCACAACCGTGTCTGCAGAGCACGCTGAAAGAGGCAACGGAGGAAAAGATCACAAAGGCTCCAATAAACATCCATGTATGTTAACACACACACACATTTTGATGAAACCTACTTGAAGTGAGCTTGAGCCGTTTGATGTGAGATCAGTACTTTGTGACATAAAGAGCATCGGACAGTGAACGCCACATCCTTGCACAGAGTGATGAGACGATTCTTGACACGTTGTGGGACGGGAACAGGCTGTGCTGGTCCTCTGGTCTCTTAACAACAAATAAAAAGCAGAGTAAAAGTTTTTAAAAAATAAGGTTTTGACCTTGTAAGACTGACGCAGTATGAATCTAGTGTACGGTAATGATCAGTGATGGAATAACGGCATTAAAATAAACGCCGTTACTAACGGCGACACCTTTCAGTAACGGACTAACTAACTAATTTTTTTTCTATGGTTAGAACGCCGTTATTATTATAACACGTGGTTACTGTGTGTTACTAAAGCTTCATTGAAGCAGTCATCAGACTTTGCTCACACACATCTGCAGTTTGCAAAATGTAGGATTTTATTTCGTCCTTCAGAAAGGCTTCATCAGGTGGGTGTGTGTTTACACACACACACCAAACTTAATACACACACACAAAATCCCATATGGCGAGTTCAGAGTCACAGAGAAAAACGGCGATTTCGAGGTGGAAATACAGACACTACTTTAATCTCGTCGAAGCAAAAGGTAAAAATGAACATGTTGAATGTAGCCTACATTATGTCCCAGAGCAAAGACTTTGTCCACGTCCGGTGTAAGAAATTCCACTAAATTCCACTAAACCTGTGGCTAAAAACGCTGTTGAATGAAACCTCCACAGCTTTTGTTTCTACCATGATTTTTGATATCTAAATCTGATCTAGTTGCATTCTTTACTTTTGTAAAGAAGGAAATGCTTTGTCAGTTGTCTGAAGTTGTGAAAATTTGATTTGTTTTATTTACGCCACACCACTTATTTTTGTGATGGAGGAAAACTTGAAATACAGTTGTGTCAGAATCAGTTTTGTCCTATGAAGGTGCAAAAGATGTTTTTGTGCGCCTGGCTTGTTAGGCCTGTTGTGAAAAATCCAAAATTTGTTGACATTTAAAATAATAAATAATTTAATAGTTACTTTTCCTGGAAACTAGTTACTTACTAATTACTTTTTCAAAGTAAAGGTCCCAACACTGGTAATGACACAATGGAAACACAATCATCAAAAAGCAGCCAGTACTTCATAAAAACATGTTCAGCTATTTAAATATGTACTTTTAATAATTATCTGGAGCGATGCAGTGAAAGCTGCACTCCTACAGTTTTCATACTTTCCCTGCTCCAACACTCCTGATTCAAAGTGACTTGTTGAGTTGAATGAGCATGTTGGAGCAGGGAAACATCTAAAACTTGCATGACTGCGACCCTTTAGGTTTTCCACCACGTATCTGGAGAGAGAAAACAGACGTTACCATTTAACGCAAGCGACTCTGTGAAGTGATTTGTGGCTGACATGTGCTGAAGACACTCATCTCGGAGGTTGAAGAAGAGGTAGCAGGCAGGACATGCAAAACACACGATCTGCTGGAAGGTCTGATGCAGGCTGTGCCCGTCACCGTTAGGCAAGGAGACCTAGAGACCAAAAAGGCTCCATTAAGATTCTCATTTATAATTATTCTCACTCACATGGCAGAGAGTAGAAAACTTTGCAACCTTTGACTTCACGTGTCTCTTCCAAGCTTCTCTGGTTGGATAATGTTGGTTGCAGGTAACACAAGCAAACAGCTCAGATGGACTTCCTCTGAGGCTGATTGCTGGATCACAAGGAGAGTGATCAAACCTGCACACAAGGTGTTGTAGTAAACAAACCAAAAACATCCAGACTAGAAAAGCAAAAAACTGCGTGATACTATTAAAATAAAGACTGAGATGAAATGACCTCTTTAGGTGCCCGTCCAGGAGGGAAGCGTTGTCGTAAATACGACCGCAGTTCATTACTGGACACGTGTGTTTGGTGGGGCTACATCTGGCGAAGGAAGCAGCTGTGTTGCGTCTCCCTGAACCAGCACTTATCAGCCCAGATTTAACACCTGAATAAACACAATACCTTGTCAAATCCATGCATGTGTCGTTTCTGTTTATATACAAAGAAATAGTTTTGAAATATTAAATAAAATACTTTGAAAAAACCTGAATTATATTAAAACTTTGTCAAACCTACTCAAGTTGTTTGCAAATGACAGTATTTATTATGATCCAGGCTAAAAATTCACCTGGCATCTTCAACCACATGTCTACGCAGCGCTTTGCCTCCTGATTAATCCCACTCGTAGAACTAACCGCCAGCTCCTGCTGGCCATGAGCCTTCTGCAACATTTGTTTCTCCTGGAAGAAAAGAAATAAATACATAAAATATCTTCACTTGATTTTACAGATTCAAAAATAAAGATAATTGGTATCGTTTGAAAGTCATAATAGTTTTTTTCAAAGATTAATGATTTTAAATGGTCTCAAGTGGTTGCAGAGGTTTTTAGTTTTTCTGTCCACTGTGGGGCGCTGTGCTGCTGTTACACTCAGCTTTGCCACAATATTAACCCCGAAAACCACAAAAAAAATCAGCCAGCAAATACAGCATTTGCATATAAAGCATATTATTGTGATTTTAAGACTCTGCATTGTACTGAAACATTTTGTTTTTGCCATCATGGAATCTATGCTACATAAATTAGTGACTTTATGCAGTGATGTGGTGATACCATCAGGGTTTCTATCAGCTCTGAATACTTCTAGCATGCACTTTTATCCTCTTATTCCTTTTTATAATAAAAGGAAACATTTTTATCTGTGATTAAAAAAATGTACAATGACTTTTTGATGCATAACAAGGTATCCAAACGAACAGTTATATAAAGCACATGAAATAACAAGCAGCAAATGGTAAAAGCTGAAGTTGAGAGGTTTTACCTTGAATGCTCTACATTTTGCTGCTCTTTGCTTTTTTTCCTGGGCCACTTGGTCTGCCAGTCTGTCCAGTGTAGACACCACTCGGGCTTTGTGTTGGCTAATTTTGTCTTCAAGCTAAAGTAAAAAAAAAAAAAAGGTTGTACACCTTTGAGGAGATGCTGAACTGGTGTTAGATATGATTTTGTAAAGAGGTGATCTTTGCAACTACTAACCGTGACTGCTGATGATGAACATCCTTCATCCTCACTGTCACTCAGAAGATCAATACATTCCAGTACAGGTCTAATAGGACCTTCCTGAAGTAAAAACAAGGAAACACGCATATAGTCCAGACTAAGTTGGGCTCTGTGCACCTATCATTTTAATTAAATCACAGATTTAACAGCTTCAGTGGAAAGCTTGTGAAATGATGTCATTTAGCCACACAGTGATCCATTTTTAAGAGAATATCTGAGAAGATTTGCAGTAGTTTCTCATTCAGTTAGTCATGTTTTAGGTCTCCTGTAGGAGGTGGAGGAAATCCCAGCTGAAGCAGATACGCCCTGTGCAGGTCACCAGTCCGTCACTGGGACAAACAGGGAGACAGCAACCACTCAGTACTAGGGACAATTTAAAGTGACCGAATAACAAAGCATGTACGTATTTAGCAGTCCAAAGACATGCACCTTGGGGATAGGCTGATTGGAGACTCTAAATTGCCCATAGGAGTGAGTGTGAGTGTG
>JBAMIG010000017.1:8968707-8986506 GCA_037177335.1 Kiunga ballochi | reverse complement strand
TATATATATAAAACTGTTCGAACAAACACACTCCCTGGTGGTGTAGAAAAAGAAGTCTCTGGTCTGCAGAACCGAAGCGGAAGGAAAAACTGCTATTAAGCAAATTGTTGGAGCCAGACAAGTGGCGTCATTGCATCCGTTAGTGCGCACAATACCACGACTTATGGTGCATTTATTCACTGTTCATTCTCAAGTTGTTTTCTGGTAGCTACACGAAAAAGCTAAAGCAAACCATTTCGCTCAGCAGTGGAGCAATAGTTCCGACAAGATGGTTTGTTAAAAGCGCATCACAGACAGATCATTCTCTATTCATCGCTTCATGAACTGATGGTGGCGCGAAACGTGGACACACTACGTCCTGATAGTCTCTCCGCTGGCCTGTACTCTCAAAGACACCCAAGAGTTTCCCTTGTGTCGACTGTGCGTCATCAATTCCTGATTAGACTTCAAGTCTGACGTCGCCGAGCACCATTCAAGCCAAACATCTCAAAGCATGTTGAATATCGTTCATGATTTTTTAAACACATCCGGAGTGACGAAAATATGTTTTTTATCTTTAATTCCTGTCATCACTCCCCTTCTTTTTGTTTAAATCTACAACATCAGGATCAACAAGTTGCTTTCTGTGCGTAATTTCTATCTGAGTGGAGTTCAAGCGTAATCCGCGACACGTGATCAGCAAATCACTTCAGCTGCAAATATTTCTCATCTGTCAAGAGAAGAATAACCTCTGTAGCATCCTGGAGCTTGTCCGACAGCAGTGGGGACTGAGAGGCGACCGGCTCAAATTCTGGCTGCTGGGTCTGCAGATGAACGGTCGGCCACCACATCGGAACTTTGCGCGCCCCGCACGCTGAAAGCAGCACATACAATAGAAGGATCTGAATGAATGGGGCAGAAATACATTCACATTTCTCTCCTCGCCTTCACGAGACTGTTGGATGTGTTTTATATCCCGCCGGTTGAAGGCGTCTCGCATTATCGGCTTACATCGACTCAACGGTGGATCCATCAATCATCCGGACAGACAGCAGCAAATGTCGAAGAAACGGAAAAGTCCTGACGACCAGGGTTTGGAAGAATCTCCACCTGCACGACACATCGAACAAGGTATGGAGTTTTGGTCAGAGGAGAGCCTGAAAGTTGAGTGTAAGCAGACTGCATGTGTGATTGTTTGTAAAATTCCTTTACGCTCACTATCCATATAGTTGACACACACAGTGATGACTGCGTACAATCAATTGCTGTTTTCAACTATTTTAATAATTAAATGAGGACTTAATATGAATGAAAAATAAGAGTAATTAGTTACCCATCAATTAATTATAAGCTACCCTTAAAAACCTTCATTTGTTGTAAAAGAAAAAATGATGCTGAAAATGCAGCTGAGGCTCAGCAGCCTATCCCATCAGCGTTTTTATTCCTAGAAAACAATTCTACATCGCAAAGGATTAGTGTTTATAATCTCCTAGTTCCCTGTGGAATCATATTTGCGTGATGATAAGTTTGATTGCAGGACAGACTCAAACGTTCAGCTAAAGATTGAAGCACATTTCCAGAACTTATCCTGGTCAATGACATCACAGTATACTGTGATATCTGATATCTGATCAGAATCTCTGATGGAAGAACAGTTGTTTATTATCCACAATTCCATAAACATTACAGTTGAGCTCTGCTTTATGCTGCATGTCACATCATGCCAGCAACACACACCGTTTTAAATGCACACAATGTGAAAAGATGAAAGCAAAAAGAGAAAGTACAAGAGTTAACATTAGACTGACTTTTACTTCCTGGATAGAGCTTGGAGTAGAAGAAGGACGCAAGATGGCATTGCATCACTGAGAAAATTCACAAAAATTGACTACTCCTTCTTTAAAGAAGCAATGGAAGGTTTCACACTTTGATGATACCTTATGAAAACACTTTCTGCATTCATCTTACATCACTATGTGCTCTCCATCTAACGTTCATGGTATAATTAGTGGCAACAAATGATCAGGATTTACCTTTTGTCATTGTATTAAAAGGCATCACAACAATATAAATGTGTAAAATCACATGAACACTCTTTTTATGTCATTAAGTTGGATTTTGTCCCAATTTTTATGTCAACGTAACAAATAATATAGCGACAAAAAAGTGACTAAAGAGTCATTTTAACAGAATAACCTCTGCTCTGGAAACAATATTAACTCTGGATTTCTCTCAGAGCAAACAGATGGAAAAGGCTACAGAACCTAAGCCTGGACTTGACAGATTGCTTTCTGTAAACTATAAATTGGTTTTTAACATTGAGAATTTAGAAACACAGGGAAAACATCCAGCTAGCTTTCAGCTGCCCTTAAAATAGCACAATGCTTTTTGAGACATAAGTGATACCGAAACAGTGAAAACAAACAAAAATGATAGCCGACTTTTGTCAAATAAATTAAACACTTTTGTTTGGTTTGTGAAAATGAACTTGTAAATGCAGAATTTAAGTTCAGGATTATTCTGTGAAATAAACATCTTGATTTGAGAAGTTGATCCGGCAAATGAGAGCTTTATAACAGAGGTGAAGCGAATCAACTGAAAATTACTTTCAGAGGGAAAAGTATCGCCAGTGCATTTTTAAAAACACTTTATCCTCCTTATTTATGCATATTCTGATTCATCTTTAGAGAATGGATGTAGGATGACCCATTTGATAACAACTGGTACAACACAATGTTCAATAAACACTGTTTAACTTGTCACAATGCAAAGCAAGTCCCACTTCAGTTTTTTATTAATCCAAATGATGGAACATTTAATGTCAGTGTTATGTTAGATAAACATTAACATTTAGACAAATTACTCTAAAGTATTCTTTTATTTTAGTATAAAAAGCTGGTGATTATTCTTTTTAAAATCTGATGAGCAGTTCTCCACAACGACATCTTTTTAAATGATTTTACTATAAAATAAAAATAGACATTGATGACTTTATTGGTTTACGTGGACAGAATAAATCCACCTTAATGTTCTGCTTAGGCACAAGTCATACTAAACCAAAACAAAGCAACATGGTTCTTTTCGTTCTGTAAAGAAATGGCTCCAATTTGTTGTAATCCTTAGATAGTGGTGACTTTGAGAGATCTTTATGGTTAATTCATCTTTGCATTTATTTCAACAATTATTTGTGGAATTGGGTAATCATAACATCCTAACGCAGACTCGTTCTCTTTTTTATTTCTTTCCTCTGATTATGTCATTTTGGGTTTCTTGCTAAATGAGCTACGTTCAAAACAACTGGTGCCAATGTGACACAATGCAGTAAAGCAAAACACAGCTGTCACATGATGCTTCAGGCTGGAACACAAAGTTGTGAATTGCGGTTTCTCCGCTCTGGAATGCCGCAGGGCAATAATCCTGGAATGTCAGTGTGTCACCAAAATGAGCCAAAAGCAAACAGTTTATGTTTAAAAATCTTTAAAGTGTCGCTTTAAACTTCTAATTTAGCTGATATCAAGCATAACTTCACGGGTTTTGCACTTTTTCAGCAGTATCCAGCATGCAGATGCAAAGTAAAATACTTGCAGGAAATCAGATGTACCTTCAATTCAATGGTGTGAATTTATATTTTAGAACAGTAATCATTTAGCTTCTCATTGTGAATGGTTTATTTCTTTATTTCTGATTACAAAACAAAGTTTTGTTTTTTTTAGTTCTGTTGGAGGTTTACAGAAACACAACTGAAATTCATTTTCAAGAAGGAAAATAAAATGCAAAACTTGCTTTAGAAACTGTGGCTTTGCAAAGAAAAGAGGGGGCAAAACTGGAGGCAGCAGAGATTTTATGCTGAGGTTCTCTTTGGAAATAGTATCAGGAGTTAGTATACCAGAGTGATGATAGATCTTTTGGAGGCAAGTTAGGGAGAAATGAACAGCAGAAAACCAAAACAGAGGTTTATGGATGAACACAAAGTTAGCTAATGTAAAAGAAGATGATGAGGATGATGAAGGCAGATGATTCATTGTGGTGACTCTTAAAGGGACTGCTGAAAAGAAGAAGCAGGATTATTGCACATTTTAACATGTAAATTAAACTAAATGCTCCTCATAGATAATGAATGAAAAAGGACATTTTCAGAAGAAATTTGGACAATAAATATAATTTTCATATTTTCTAGGTCCTGGTAGGAAGTTAGAGCTAGAAATAATGTGATCCTCACCCACACTGTTTGATACATGAGTGAGAAGTTGGTACCAGATTTGCTATATTGGTCTTATGTTAATATAAAAAGTTAGCATGTTGTTAACACATTATGCAACTTGCTGAAGCAAAAATTAAGCTGAAAAGGCCAGTAATACTTTGGTTCATGTAAAAATTGATGGGTCTTGAACCAAAGTGGGCCCCTGAACAAAGCCCTCAAGGTGCTAAAAGACGGCAAACCAGCATCAAATAAAAACAACAAATAAATACATGTCCTGGTTTTGGTCAATATTTTGTTGAAGCAGCCTGCAGCCTGGGCTCTTTTGAATATGAAGCCACAAGCTTGGCATGATCATCTTAGGGCAATTTAGCCAATTTTTATTTTTCGGCCCTACTCACCGAAATGAGTTGGATAAGAAGGCATTTCTGTGGGCTTTGTAACACTGAAATGCCTAAAGCCCACTGAACATTAAATAGTGTATCATTTTGTGTAATATTTATAAATATAGAAATGTGTATTTGGGGTATAATACCCATAATACACAATTAAGGAGTGTTGTTTATATATAATTTTGGGGGGGAAAAGGAATTTCTTGACTAAGTATGAAATGTCATAAAAAGTGGAAAAAGTGAAGGGCTTCACACTAGTCTAAAAAACCTTCTCCGAGTGGCCCACTGTGCTATTTTTCTGTGATTTTTATCAGTTTCCAGCAACATTGAACAAGATGTAAACTTACTCAAAAGTCAAGCTGCTCAGAGACATTCTCTATTTGACTAAGACAGGGGTGTCCAAAGTCGGTCGTCTGGAGCCGCTGTCCTGCTGATTTTTTATGTATCCCTGTTCCAACACACCTGGCTTCCATTAAATGGATACAAAAACCAATAAAGTTCAAGATAATGATAGATTAACTTGAGTCAGCTGTGTTGGACCAGGGAGACATGGAAAACCTGCAGGATTGTGGCCCTTGAGGACCAGAGCTGGTCTAAGAGCTCCTCACCAGCATGTTTAAATTGTGATATTTCAGGGCTGATAAACTAATTGTGACAGTTTGAATTTAAAACAAAAAAAGCACGTGTTGTTAATTAGAGCAGGGCTTATTATGTATGAATCTTGTTTTTTTTTTTAACTGGTCAAAATCCTGCTTTTGATCACGAGACCAGTGTCAAATTGCTCAGCAGGTTTTAAACAGCTCCAACTTTGCAACAGTGGGAACACAATACCCTGCATGTTCATTTTCAGTAAGGATGCTGAGAGGAGGAGAAAGCTTACTCCATCTTTTTGTGTGTTGCAGACATAGGTGGTCTGGTTAAAAATAGTTAACTGGCCTAATTACACAGCCTGTAAGGTAGCTACAGGTTACAGTGTTTACCATCTCTTTAGTTATTATATCAACAAACTTGCCTTCATGTTTGCTTCTCCGTTTTAGCTAACAAAGCTCTGGTGATGAACCTGTGACAACACAATAGGAAAAGCTTTGATGCTAATATTGTGAAAGAACTCTTTTTCATATAAACAAGTTTCCTAATATAAATACCTCTACTAAGTGGATTTAGTGCCTAAATCTGACCATTCCCACTTTAACCAGTTTACAGTACGAGCAAGTCAAAGTACCTGGAAGGGACCATGTTGTTTGCTGAGGAACCCACAAGTGCCACATATCCAATCCTCCCACTGTGGGATGATGGTGCTAACCTCCACAGCTTTTAATTAAGCTGCTGCAAAATGGAGACAACAAATAAAACAGGAAGTGAACAAACTGTTTTTCTAAGTATATGTCTCAAACTTAAATCCCATAGAATTCCCTTTCAGCGCCATCTAGGCCCTATACCTTCTTTTGAGAGGTTTTATGGTCTCAAAATGACATTTACTTATACGAGTTGTAATTCAGGTGGTAATACCTGGTCATTTATCTGTCCCTGCTCTATTATTAATTTATATGTATCCTGTGCAGGCTGCATTATTTGTGAAAGTCATTTTACATTGTGGCTCTCATTTTGTTGTATATAACATCAACTTAATGTCAAACTAATATTCATGCCAAGTGCACGCATGAGCTTAGCAAACTGTTGCATAGGTGCACTTTTTTATTATTAAACCTTATAGGAAGTCTAGTTTCACTAGTAGAGGATCACAGAGTACAACATTGCAAGACAAAACTTTTTTAAAGATGACTTTTTAACCAACTTGAATTTTTTAATGTATAAAAATTACTGTAGATTTATCAAAAACCTCATATTTTTAACACCTAACTACAACCAACAACACATGGGAGCAAAGTAGCAAAATAAAAGCAGAAGCATAAAGGTCTACATCACAGATGTCCAAAGTCGGTCCTATTCCACAAAGATTTGGGAACTGGTTAGAAATGATAGAAAGGTAGAAATGTGGAAACATTTAGGATGGAAACCTTTTTTAAATCTTCCAGAGATTTTAGGACTTCTCTTCCTGTAGGCGTAGGGCAATGACCCTATGCGACACAAAAGCAACACTCCAGGCGAGGACTTGTAAGGGCTTACCAAAAGCCACATCTAAATCAAATTTATGTCATGACTAAAAAATTTTTTACATGTCCAGAAAACTTTCAACTTGAAAGAGCTGGAGTAGTAGAAGAATTTCAGCTGTGACTTATGAAATAAATGCGTATGAGAGGATTTTCATTAGACTTTATCAATATTTGTATTTTTTAAGTACAGGTTCAAATGAACACAAAGCAAAATTAAGCAAAACTTGCTGTTTTTTTTTAAATTGGGAATCATAAACACATGAGCATTATGCAGAAGCAATTGGTAAATTTAAACTGTTTAATATTCCATCCATCCATTATCTACGGCTTTGTCCCTAACGGGGTCGTGGGGGGGCTGGAGCCTATCCCAGCAGCCAACGGGCGAGAATGCTATATTCCATACAGCAAAATACAAAAAAATCTTCAGTTACAGACAGGAAAAATCTCAAGTTTTCCACAGAACTGCTCTTAGTTCCCAGGCAAACTTTAGCATTACCCTGTTTATGTATTAGTAAGACTTAAAACTGTTGAATTCTCTATGTTTTTACACTGTATTGCAATTTTCAACATTTTGAGCCCAAAACCTAAAATCCCCTTTTTACCTTTGTTATAAAAGGGGTTTGTCTTTGTGATTTAAAGGGGACAAATCATGCAAAATCCACTTTTTTTTAGCCCCTAAATACATGTATTTGTACACTTCTAAGTGTTTAGGAATGCAGAAAATGTAAATTTATTCCCTCCCGATGCTGCACACATATCTTTATATTTATTTTGGTCATATTTTTCAGTCTGTTTAATTTTCTCTCTTTTTTATTATGTTTTTTTAATCTGTTACATCACAGTATTTGCTGTGGGTCTGCCAAATAAAGTCGTGGACTTCCACGTAATCAGAGAGACCGCACCAAAATGAGTCGCTCTGAAGACGCACCTCGGAACAGGGTCATATGGTGTGTGTGGAACGAGGATAAGCAGGAATTCAGACCAAAGCATTGCTGTTCTATTTTATACACACAATAAATTCATCATTTACATGTTAAAAGGAAGGATTTAAAAGCATCACATATCTCTTTAACAAATACAAACCTTCTTCTACATGGATAAAAACCTGAAGATGTATGAAAGGACTTCATATAAACAATGTTTCATCGTGACTGCAAATTTGCAGTGAAGATACAACCTGTTTGCAGTGCAGTTTGGCTCTGTGTCTTTTTGGACCTGTGCCTGAATGAGAGTTTCCCTTGGCTTATACAGAATAGTGCCGGTAGCTTCCTTGTCCAACTGTGCATGGCATCTGTGACTAGTTAGGGGGTACACACCCACTGAACCCATCCCACTGAAGAAGTGCCATCCTGAAGGGCTAATGTATGTTTGGTCCATAAGTTCACAAGCGGTACAGCAATTTCAGAGTTTAAACCAGTTGTGAATACTATAAATCTACATGCTTTAAGCGCACCCTAAATAAAAACCCAGCATTGCTCAAATGAAATGACTTGTATTCTAAATGAAGGCAGTGCTGGATATACTGCATCTGTGCAGCTAAAGCAGAACCAGAACACAACCTGAAAACCACATTGAGGCCAGGAGAGTACATGCATGTAGGGTATTAAGATTCATATCAGGATGACAAAGAGGGTTTTGTCTTGCTTCTCAGTGTGCAGCCTAGACCTGTCAATTACAGGGCTACTCCTGTATGCCCACTTCAGTTCCCCTTACACAACATCCACCACAGCTGGTTAACAACCCTCAACTGTGCAAATGACCGCCTCCAGTTGCAGTTTGATGCCAGTGCAACACCAGGAGTAAACCTTGACGTGTACATGTGCTGCTACTGTAATTTCCACTAAATATTACTGATCAAACAATAAAGTCAAGCTGTACAGAAAAGTATTCAAACCAACTAAAACGAGCTGAAGGTTTCTTTTGCTCACTAGCATAAAATTATGAAAAGGAATTAAAAAGTTTAGATAAAAAAGTGGTTCAGGTTTTTTACCTGCAAACACAATCATACTATGTAACAAGGTTTGTTGCTAGATATGATACTAAGTATGATAACAATGTGTAAAAATCACTTAACAGACTAATGATTGAATGAAATATTTGTTTCTCTGACAAGAATATTTTCACAAACGTCTCATCAAAGCCATTAATATGAGCTGCAACATTGTTGACACCTGTACTTTATATGAGTTGCATATAATACTGTCAATAAAGTTTTACTTCATTTTGGTCACCATCTTTAGCATAAAACTCATTTTTTATTTCTATATTTTTTTACAATTGTTTTGTGCATATCTGTTGTCCTCATACCATTTCATTTTATTGACCACCAATATTGATATTATCAGTATTTTTCTGTTTTAATTTGATTTTAATTGGTTGTTTTATATGTGCTACATAAATTTTTTTATTTAATTAAATTATCAGTATGTTACCATAAAATAGAAAAGACAAACTAGAACTTTGCTGTTCTTGCAGAACAGTGGTGTGAATGCTTCTGAATGGATTATGAAATTGAATTTCTGAAGTGTAAGATGCTTAAAGTTGATTGAAATCATGGAAGTTTTACATTAAATAAGCATAAGAGGGGTGAAAAAGTTAGTTGAAATCAGAACAAACCTTAAGTCAATTGCTGCAGTATTTAAAATTTATTATAAATTATTTTTTGAATATGTGTAAAATGTGGGAAAGTTGAACTAAAATAAGTAAAATAAAAGCATAACAGAGGTTGAACTAAAAAGAGCATAAATAGTTCATGATGGCTGAAATGTGCTTGTTGAAACTTGAGCATAAAATGTTATGATGCTAAAACTTTTAGTAAATGTATTACAACCTCAAAATAAATGTGTAAAAGTTTTGAAAAAGGTTGTTTTATAAATTGAAATGAGTCAAATAAATGCTTTGAAGCATTCACACAATAAAAATGTAAATAAAGAGAAACAGGAAACTAGTAAAAGCTTTCACAGATTTATGATTAAACCACACGTTTTGTGCTGTTACATAAAATAAGCTAAAAAAAATTCGTCATCTGAATGAGCAAAATTTTTTACACCACAAATAGTCATTTCAAAAACTGTGAAGCAGCAAAGTTTGTGTGAATTTAATTTTAATATTCATATGCTCATTAGTTTATGGTTAATAGTTTTGTACTTAACTGACGACATAAAAACAAAGTTTTTGTTTAGGATTTTACTTTATTAGTTATTGAACAAGCCGATTTTTAAAGCGATTCTCATTTAGTTACTGTATATATGATAATATTATGATATTTTGTTCAATCTATTGATTGTTTTGCATTACTGCATCACAGCTTTTAAAATGAAGCCTTTTCATTCTGTTCATCCTCTCAGGTGTAACAGTGTTTCAGTCTCATTAATATTACATCCAAAGCAACAATACAAAATGCCTCCTACTCCCAGCAGCGCTAAAGCCCAGTTCCTGTAAGACATTAGGAGGGCACACAACAAGGCACAATTTTAAATGTTCAGTTCAGGTTCCACATCATGTGTATTGCTTTGCATTTGTACATCAAGCAGAGGCGGCTGCACAGCATCATTCATCAGCGCAATTCCCCAGCAGTGTTCCATGTGTGCCACTTTAACCTGGCTTTGTGGCCACCATTCTCATATAGTGTGTGGAAGTGCTGCAGGAATGGCTGCACAGCACAGCTGTGGCCAACCATAAAGCAATGAGTGTTTAACACACTTTCAAATTTTCATGCTCATTTAGACAAAGATCCACAGCAGCCCACTGTTTAAGGTTTAAGGGTCGAGTTTACAGACGACTTGGAACAAGATATACCTGCATAATAAGGCCTCATAGTGGTCTTACCATGTATTGCAGATTACTATAGTGCGCACAAAGATTTACACACAAAATGAAGCAAATATTCTTTCATTTTATAACATTAGTCTGCTTTGAATAGTTGTTTAATATAGTTTCAGTTCTAACCTTTAAATTCTATGATAGAAATTGATAAAGTCAAATCTTGCTTCCATCTTTGTCCTCAAACAAGGAGACACTAGGTGGGGCTAAAGTATAAAAATGCAATGCAAGAGATGCTGTCAGATCAATTATAAACACCCCAGAAAATCATCATCTTGTAATTATAGTATTTCTCTTATCATTGTTTTATTTTCAGTCTTATTATTAATGATGCTGAAATTGACGAGAAATGCAGATTTATTTGATCTACTTTTAGCATCACTTTTCTCTAAATTAAAAACATTTTTTTTAATGAAATTTTTTTTATTCAAAATAAATTTTAATATTTTGCTGCCTGGCTAAACGAGCAAGCAAGCTCAGACTTATTGCAATTTTATCAAAAGCAATAAATGTTATGCTGCAGTTAATTAAATTAGATTAATTCTTTATATTGAAATATGACTGCTTGTGTGTTTTCTGTGTATATGCAGGTATCTTCATGAATGGACTGTGTCAGTGTATTATGAGTAAACATGTAGACCTGATGTCTGGCTACTTGGCCATGTTGACCTGTGCTATTATCTGCAGATCAGGGAGATCGACAAGTTTCTGCGTCGGGCCATGATTTCTCACCTATGATTCACAGAAACCTGTTTGGTTTCTGATAAGGGCTGCATCGTACAGCAGTTATCCACCCAGTCAATACCCTAATTTATTTTCTTCTATTGTTTGATTAAGTAATTCTTCAGTTTTTTCTGATTTGATTGATAATACTCACGCTTTATATTAGGTTGCATCATGCATTACTGAGCTACTGTATTTTTTACAAATACTAAATAAAAAGTGAAAACAATCAAATATAAAAAAAAAATAGAAATTATTGAATTTATTTTATAAAAACAAGGCTGTTTTTGTAAAACAAAATCTAATGTATTAAATATATTATGTATTTAATATAGTTTAAAGAATTTAACATTTGAACCTTTTGTTGAAAATATAAATCAATTAATAATAATAATAATCTACAAATTACATAAACAATTATGTTATATTAGGCAGGAGCACAAAATTGAATAATTATGAAACATGGTGAAATAGAAAAGATAAATATACTCTGTAAATTGAATTGTTGGGATGAGCATCATTCTCGCACAGTCCAGTACTATATATGCACTCTTACATTGTCACAAGAATACCCACTGGCAGACTGAGTATAAGCTATGACGCAAGAGTGTATATGTTTGTTACAAGCTCTGCTTTTAACCGGAACATTGTAGGCACGTCAGCATGTGTTTGTGCTCAAAAAAAGAGTGGCAGCATTGTATAGCACTAAAACAGGGTGGCTGCCCCTTGTAAAGCTAGCAGTAACTCATCATAATGTGTGTGCATGCAAGTGTGTTTGTGTGTGTGTCTATCGGAGTATGTGTGTGTGCATGCGGGTGTGTGAAGTACAGACAAGCGTGATGGTTTGATAGGGAGTCGATGAGGTCACGGCTCATGTCTCCTGTTTACGTCATCACCTATAGGACTCCTGCAGGCAGGGCTGCAGCTGCTGCTCTGGCTGTTGTTAGACTACAGCACAAAAAGAACAAACGTGTAGCCGGTTTAAGCCCATATATTAATGAAAACCCTCCGCAGACCTTCAGTGGAAAACAGTTTTAGTTATTTGCAAGTGAACGGAGCACATCTGAAAAAGCTCACTTTACCTCGTGTGTTTCCGGCTATTTTACCAGATTGCACAGTGGAGCATTTTACACAGCCGTGTGACGTCAGCAAAGCCAATGAATGCTGTTTGTTTTGAGTTTTTTTTTTTTCTTTTCCTGACTCCCACACAGATCTCTGACCACATGCTCCTCATCATAATCATCCTCTAAAAATACAGATGTGGCAATCTAGGTCAGAAGTGATGCCAAATGAAACACAATCTAAGGGAAAAGGATTTGCATGTTTTGTATACTGTGTGTAAGCATGTGACATTTTGTATATATATGTACACATATACATACACACATATATATATGCATATATATATAAATGAATAAATATATTTGTGTGTGTGTGTGTATGTGTGTGTATGCATGTTTATATGGCACACACTCCTGTCTGAGCCACCTCCTTACTGTGGTAGAGAGGTTTGTGTATCCTGAATATGTAGGTATCTAGAGGAAAGACCAGACCAAGAGCGGCTCAAAGACCCCTATAATGAAAAAGATATGTGGAAAAAAGGCTCTCTTGCCTAGACGCGGGTTACTAGAGCCCACCTCTGGAACCAGACCTCAGGGAAGGTCATAAGAGCAAGCGTCTGGTGGCCAGGCCTTTGCCCATTGGATTGGTTTCCCCTCCTGCTGTCTTATCACTTGTGCGCCGGCGCCATGGGGGTTGGGTGTAGTGGGACTCGAGCGGTGGCCGGGGGTTAGGAGCCATGGTGGATTTAGTTGCCTGGAATGAGTTTCCTCTGCTAGGTGGCCAGTGTCTCACTTAGAAATAGGGTGAGAAGGCTTGGCCATCCGAGAGGGACTCAGAGTAGAGCCGCTGTTCCTCTACATCAAGAGGAGCCTGATGAGGTGGTATCTGGTTAGGATGTCTCTTGGACGCTAACCTGGTGAGGTGTTCCATGCATTTTTCCTGCAAAGCGAGATCCTGGGGGATCTCTAGGACACACATCCAGTCCAGCTGTATGTCGGCTGGCCTGGGAACACCTCGATTCCCACTGATGACGCTTGCAAATAAGGCTGGTGAGAGGAAAGTCTATGTTTAAGTCTCTATGGCGCATTTATTTGAAGGATTATGTTGGATGTTATTGCATTGGAATATTGTAAGGAAAACTGATGCTTTATGAGAAAAAGCAAAACAAAACATAATAATGAATTAATTAATCCAAATTTCTTTCTACGAAAAAAGAAAAACAAAGGAAAATGGCTCACTGAGGCTTATTTTAAAGGTTATAAAGTACATCTGCTGGAGAGCTAATTTTGGTGTCAGTAAGTGTGTAATACACATAAATTACATTTTACTCTGTGTGTGTGTGTGTGTGTGTGTGTGTGTGTGTGTGTGATACACGTTCATGCAGGGATAATTTGCGCCAGCTCTGTGATGCAGAGGACATGAGGCCCAAGCGAATGCTGTTGAGTGGCAGTAACAGCATCTCCTGCTCAAGCCTGCCCCATCTCTGACTTCATTGGCTCTGACTCTGACGCAAATACAACACCCCCCCCCCCACCCCAACCCCCAACCCCCACCCCATCACCACCCCTGCACACTTCTTTCATCGCGTTTTTTTTCACCCATTCAATTTTTTTTCTTTTTGATTCATGTGCCTCTCTGCGGTTCTCTCCACTGCAGCACTTCACACAGTTCCACACCACAGAACTGCACCACCTGCCCGTTGCAAATGTGTTTCGTCTCACATATTGATGGAATCCCTATTAACATTTCTTCCTTTAATCTTTCACTCCATAATCCTCTTTGTCTTCGATGCAAATTGTGCAGTGTGAGCTCTAAGTCACAGAGAGCTACAGCGAGCATTGGCGATATTACCAATCACGTTTGATTTGTCAGCATGTAGCCCACAAGCAGATAGTTTCCCCTATTAGTCAATGTCACTGGAATACACATTTAAAAAGCTACATCTGCACTGTTTCTTTTATTTTTCTTTTATTTAACCGTGTTTTTAATAGTTTTTACCTAATGTTTTTCTCTCCTGTTTTTAAATTATGCTTCACCCTGTCGTTAAATTGTGCAAACATATAAATTTGCCTTGCCTAATATTCATCCAGGATCATGGTATTATATTCACTTGAAGGTAAAATCATTTAGTAAAGAGGCTTTAGGTTGATAAAACAAAGTAGAAAGTGCTATGTATTTTATTGCCATTTGGTTCTGTTAACTAACAGTTTTTTTTACCAGATACACACACACAAAAAAAAGAAAATTATACACTTAATTGAATTTTTCTGATTTACTGAAAAATAAAATAGCTAAATAAATGAATAATAAGCTGTGGGTGCTGTCAGTCAATGCATTTCCATTGCCATTTGTTTGTTTGTTTTATACCCTGCCCCCTGGTTGCAGTAGTATAGAAAAGCGCCCATCTACTTCTAGGGGTGACTGACCTTTGACCTCTATGTATATTTCTGAATGGATTATACATAATGACATGTTCAAATGAAACTGGGACCAAATTAAATACTCATTTTCTGAATGAAGCCTTCTTCATCTAAGGCTTAACTGTGCAGCTACTACAGTAAAAAGCTACACATTGCTTATTTAATCAATTATTTAATTTACAAAAAGCAGAACAAATAAACTATGGCCCTCTACAAAAAGATCATTAACTTTGTCAGTTTGTCTGCTTTTCTTCGTGTTTCTTTTTGTTTATTTTTTACCTTTTATATCATCTGTATCGTCCTGACCCCATGGTAGCCTACACTACACATGATAATCCCTATGGGCCTTTTAGAAGCATTGCTTTAAAAGTTCAATATTTCAGTGGAGCGGTTGTGCAGATGACCATGTGTACCCTGGCAATTTGGAATGAGTGCACACTTGATGAGCACGGACATAGACTTTGCTTGCATGCACACACAATGCCATGCATGTGCACCAGAAAACTTAAAATATGAGGACAGCACCAGGCTTGCGCACACCACACATTTGTTATGTCATTTAAACTAACATGAAAAATTTCAATATTTACATTTACAAACTTAAAAAAAAAAAAATCTTTGCTATCATTTATTTTACAATCTCTCACAATGTTAGTGCCATTTAAAAATAGTGAGCAACTAATTTCAAGAAAATGACTTCAAGTACTTTGATTTGCATTGATTTATGTTGTTGTGTATTTTACATAAACAGTGCTGGTATAGAAGTAAATAGATGGACTTGTTTAGTTGTTGCTGCCGGACGTAAAGAGTGACGTATGATTAAGAACAAAACCTTACACACAACACAATGTACGGTACACTTACCCATTACTTTACGCCACACATTTTTCAGAAAGGAACAAATTAGCAGCAAAGATCAAAACGACTATCTTGTTCCAAGCTGTGAAAATGTCTATTTCTACTAAAGTTGAGCATTTTAACTTTACCAGCCTTGCCTTTAGATCCAGCCTCAAGTGGCCATTCAGAAAAAAAGGGATTTCTTAGACTTCCACTTCTTTTTCCTTTGGACGCTGTATCATATTGAGACTAAATTCCTGTTTGTACATCGTCTCATTTTCATCTACATATAGAAATGGGGACCCAGACCATTGCATTTCATGGAGTATTCCAAATTTCTGTGAAGACGTCTTCCATTTTCCACAAAGAAATGTTCCTATTGCTTAAAAAAAAAGGTTTCCCAGTTAGAACACATTGATTCACATTGATCAAACAGAGACTAACATGCCTGCAGTTACAGAATCAGAAAAATGAGTATTGGTGTTTAGAGCTTTATATTCTGCCAGCTCTTTGTTAAACATACACTGATTCAGCCATGTGACTACATCCACTGTCAGCTCAGACGTGTGTCAGCTTTAATCCCTCATTCCTCCTCATACCTTACACACAACAGCAAGCCACAACGAGGAAGCAACGGTTTCACCTTAAATGGTCAGTTTGAAAGGGGTAGTGTTGATCCATCCCACCAGGTTAGACAATCCTGATGCTGCTAATGATACAACACAGATGAATACTGTATAACAACGCAGTCACATCTCAGTTAATTTTGGCATGTTATTTAGAAAACCTTTCATTGATTTTTATTGGGATTTACTTTGAGTTAGGCTTTTATTCTAGTAGTTTTGTTTAGTTTTGAAAGTTTCTTTTTCCTTTATATGTGAAACATCTTGTAACTTATAAGATTGGGTTTTGGGTGAGCATCCGCAGCATGACATTTTATCACAATTTCATCCTTATCTTAACTGTGGCTATTGATTTTCTTGGATATAATGACATTTTCCTCTCAGAGTTAATGGCTGCTAAGTGGGAAAAGATATTGACAAACAGACCAGTATTCAATGATGTGGCCTTTAAATAGACTAGAGGTTTAGCTAAATTCACACCAGAAAGAAGCAGGGATGGTAGCAAAGCGTTGCCTCGATGATTTGCTGTTAATATTTTTTAGAGTTTGCTCAGCTTTGATCTCTTGTGGATGTCAAAATGTCTTTGGGCAAGGCACTGACACTTGGCTGTGAGACAACCTCTCACATGGCAGCGTTTCTATCAGACTCACTTCTTTTCCTGTGTTCTGTCAGGAGCTCTTTGGCAACTTCTCTATACTGAACTGTTACATGTATGCACCTCATCTTTTCATTATATGTGTACTAATGGTGATACATCATGCTTATTAATTTTACAAAAGAACAGTTGTTCTGTGAATTTTGTAGGCTTTAGTGGCAATGAACTGAACAGATAGTTGTTGGATTTGTCTCAGCCACTGAACAGCAGATGAAGGGGTGGGGTAATGTCAGTGAATCCATACATGTCAAACCTCCCCCTATCAGCTTGTTTCATGTGGACAACACAGAACTGTGGCTCTACAGGGCCGAGCTTTATCGATGAGCACATTAATCCCTTCTGTGTTTTTGCTTCTACTGATGTAACAATGATCTCATGGTGATTTTAAATACACATTTAGACGTCAGTTTGATACTGAATCCTGGTCCAACAGTGGCAAAACAATCAACATTTGGTGAGCAACTGAAAAATAAACCAGAAAACACACAATTAAAAGGGAGCATATAATAAAAGACGTTAAATCATCAGAGAACAGCCTCTGTTTCCTCAGTTTATATTTTCATCTCCTCACTGCAAATACATTAAAAACGCTCAAATAAGAGCCTCAACTGGTTTTGATGGGTGCTTTATCTGTGTTATAGTAAAGGCTAGGCATCCTCTTAGGAGGCAAATATTATGTCTTTAATATTTCAACACATCTGGGTATGATGGATATTTTAAAACATTTTAAATACTAGAGCCATTCTTTCTAAAATGGTGAAAATCTCAGAGGATAAATTGATGCTCACTGAGTATTTTTCTCTGTTAAAAAGACATCTAAGGGATCAATAAACATCTTGCCTGAACTCATTTAAATTTGGTAAAAGACTCCTAGGGAAAGGCAAAGCTCTCGATTTTCCGGTCGCTCTATGTCCCCATCCTCACCTATGGTCATGAGCTTTGGGTTGTGACCGAAAGAACAAGATCCCGGGTAC
>JBAMIG010000017.1:8945926-8958923 GCA_037177335.1 Kiunga ballochi | reverse complement strand
CGACATGGAAGATGGTCCGTCTTCAACAAGCTGTTTCAGAAGGTTAACGGACTGTTTCCTTGGTGCAAGTAGGTACAAGATGTAAAGAGAAACCAGAGCTAGATTTACGCAAGAGTGCGCAATGTTTAGACTAACTGTGCAGCCGAGCGCGAGCGCGGGCTCAGATAGGGGGTTCGGTTCAGCAGGCGTTCCGTTATTTGCTTAGCCTATTTGTTCACCAACTTTATGAATGACAGTCTGAGAAGCTCATTCAGCTGAGTGGGAATTTTGTTGGTGGGGAACGACAAGACTCAAATTTGTTAATTTCCACCGATAAAAATAATTCTATGGTTTTGGATCCCCGGATCCGCGAAAAAGGCATTAAAAGAGGAAGTCAGGTTTGCACCAGACAAAAAGAGAATAGATAAAGTGTAGAAAGAAAAGAGAGTGCAAATAGCCAGGCTTTACTTTGTAGATATAAACTTTAAAAATATTAAGAAAGAAAATTACGTTCAGTAATGACGTTAATTGTACTGAAAATATTTTAAAAGAAAATCTAAGTTTGATGCAAGCATAGGAACATTTCTCAGAGAATGCAAGATTTTATTTTTCTATAATAGCCTATTTTTATTTTTGTTTTTCTTTAACATATTAGTGCAGTTTCCTGAAGTTTCTTAGTGGATTTATGTATGGTAGGCTATTATTACAGCGCCGTTGTAATGAATTCCAGTGATTACAACTTAAGCAAACTAAATAATGTCAGTGTCTGAAGGCATTTCACTGGCACCTCAAGTGACCTTTAGATGCAACCCTGTAATAACAAGTTGGCAGTTTGGGCCCTGGGATTTCTGAATGATGCCAAAATACACACAAAGTAGTAAACTGCAGTGATGGAATGCGTTATTAAGGCACAGTATGTAGGAATCCTGCCCTCATAATTACCAAAAAAGGACATGAATGTCAGATTTTACAATGCTTCAAACCCTTGCTGAATTCGGATGTCAGAAGATGAGTATCCTAAAAAGATATCTAAAGCAAGCTGGAATATTCAGTGTATTACTTGTACCGCTTTACTTTTGAGAGGCTCATTCAGAAAAGCAGCAAAAGAAAGTTTAGGATGTTCTGTTGAGTTGTTGCTAGCGCGTCGTAATGCTTTATATGTGCTTTTTTTTTTCTAAATGTTGTGCAGGTGTATAGTTAATACAGATTAAATTGTCAAACAGTTTTTTTTTCTGCCTGCTTCTGCCATGTTTGATTTTTTGGATGAGGAAATAATTTTATTATACTTTATCCAAGTCTAACAAAACACATACACATCCAGATAATGAAGCAGCTACACGGCATCATCAGTCCCAAATGTTGCACCGTGGTGCTGTCTACACATTTTAGAAAGGTTATTAATTATTTAGATATATCCAACACAAAATAGTGTCGGGCTTTCTGCATGGGAATCTGGCATCTTGGTTGTCCTTTCGGTGTTTTCTCTGAAATAGCATTGGATGCTGGGCTTTCCAGAAAACACAGTAAACCCTCAAGAAAAAAAACCTCACTTTGTCAAGACCACATGTTGACTGTTTATTCCCAATTTACTAATATAACTCTAAGCAATGAATTAGTCCCGAGTTTGGAAAATGTATATGCACGCATTCGTGCACTGTTTGTGAATAACTGTTGGGAGGTCATTAGGGTCAGACCTAATATGATCTCTGAGGCATTTTCAAACGCAATTGGTTGTCCACGAATTGCTTAACTCGGTGAAGAAGGCTGCATTGTCAGGCAGGAAGTGCTCCCGCTAGACATTTCCTGCCACACTGCATGCCAACTCTGACACTGTGAGAACTTCTCCCAGCACAGTCACTTAATGTATAAATATTAATTGTGCTGGATGAAAGAGGGGTGTGTGTGGGGGGGGAGACATTAAAATGATAGTCTGAGTTGAACAGTTAGATCATCCCAAACTGGGAATGATGGATGCCATATATTTTTTTGTTCGGTATTTTCTTTGGTGTTGATTTTAAACGTTTCTTGGGAAATTTATAAAAAAAAAAAAAGAGCTTGTTGTTCAAGTCGAACCTTTATTTCCCCATAACTATCACTGAGCATAGGACTGGAGCGGTGCCAGGGCAAAGTGCAGGATCTGAACGGAGAAGCCAATGACATTCTCCTCAAGGCGTCCATCGACCCCTTGTCAGCTTGTCATGGGTTGGTATCTGAGAGGATGGGAAAAGGCCACATGAACGTAGATTTCTTTACAACTTGTTCTTGTGTCAAGGCTCATAAAAGGACTCTGCTGCGGAAAAGAAGCGAGGATCTGTGGTTCTCATTATTTGGTCCCCATAGGTCTCTCTGCCGAACGGCTGCAGAGTTCAGCATCAGAACAGATGTGGAGTCCAGAACATGACCCTCTGATTACTAAGGGGGGGGGTTCATCATACCCCTGGTTCAAGCAAGTCCAGCTTTGCTGTTGAGGCTCATCAGCAACAGCATTTAATGAATATTCCGCCTTCAGCTTTTGGTTTCATCTAACTGGGGGAAATGCACAAGAAAGTTTGTTGTGGTGTAAATATGACCAACCGTGTGTCTCTGACTACACTCGCCTGTGACCTCACTACAAAGGTGTGGATCAAACGTCATGCCTTATCTACATCTCAGTCTGCCATTAATTCCTCCTAGCCTTAATGCGTTATGACCTGACCCATCCAGGTGGAAATAATGCAAATTACATTTCCACGGAAATCTCACTCTGTGTCTTTTTCTCTCAACTGTAATTTTGCACATTTGTGGAGGGAAGCTGTTTTGTCTGCATGAGGCTCTTTTAGCAAAGCGACTGCAGTTCTCTCAACTTGACACATTTTTACTGAATGGTGCTTTTTTTTTTTAGCTTCACAGTTGACCTGGCACTCACCTGTTGTGGAATGAGTGAGTGACTTGTGAATGTTTACTCACTCATCTGCATATGTGCACACATATGTGCCCAGGTTCATCTGCACAGCCTCAGAATGAGGCGTGAATGAGGTGAGCAGCAGAAATCAAAGTGCTTTAATTTTCAGCGTTCGCTTTTCTGCCTCCTACTGAATGTCAGCCTCAGACGTTGTGTTCCAGCCCTCCCATAGATAAGATAAGAACCACATGCTCTTCCCTCCTCCTGGCAAGGGAGTCCCAGGCGGACCTGCTGACGCACGCACCCAACAGCAGTCCCCACCACCTCCCCTTTCCTGCTTCAGCCTCATGTTAGGAAAGTGAAAAGTGGTACCTTGGCAGCTTGCCCTTGACCATCTGCCAAAAGGAGTGTGCTCCTAGAGAAGTGGTCTTTTCCCCTTTTCTCTCATGTGCATTTTTAACCATGTGTTGCAGAGGAGGAGCATCATGCTTGTTGAACATCAGCAGTGTGTGTTTTAGCCCTGCCGTGAACATTGCTGTAACTGTCACAGATCTAATGGGAAAAGAGTGAACTGTGAATTATGCTCTACAAAACAGAAAACACATCCAAGCTTGTGTTTTTTTGTCTTTTACTCTTGGTAATTCTGATAGGAACTTAATTATATTATACCATTTATAATTATTGGTAACACATTGTATAAAAATGATCCAACACTAAAAATATACACTAAACTTCACTATTTTCTTTCCTTCTATGGACTTACTCTCAGTTCATAAACCTAGTTAAAACACCCATGTCCCACTGCTGTGTAGTTTTAATTTTCTTTAAACAGCTTTAGGCTATCCTTTAAACAATTTCTGACCTTATATTCAACCACCAACTCTACCCACCCACATAAAACTGACAGCTGACTTATGGAGGTCTGCTTTGGAAAGATTTGCCCTGCATGCTAAAATCTGTCTCTTAAATATGCTTGAACACTGGCTAACTCTTGAGTTGTTCTTATGAAGTTAATAATTCTTCGCTCATGTTTTGATTGTTATGGATATCTTGAGCCATTCATGCTTTTACTTATGAAGCACAGATGTTTGAATACCACAGGAGCTGATGGAAAAAAAGGTTTTAAAATGTTGCACTTTGCTGAATGTATTTGCAGTGAGTTGAAAATGCAGTTATGTTTTTTGGCTCTTGTTAAAGACCAGATCAGTGATGCCAGCTTATCAAATCCAAAGCTAAATTTAGCAGCTTCTGCAACACCATTTCCTCACTTTAATCTTTTAAAAACTGAGGTTACTTTATTGGGGGACTGAGAAGCGGCTGCCAAACTGTGACAAATGAACTGTTTTTTGCCTTTGTGAAGACAATGTTTACAAATTGTACTGTGATTTTATAGGCGTTTAGAGCCACAGCTGCATCGTGTCTAAGGGATTTTCATGTTTGTGCACAATGTGTTGGGTGTTTTTGTAGTCTAGCCCAAAAACTATATTTTGCTATACATTACCTTCATTTATTCTTTATCAGCATTTACAAAATTTTAACAAATTTCACAGGAGTTCACCTTATTCTAACTTTACAGCATTGTGGTTGCAGAGCCTTACTCATTACCTCCACCAAGAAGGTTATGTTTTGTCCAGCGTTGGTTTGTTTGTTTGTCTGACCATCTGTTTGCAACATAATTCAAAATGTTATGGATTGGTTCTGATCAAATTTAGAGCAGATCCGGATCACCATCAGGAATTTAGCTCTTTTTTTCATTTTTCTTTTTTTTACATTTTCTTTATTGATGCGAGACAGGGATGTTTCTAGCTTTTGTGTATATAACTCCATGAAAAATGGTAAATCCTAAGGTGTGTTTTTATGCCCGAGGAATTAATTGAAATTGATAAACCAAATTTCAGAGTAATATCTTTGGGGTGTAAGTCACAATAAACTGGGGAGACTTGTCTTGGTGGAGGTCTGCGCTTTCCGAGTGCTTTTCTAGTTTAATATTAGGTTTGTGATATTCAAGCTGAGGCCTAAAAAATTGGCACAAAACTCACAGAATTAACATGTCTGAAGCTATTTATTATAAATAAAATACACATTTGAGTTTGTGCATTTTGTAATTAAACTGAAAAAAAATATTCTTTAGGAATAAAACTGTTCCTAAACATGTATTGGATGCACAGCAGTTTTGATCATTGATTGCTGTAAATGTTTTAATCAACATTCAGCATTATCTTTGGGTGTTTTTCAGAAACGGTTTCTGTTGGATTTGTAACGACAACCGGGACACAGCCCAGACATCAGGACCCCTGTCTTGGGCTGATAAGTTTCATACGTTTCATGGTGGTTGAACATCTTCATAAACCAACATAACACATTTGCTTTTACTTACTTACGTTATCCAACATCTTTAATTATAAAATCATTTAATTAATACGCCAGTCTATGTTATTTGTAAAATGTTATTCTGTAAAAATAAGGAGCAACCTCATGGTGACATTTAGATGTGAAAGCGCAGAGACCCAGACAGACTGTTATTGGTTTGTCCTTGCCTTCCCAGTCCCAGGGTGTGGTGTCAAGATAAGTGTTATGCAACAATACCTCACTGCACAGACCCAGGACTTTACACAGGAAGCCCAAGTCTGAGTCAGCCACTGAAATCTCAGCCAAAAGAGCTTCAGCCAGTTACGAGCGTGCTCCACAACAAACCAATTCACACATTTAGGTTTGTCTAAATAAGCTAATTAAATTGGGTCAAACTCGCTTTATTTTGCCTTATTTAAGAGCAAACTGTTGTTTTTTTTATTTCACAACATTTATCTTCAAACAAATCCAATTTCACAAAATTTTTGCCTTGTCTAGTGGAAAGCCTTTTGTACGATAGCATCAAAAATTCCAAAAATAAATTATTGTTGGTCAATTTCAGTAATCACTTATCATCCCACAACCTGATCCCTATGTGTTTAAACCGGAAGAGGAATTGGTCTACATCACTAGCAACTTTAAAACCCCATTTAAGCGCTGATTTGTCAATATTACTAGAAATGTATAGCGTGTGAGGCTGGAATAGCCAGGGAAGATATTTTTGTCCACTTACGGTAATGTTAGAGGAAGTGCAGCGTTTTTTTTCAGTGTGTCACAAAACAAAGTCATACAGCAGATTGACAGATTTCAGGGTCCCATTATGTGAAAATTCTCATTTGGCTTAGGGAACCTGAATGTGTGTCTCTGCAGAGAAATCTGCTGTTGTGTGATTTTAGTAGTAATTTAGAAGAGTGTTTTTGAGAATTCTTGCTTCAAGATACCAACAATTTTTTTTTTACCTTTAGGCCTGTATGGAAATGCATCTTTACAAACGTTGTAAATACACCGTGCTGTTCGATTTGCGCAGAGAACATACATTTTAAATGCTTGTGCAAACTTTGAAGACCGTCTAGCTCTGGTAGGAAGTTCATAGCACAGCTTTAGTCTGAGAAGTTAATCTTTTAGTTTATGACAATGTGGTCACACACTTTGAAATGTTCATTTCAATCATGTCAGACATTTTTCCATCACTTTAATAACTGAAACATTTTCTGCTCATCGTGATAACGCTGCTCCCCTCAGCAGCATTGAAACATTTTTACTGAGGTCTGGCAAAGTAAAAAAAGAAAAAAAAATTCCTGGGTTAAACCAGCGACCAAGCCGTGGCATCTACCACAAGAGTCTGTCCTCTGATTGAGTGAGCACATGTGGTTCCCAGTGAGGTTAAGCACTCTGGTCCTCAGCATGTGGGACACATCTAGCTGCACCTTTGATTAGCCGCCACAATCGCAGTCCCAGGACACTGACGCATATCCCTCCACTTGTAGTGTCACTGTGGTCACATTAGGTTAAGCTATGACTCTAAAGACTCCAGAAAGAATGAGAAAGTAACCCGTAGAAAATAGCAGGAATATTTAGAGGGAAAAATGTGACCTCAGTCTCCACCAAATATAGTTCAAATATAGCAAATGTTGTATCAAATGAGTAAGTGGCTGCAGTACCTGGGTTTTATTCTGGAAGGTATGATGAGATGAGACGATTCAGGTGTGCCATCTTTAGGTGCGGCCTTACGCAGCGCAGGGTAATTGTATTGCACTTGTATGTTTGTGTTGCTGGTTTTAGGCTTTGTAAATAACAAAGCAAATGACTTGCATTTAGCAATTTTACTGATGAAATAAACAGCTTAATGACTCACCAACAGGCACAATCATCTCAGTTTATTTTCAGGGTTTAGGTTTCTCAAAACAAACATTTGATGACACTTAAGGCCCATTAATGATCAGTAACATACGCAAATTGGTTCCTCCATTTCCCGTGTTGTTGGTCGCCGCTGTCATACTAGTTAGGACAGTTCATTTAATCGTAGGAAAGGCTGACTTCAGAGTTCAATTCTTCATTTTGACACCATTGATAGTGGTAATAAACTAGAGAAAGTTGTTTAGATGTTTTCGGCATTGGTTTTTTCCTTTCTTCTTTACTGGTTTGTTCCTTTTTCTGATTGTTTGTATTACAACTTGAAACTGCCATCTCACTTTCTAGTGGAATTGTTCGGTTTTCTGCATCAGAAAACGGATAACTAAGCCTTCATTTCTTGGAGGATTGAGAGAGAAGACAAAACTGGCCGTCCGTTAGCATAGTTGTCTTTTCGGTCGAGCATAAATGAACCTTTATTCTCTATCTGTGTGGCAGGTAACCAGGGTAGTATAAGAACAAACCAACCAAGAAGCAATAAGAATGAGTGGGGAAGTGTGAATGTTTCCACTTAGCTTTCCTAAGTTTTAGCTCTGAAACACCTTCTTACAACAGACTCATGTCTTTGTGTCACATTCAGTCCAGCTGGATGACATTTAAGGGGATTTATATTGCAGTTTACAGATATTTAGATCTACCCGTATTAGATGCGTATTGGTTTTATAGAGCTTGATGGTGTGACTGTTGATGCCTCAGATACTCACGAAAGCGATGTTTAGTAATGTTATTTTTGCTTGGAACAAATTTACCTTGGGTTTTATCGTTTAGAAAACAAAGAGTCAGAAAAACAGTGTTTGTTTTATTCCTTGTAATGTGATTTGTTGACTTTTTTTTAAAGCCAACATTGGCTTGATGCTTATCAGCTGACAGAGACTGCCGTCTTTATTTTTATTCTTTGTCGTTCTCTAAAGTTAGTCTTTGTGTTAAAGGTCAGAAAGAAGAGTGGCTTCTCGAGAAAGCAGCTTGACTTTCCCTGGCAGGTCTGCCTCCATAAACCCCCTCTATCTGCTTCTTCTAGCCTTCAAGTGTAATTTTTTAACACAAAACTTGGATCCAAAAAAAAGCTCTTTGTGCCCACTGAAAATTTCTGATCACTGCTATTTGTTCTTGCCTCTTGGATATAGGACATTTTGCTATTTTTGTTCATGTGCACACATATGATTGCTACATATTTTTCTGAATCCTTTGACACAAAACTTGTATTCATAAATTCACACTGTGTCCTTGTTTTTTTATTTTCCCTTAGTGTCACTAACCACAGAGCACTCTTTGTGTTTCAAATAAGACAAAGTCGTAGGGGTCTTTTGCAGGGCTCCCTTTTTTATTTTTTAACTTTTCTCCGTGTGTCTTTCTGTCCCCTGCAGCCACCTTCACCCCACCCTCACTCCCTCTTAACTTTTTTTCTGATTTATTAAGCTGTATTCTGCCGATGTGCGTCAGAGCTAGCCAGGAGTCTCGTGAGGCGTTACAGTTTTGAAGAGGCTGTGTCTCGTGTCTGGACAGCGTCAGACAGCAGCGCCCTCTGTCCCCTCCTAACCTACCCCCACCTCTGTTTGCCTTATTTGCCTGCAACCACAAGCCCCCTGAACTTACATGCACAGAGACACATGCACAAACATTCAGAGAAGAGGATCCATTAGTTGGAGGGTTGGCTTTGGAGGAAGGTTGATGGTTGTGCATCCCAGCTTTGAATGTTTTATATTGAAAAAAATAATCTGAGCTGCAACTTTTAAGACAAGTTAACTACAAATAAAGTTATATTTATTGCTTTTCTCCTGCATGTGGGGATATTTTGTCATCTCGCAAATTAATTAAATCTCTGCCACCCTCATGCACAGTTGTGTTGGTCATGCGGGCCTGTATCCATTCATCCTCAGCTTTGTAATACATGTGTGTCTGAGTAGGGTGGGCGAACACATTCCTTCTAGCTGTATGTCGTGCTGGGATTAATACTTGAGAGTCCACACTGCTGGACATAACCTGGCCTTTTGGGAGAAAATGTTATAGCTGTCTTGAAGCTACAGTGTTCTTGCTGATAACATGTGTAATTACTGTGTAAGTAACCATAAAATGTCAGTTCATCATTACCACAGGATTTGTTTGTCTGTTCTTTTCTTCTGTTTAATTGTGTGCTGATTTTAGTCATGATGAAATGACAACTTGTGGATTGAATCCAGCCGATAACACGTCTTTGTCTTGGACGTTTACACGAGTGACCCGAGTCACTCTGAGTGACCCGAGTCACTTATCTTCTGAGTGCAACGTGAATGTTTCTCAGATGCCAGTGGAGGTATTAAAAACAACTTTACCTCAATGGCGATTTGACAAATAGCTTTTTCTTCTTGACAACAAAGACAGTAAACAGCAGCACTTAGCGAGCTCTCATGAACTAATTGCCTCTTAAGCACAATCGAGTCTTCCTTTATCCTCCTGGCTCTGTAGGGGGCTCCTGTCCACAGAGATATAGCTTTACAGTAAACACAAGCAAGCGAGCCTGGCTGGCTGAGAGTTTTAGCTGGAATGAAAGGCACATCACTGCTCTTTTCACCTCACAGTAAAAAAAAAACAAATGACTTTCGGTTGTTTTTGGCTTGTGCATTTGTTTGGGTTATCCAGAGGATCACTGTGAGATACTACTTCCATCCTCTGTCTGTCCAACAGATTTTCTAGCAGTTTCAGAAGTTTTGTGCAGTATCTCCTAAAAATGTTTGCATAATTCTAAACACAGTTTTACAGTTTAAGGACCAACACATTTAATTTCCTTGGTTTTCAGGCTTGACAGATGAGAAAGTGAAGGCCTACCTCTCACTGCACCCGCAGATGCTGGATGAATTTGTGTTGGAGAGTGTGAGTGCAGAGACGTTGGACAGATGGCTAAAGAGGAAGACCAGCGGCAGGCCTACAGGTAAACCCTCGTTCTACACACAAACATGCATAAACTCCTACAAACAAATGCACCGACAGGGCTGCAGTTCTCAGAATCACCGTGTCATAATGATTGGATCGGCAGATTTCAGCAAGCTGCATCGATGCAGAGTTAAAATTAAACGTTTGGTTAAACGTTTGTACTTTTTAATTCACATAGTCACATTTGAGTTATTAGTCAACCACAAATACATTCGGTGCTGTGTGTCTGCAGTAAAAAAATCATCGGTAGTCAGTAGGTTCTATCTATTATCTACTATAACTCATCTTCACATCTGTCTCTTTTTAATTGTCAAGAGTCTGTTATAGACAAAAGACAAAAGAGCGGACTTGTCGGGTCTGTACGGTTCATTACATGTGTTTGAGCAGGCCGAGTTGAGTTTGTGCCACGCACTCCACACACAGCTGACTGTTTCTCAGACCAACCACATCCATCAAGGGCCTACAGGGCTGGCACTCTGCCCAGTCAAGCTGCTGACGTCAGAGGCGACCTCCAGAGACATGCAGCCGGCTGAACGGGGCCCAAGGGAGGGGTGGGGATGATGATGGTGGTGGTAGTGTTGGTGGTGGTGGGGTGTGGGTGTGCTGCAGGAAGAAAATGGCAGAGGATAGATTTTGTCGCATTTTTGGAACTGCTTTCCACATGAGGTATTTGAGCAGCAGTGTTTGTTTCTGTCATGTAAAGACAGTAATTTCTCACGTTTATTGCTGTGTTCCAAATGGTTTCCCGTATGCCACGTGAATGTGTGCATGCTTAGGTTAATGGATATCAATTAGAGGCCATCATGTCAACGCAAGTATATTTGTATAGCATAGTTCAATGACAGGGTAATTCAAAGTGCTTTACAGAGACGTTAGATTATTAAAAAGTAAGAATAGTTTTTAAATTGAAAAACAAAAGAGAAAAGAAAAAGAAAAGAAGATAGATAAAAAATATTGAAAAGATGTCAAATAAAAAAAAATTCTAGAAATAGACAATATATAATAAATGAAATAAAAAAATTATGTGAGTGCAACTGAGAAACCTGCGTTTATTGTGTTTCAGTCGGGCGAGTCTTTCTGTGACTTCGCTCTAGACTTGTTCAAGTTTGTTTATACAGCACATTACAGCACATGCAGCCCAAAGTTCTCTACTAGAAATAAAAGCAGTAATAATAATTTGTGGGGAATAAAAGCTAAATACAGCTTCTCCATATCTGGTTCTGACTCTGGGAACTGATAAAAGAACAAATCCACATGACCTGATGAGTGTACTGGGTCAAGAGGTCACTGATGTATTATTCTACTAACCCATTAAAAGCTTTATAAACCCGCAACAGAACTATAAAGGTTATTTTCTGACAAACACCCAGTGGGAAGAACTGGAGCTGAACTGGTGTGGTCCATTTTCTTGGTATTAATAAGGAGGCAGAAAAGTTCTCAATGAGCTGGAGTATAAAAAATTGATGTATTTGTTATTATATGTAGTCCTGAGGGGACATTTAATTGTTTCTTTTTGGCTCCAGAGACCATCACCTCAATTTTGTTTAACAGATGAAGGTTCATTCATTATTCATCTCAAACCAAAAGCCTGTGCAAGGCCTCAGTCTCATGGTGATTTTATATTTTAAGTCTGCATGTTATTTGCACAGGTATGATCTGTGCCAAAAAAAGGCGTGTAGATGTTGAACAGAAGAGGCCCCAGGATTAAACCTTGGGTAACTCCACATATATTTATTGTCCACTCAGATCTCAAATTACTCTTGAACACAAAGTACATCTTGTTCACTAAGTATAGTTTGAACAGTTTAGTACAGTGTCAGAGAAGCCTAACCAGCCCCCCTGTTGTACTATATTGTAGTGAGCTGTGTCAAAAGCAGTAAAACTAAGATTGATAAATTCCCATTGTCTCTACGCAAAAAAGGTCATTAATCACTTTGATCATTAACACACTTTGATTCGGTCTTTGACTGAAAGACCTCTTAGCACTTTTTAGAAGTTAATTATATAACTTTAAAAAACAGCCTTTTCTGTTATTTTCCTTAAAAAGGAATGACAGTTTTTCACCCGTGTCTCGTCTAGATTGTCCCCTTTTAGCAAAGGTGTGATAATGGCTCTGACAAAACTCCTGAAATTAAAGAAATTCATCATGTGAATTTCAAAAGAAGGATTCAGTTTAACGGTGTACTTACTGCATGAGTACACAAGGCCTGTGCAGCAGGAATTTTATTCAAATAAATTGCAGTGTAATAAATTTTCAGTTTCTGCATCAGTCTTGATTATCATACAAATACAGTAAACCTTATTCCAATTTCCTTATTTCATCCCTTTCTTATTAACGTGCCTTCCAACTGTATTTTAACGTCCTCTTTTGGTAAATTTGTAAAAGTGGATGTAACATTGTTTTGCCCTTCCAGGCTCCTGTTGCAACATGGTGCTGCGTCCAAAGGTTAAACTAACAAAAATTTAATTCATGCTGCAGAAAGAAATGAGAGCAGAAAGTAATTCTGGATCAAACAGAGATTTCTGAGATAAAGGAAAAAAAAAACTATAAAATCATCTGATACACAGACCAGTTTCCAAGCATTATTTGAAGCTTATCTGAGATCACTGAAGAGAAACTAGGGTTAAATAGATCCGTGCAGGTTGCTGCTCACACAAATTTAGCGGGATAGAAAGAAGCAAGAATAAGAAAGGAAAACAGAAATGAGGAATATCTCATGTTTAGATTGGATATTACTACTTCCTGAATATGTTTGACCAGGTTCACAGTAGCCTGATTTGATCCTGTTTGTTTGATATAGATTTTTTACAGATTTTTATGTGACCACACAATTGTTTTCCTTGGATATTACAGACTTTATTCTCATAACTCCTTTAAGAAAACACCAACCCATATACAGGTACATCTCAGGAAATTAGAATATTATGAAAAAGCCACGCCGCATTGATGCAGTACTTCATGCAAAAGGA
>JBAMIG010000017.1:8928042-8945826 GCA_037177335.1 Kiunga ballochi | reverse complement strand
TTTGGAGACACTGCATTTTGGTTTTCATTATGTAAAAGCCACAATTATCAATATTTCAAGGAATAAATGGTTGAAATATTTGACTCTATGTGTAATGAATCTATTTGATATATGCATTTCACATTCTGAAATGACTGATGAAGAATATTAAACTTTTTCATAATATTCTAATTTCCTGAGATGCACCTGCAAATGACCAAAAAAAATTGGATACCTGGAAGTAATCAGATTACTGTAATAATCTGTTGCAAAGTGACGTGCATCGGAGAATAAAAATAAGAAAAGCAAGAAATCAAACAATTTGGGGCAACATAGATAAGCCAGACTGCTGCAAGTCTGGTTGGACACAGGTGTCGGCCAGAGTCAGCTTTTTTTTTGTTTGTTTAGTTTCCATCTGTTTCCCAAAATTATCAGTGCTGAGTTGTTGCAAAAAGCTGGATAAATCTCTCCAAGTGGAAGAGAAGTGTTAAACTAAGTGCAGAAATACTTTAAGTTGCTAAGTTTCTTTTGGTCTTAAAAGTGGAGAAAGGCTCTGAAGTTCGGACAGTTTGGCCATTCATTCCACCAAGGAACTGCAGAGGAGAATAATCTTATAGTGATTTAGCCCCACGTCGTGGTAACTTGCTTCAGCGTAACTGTAGAGGGGGAGTGGAGCTCTGGATAAACCAAAGTAGACAGGAGCCATTTGAGTTATTATTTTGTAAGCCAGTAGAGCTTAATTATCAGCGGAGTGGCATGAGCTCTTTTTGGCTGGTTCCAAACCAAACCTGCTGCAGCGTTTAGTCCCATCTGCAGAGGTTTTACCGGGCATGTCGGCAGGCCTGCTTGTGAGGAATTGCAGTAGTCCATGTGTGAGATAAATAGAGCCTGGACCAAAAGCTGTGTGGTTGTTCTGTCAGGTGGGGTCTGATCCCCCTGATGCTGTACAGAGCAAAAGATAATAATAATAATATTTTAAAAATATTTACTTTTAGTTGAACATGGTGGATCTCACAGTTTCATTTTTAGCTGCTAATGTGAAAGTTAACAAAGTGATAAATAGTTTAGAGGCGAATGCAATCAAGCAGTGCTTAAAATATATTACTTGGTGAGAAAATGTGATTTTCAACTATAAAGAAATAGTATTAACTATGTAACTATCATTAAAAATTTCATTTTTTAAATTTAAATCTAAATTTGGTATTATCTTGCCAAAAGAAGCAGATTGGACGGAAGCATTGCCAGCAACTGTGTTTTTATGTCAAGATTTCCACAGCATCTGTAAAAGTCGGATTTTAGATTTAAATTAGATTATTTTATTTGAAGGGGACGATGCAATTTCATATAACACATAATGAGTAAAAAAAAAGCCGAATTTGCCAAAAGGCTACTTTTCATCTGTAGTCCACTAGCCATGATGTTATAAAAGCAGCAAAAATACATGAATAGGACAACTCAGACATACACAGTAAGTAAAAACAATACTAAGACGTTAAACTTTACTCTATCACTGGTTTCCTTACGGGCATCAAGGGATTATTTAACAAAGGAACAGAATGGTGGTACAGGAACAAACTGTGCATCTAGTTATTGGAGCAAAATAAAAGTGACACTTTTGTCGAAAACATATTTTATATTATAATACATATTTTGTAATGGCTAAATGAATGTCAGATCACTTATTATTCACTTATTTATAATTAGTAGACACCATTAGTGCATTGTATGTGTTGCTTGGCAAAACACTTGAATGTAAATGTTCTGCTCATGGTCCAAGTAACCAAGTAGTGGAAATGAATGGGAATCCTTATAAATAGATAAAGTAAATAAAAATGTTCGGCCATTAGTTGTTTTTTTTTAACAAACACACTTCATAAACAGAGATACAAAATGTAAAAATGTGTTGGTCAGTTAAAGAAATAAGTTGTGTATTTTCCTGTTGGAGGAAAACACACAAAGAGCTCTTTTAGTTTTTTAGGTGAATATGTTCTTGTTTTCTATGTCAGTGGGATTTGTCTATCTTTATTCTCTGGAAGCAGAAACACCTGATAAGCCATGCAACTGACGTGCTTGCTACGTCAGATCTTTTCTATCACTTTCAACACACCAGCTCTTTATGTAAGAAAGTCCCCTTTTCAAGAAAGCCTTAAGTTTCAGGATAAAACATTGTCAAGTATTTTCATTACCAGAATATAATGTTCCAGTGAAGCTGGTAGTCATCCTCATTTTTACACAGATTTTTGTCCCATCTAAAAATACACACAAAAAATAGTAAATGTGTGTTTGTGTATTTCTGCTAATGTGAAGTGAGCCAGAGGAGCCGTACTAATGCTAACTTAGTGCAGTGAAGTGCAGTATCATCTCATATGTTTTTTTTTACCATTACATAAGCAGCTGAGTCATTATGGAGCCCATTTTACTGCAGTGTTTCCTCTCAAGTTAAGAATTGGCTTATGGTGGTGAAAGGCAGCTAAAATTTACCAGTGTTTCCTGAATGTCTCACACGCAAATGATCTAGTTGTGACTGTGTAACAGAAACCGAAATTGCACATCCAATTAACTTCCCACCCTGAACAGCTCTTCCTCTTGTTCTGAGCAAAGCAAGCAGATGAGATGAACGGGGCTTCTTGCATTTCAGAGATATGTAAACAAACTGAGGTATAGGGACAATATTAGGTTTAATTTTTTTTATTTAGTCCAATAGTAAGTGGAAAGAAAAGGGAAGGGAAGAAGCTAAACTCAACAAATTCCTTTTTCTGGATTAAAAAAAAATCCTACAATTTAAAATAACTGAATTTAATGTCACTTTAGACATGAGACAATGTCCTCCTCCTCCTCCTCTGCTTGACCATGATGAGCAGACTGTGTGGCACCACTCGAAAGCCCCTCCGTAGCTTCCACCTGGTGGCTGCGTACACTAAAATGAGAAGCCTCGTCTAATTTCTGTCCCCCCCTCACCGTCATTACCCACCCCCTCATGAAGCCCTTTATATCTGTAAAAGCCATGACAACAGTTTAGTCAATATCTTGAATATCTATTTTTAGTTTTGCAATAACACTTTTTAGAGATCACATTGATCAAGAAAAAAATATCTGGCTGCAGCCGAAGCAGCAGAACTCGTCATCATGTGACCGTCACTAAGATAACCGCCTCTTCCTGAAAGCAATCCCTGCAGCCAGTCTTGTTCTCACTTATCATGTGATGGACAACATTGGATTACATAAATCAGTTTGTCTGCATCTATACACCAGTGTGTGTGTGTGTGTGTGTGTGTGTGTGTGTGTGTGTGTGTGTGTGTGTATGTGTGTGTAATGTTCAGTTACCGTTTAGCTAAATCTGCTTCTTCACACATGCTTTTTTTATATATATATAAAACAAGTTTGAATACATCTTTATTGTCTTTGAATTTCAGATGATTATGTATCAAGACTGATTTGTAAACAAAGAGTTACAGCGCTGAGAAAACCCACGACATCCTGGACCCAGTTTCCCAGAATCTTGCTGTTTTCATTCAACCAACACACCTCATGGTGTGTGTCCCACTAGGAATATTTACTCCACACTATAGACTAATTAACATATCCCAAACTCTCTGATGAGCCCATTCTGAGGCTCTTTCCTGGCCTAAGCACAGCACATGGTGTCTGTGTCTGACGGTCAGACTCTGCAAGGCATTTAAGTCTGAAATTTCAGCTCGTACAAGAAGACCTGAAGAGTCAGCAGTCTGGCCAGGTTGTTGCTTCAGTTGAATGTTTTTATGGATTGTTTAAATGTCTGCTGTTTTTAGGTTCTGTGTTTTCTGCTTTCTTCATTGAAACACCAACAGAAAAAGTAAACTAAACTTGGTAAAATGGGTTTTTTATATCAACACAGGATTTTGCTTTTATTAATATTAAATAAAAAGCCTCGGGACTTGTAGTTGTTAAACAAGTAACAAAAAGTACTTTTTGTCTCAGTTATTAAACTAATGACATAAAATAATCCTCAACATGTTGGACTAGCTGCCGGATTAGTAATGGAAAAGGTTTTGGAGGACTGAGTCAATGGGCTTTCTTGCTTCCGAGGGGAAGAGCCAAGCTGAGCTGTTCAGCAGCTGATACTGTTTCTGAGTTGTGTTTAGAGGTGGGTTGCAGTCAGACAAAGATGTATTTGTGTAGCAGAAGCTCATATCCCACAACTGTGATAAGGGCTGGCTCACCTGCAGGGCTTTCTATCAGAGAGGAGGAGGAGGAGGTCTCTTTTGTCGGAAGTGGTGTGTGCACTTGTGTGTGTGAGTCTAAAAACCAACTCAAATTATTGTTCTTTTAATGTTTAAGTCCAAAATGTGTGATTCTCTCCGAGCGCCTTTTTGTTTTACTGGATTGGATTAAAATTTTACTGTTATTTGAAACAATTTCCACAAATCAAATAATAACAATAATTGATCTTCTCCTAGAATAAATTATTAGGAGCTAAAATATTGTCATTACCTTTACACCCTTTGCTGCATTTAAATGCTTTTAAGTCATTTTTAAATCTAAATCATATCTACTGGGTTCTGCTACAGGTTGCAGAAATATAACTTGAAGGCTGAAAACCTTTTTTTTTTTTTTTAAAAAAAAGGATAATTTTGTGAATGCTTAGTAGGGATGTCCCGATCGCATTTTTTTGCCCCCGAGTCCGAGTCATTAAATTTTGAGTATCTGCCGATACCGAGTCCCGATCCGATACTTCAGCAATGCAGTAATGTGAGAAAAAAAGAGCATCTCCCACTTATATTTTAAGATTTTTTATAAAAATCTTAAAATATATGCTTTTAGTGAATGTCCGGTAGGGCAGTATTGGTAAAGTAGTGAGGAGAAGGCAACTCGTAGCGTGGCTCTAGGTGCTCCAGGAGACGGCGAAAGCCAATGTTTGCAACAACAGAAAGCGGCTGGTCATCTGGTGCGATAAATTCAGCTATCTTGACTGTGATCTTTTTAGGCATTTTTGCTGTCTGGAGGCAATTTCTCTTTGTTTTTTTAAAGTATCTTTCAGTGTCGGCTGACTCAGTGTTTTTTTCTGAGTTGCTGCACTAAACTCTGAATATTGGACAGGGTGTTTGTTTTTCAGGTGGCGTATCATATTGGTAGTGTTGAATGCAGCTCTGTCCTTTCTACCACGGGAGATGCCTATTTTGCACAGATTACAAGTGGCTGTTGCATTGCCTTCGCTGTCCAGATTAAAGTAGCGCCAAACTGCTGACATATTTGCTGTAATAATGCGACACGTTTGTCGTAAATTGTGACGGTACGGTGTTATTTCCGTCTTTGCAGCAAATATTGCATATTATAGCGGAACTTGTTTAAATGAACGCTAACTTAATTTTATTCCATGTGACAATATTTCTTTACGTCTAAATCATTTTAAAAAGTGAGCATGGTAATGCATTTTATTTCATAAGGTTAAGTCCGATCATTTCCCCCCAATTCCGATCATTTGAAAATGACGTCATCGGCCTCGATTTCCGATCACGTGATCTGATCGGGACATCCCTAATGCTAAGCTATGCATTATGAATGCATGAATATTTAACTAGTTTTTACCCCTGAGCTTATTTGAATATTTTATATTGACAGCAGTGTTATATCCAGTGTTTGGCAGATCAATTGGGTTTATTATAATTATTTTTACAATATGATTATACTGCCAATGTTTATGTTTGTGTTTGTTCTCTTTGTTTTATTGATTTTGTACATCACTTTGTTACAATGACAGTTGTTTTAAAGGGCGTTATAAATAAAGTTGAGTTGAGATAGGTAATAACATTTTAAAACACATTTATGTACATTTATAGATAGTTACTATTTTTTTTTTTACATATTATTACATTATTTCTGTATATCATATTGTATTGAGTGTATGACTTTTTTCTAATAGTAACTTTTTGTTTTGGCATTTTATTTCCTGTTTAAATACTGTATTGGTTTTTGTACCGATACACAACAAACCAATTTTTTAAAACTCCTAAATTCTAATATCAGCTTTTACTAACATATTTTGGTCCACTACAAGAAAACAATAGACAAAATATTTTCCAGTAAATAAGAAAGAACCTCCCCTTTGCAGCAAGTTTGATGTTTGTAGAAACTTTAAAGAATTCCAAAACATGCTGACGAGGTTTCCTCCCAGCTCCTAATGCTGAAAGTGACATTATGTAAATGATGCAGAGTTGTGACAAAAAAACAAACATATCTGGAAAACTACATGTGACATCTCTTTGAGTTAGAGAAGACTTGTATAAAATTGTATACAAGTTCTCATTAAGAAATATAAAACCCAACAATAATATTTTCCAATGTCAAATTTTAATTCCAACTTTGACCAAAAATATTAGACATCTCTCATTTTTGTGATACCTGCGCTCAATGTTTACTTTAATGGACCAACTGGTTTGGGTTAGTTGGTGTGGGATGACCCAAATGCAAAACGGAACTAAAAAAAAAACATTTGTTTGATGAGACCATATCCCTTTTAAACTTCTTTAACATTCAATAATTCTTTCAGTTTTATGTTGTATAGAAAAATAGATAAACAACTTGTCCAGTCTTGTAACATTTGCAGTGTAATTATAATAAATTTAATTTAATTTATCATGCAAAAGCCACTTTTCTAACCCTTAAATTAATGTTTTTGTGCACTTTTAAGTGTTTAGAAATACAGAAAGTGTAAATTCATTTAATCCTGGCACCATGCATATATTATATATATTCTTATTTTTAGTCTGTTTATCTTTCTTCATTTTCTATACATTTTTAATCTATTGCAACACAGTATTTGCTGTGGGTCTGCCAAATAAAGTTGTGGACTTCCACGTAATCAATGTGGTGAATCTGATATGTTGACATTTATAGTAATCTTACCACTAAAATGTTTCTCTGCCGGGATCAAGCTACAAACATGGCGGAACTTCCTGTGACTTGGAGGGGGGCCGGGCTTAACACACCTAATTCACATTTAAAGAGACCACACCAAAACAAGTCGCTCTGAAGACCTGAAGCACCTCAGAACAGGGTTATAAGGTGTGTGTGGAGCGAGAAAGAGCAGGAATTCAGACCAAAGCATTGCACTTCTACTTTATACACACAATAAATTCATCATTTATATGTTAAAAAGATTTAAAAACATCATATATCTCCTTCAAACTCTTGAAATCTTTTCTGCTGTTTGATATGATTGATAGATGTCCTGCAAAGTCTGTTTTAAACTGTTAGCTAACAATGCTAACTGTGTGGACAAAATGTAAAATGTCTAAAGTAACAATTGAAACATGAAATTTACTGGTTTTGAAATTGCATCACAAACTGGACATTGACTCATTTCAGCCTTAAAATGTTTAAGGGAGTCTTACAAGCTAAAGTTGCATCTTTTCAGAAGTCAGCTCAGTGCTTCACAGTGCAGCTAAAGCTCACGATTTATGTTTCTTTAGTTTCCAACTTTTTGAATGATACACTAAAGGAGTTTTTTGTAGTTGCATTTGGTGTGCTTTGCTGAGGCAGCTGGCTTTATATTTTCTCTCCTCCCGTGTCCCTGAAAATGTGGGATGGTATTATCAGACTGTGTCTGTGTCTGTCTTTGTGCTGATGAGTAAGTGCGCTGAATGCTGATAAAACGTGCAGTTGTGTACATGCACCTGAAGCATGGCTTCTCTATCAGCCCCAGGGATATCTGTCTCATTTGGATTACTCCCATGATGAGTATATGATGAAACAGAGGTGTTATTCTGACTAAATGAAACAGTGTCTGGCCATGGCTTTATTGTTGGCAGGAGGCCTTCATATTGTAAAGATAATTTCACAACGTGAAATAACGTTTAAAACTTCTTAAAGGAGCCTGAATTCATGCCTCCAGCAGCTGTTGGTTATCTATGTTATCTGCTCTGCATGTGAGCACAGCATGCAGTGCCGCGACAGGGCCAGTGGCGAGGCCCAATTATGCTTTATTAGTTAAGCCAAAAGGCAAGGTAGAGTTTGAGAGCATCTGACCTGCTTACTATGCCTGGAGAGAGGAAAGACAGTTTTTGATAAGTTGCTTTAGATTTGACAAGTTAATGACATCCCAATAAAGATATTGATGACGAACAGAAAATGAAATAAGTAGTTCTAACACTCTAATTATTATTGATGTTAATATTTTTATGTTTATTGTCATTTTAATAATATGGGCCATTTATTTCTCTGTGTCCCTAATACAGATAAATAAAATTGAATTGAGTAATAAGGTTGGCACAGACACCCTCTTTTTGGCCTGGACCCTCTTAACTGTGCAGAACCCTGTATGCATACTTTACACTGCTGAAACTTGTCCAACCAGACCCATGGTTCCTTGCAGCAAATCATATATGAGACATTTGCTATTGTATCTCTGTGTTTCTAAGGTTGTGTATTTCATCCAATACTCTGTATTGAGCAAATACAACTACTTCTTGTTAATTTGAAGCATTTGTAAAGTTTTTTTTTTGTATTTATATTTGAAGTGCAGACACAGTGCAGTGGGCTCACTTTCGCTGCATGGGAAATCCTGGCTCACACGGCCCTGGCTGAGGATACTTGTCAGACTGTAATTTAACTTGCATCACTAAAATCATACCTGCATGACCATTTCCTCAGGAAGGACATCGTATAAAGTGACATTTCAAACCCTTGCTGCATTAATTGTTTCACATTAGGGCTATCAGAATATTAGGTTTTCTGCATGTCAACAAGATTATCACATCATTTTAACATAATTTTTAAGCAGAATGTGGATGCATAACACCACACTTATTTAATGTTACATAGTTTTGGTTGCATCACCTTTTCTCTGAGCATAAATGCTTATGTCTGCTTACAGTCTGTTTTATAGTGTGTGTCCTGGCCCAGGCCCATCCCCAACCACCCATCAGTGAAAGTTCCCCCTCCGGTTGGTGAGAAGGGTGAGACGGTGTTGCCTTTTCCAGCCAAGTAGTTGCTGGTGGTGAGGGGGTGGTGGGCTGCGAGTCTCAGAGGAAGAAAAATCTTGCTACTCATAGCTTGAGGTTAACCAGGCATCTTCCCGTGTTGCTTTTGCGATCAAACACCACAGACAGCGAGGCACTGTGCATTTATTTTAAATAAAACAATCTGAAGTAAGTAGCTGACCAAATAAGCAGTGGATATTACATTTCCTGGTATGTTTGTACAAAGTTTTTATCTTTATGGTCAAATTAGGTTTATTTACCCAGCCCTGTTTCACAGAGCTTATGTAGCATCTGACATTTTACATACCACTCCATACACACATCAGATCACATTACATACTGGACACAAATCAGTTTCATACATTTAAAAGTGAATTAAGTTTTGCTTTCGCCTGTCATGGTCTCCAGCATATAAATTCATGGTAAGAGGTCATTTTATTTTTGCTAAATTCTACAATAACAGTGAATGTATATTGATCTGTTTGTACAGGAATTGCTGGTGGGCTGCCTTAACAAATCCAAATCCCTTCCAGCTATTAATACTGACAGATTTACCCTTTAAAGACACTTAGATTTGGATTTGAAGGCCTCAACAAGTAAAAATAAAAGGTACTATCTGCCAAAAGTTTTTTTTTCTTCATTCCAAAGGGTTTTGAAGTCTTTTTCAAGTGCAGCTCTCTGTCCTCTGTTTGACGTCATACCCAGCCAGGGGTTCGCTCTAAAATAGGTCTCATGGCTAAGTTAGGAAACTCATAGCATACTGCAGGAATGTTTGAAACAACAAACAATGTAGCTGGCTGTAATATCTTGCTTCACATGTTTCAAAGGGGCACCAGCTCGACTCAGCAGATCACTCGACATTTCTAAAATCTGGCAGCTATATGGATGGTTTGATCAGATGAAAAATGATCCACAGAGATCTGAGGAATACGTGTTCTCGCGTGCTGTTGACCCACGTGTGATGAAGAGCTGCTCCAACGGTGTGAATGGTTTTATTTTCATCCCAAGTAGCACTCCCAGACTCTGTGTCCAGAAACTGTTGGGATTGGCTGAGGCTGACATTATCATCGCATACTTCAGAGTCCACATCCAAACACAACAGCCTGAAATTGCAGCAGAGATTTGCACTCCAGGCCACAAAGTTTTGCACTTGTCAAGTTAAATGAAATTTTCTCTTAATTTGGTTTAAAAGGCAACATGGATAATGCAAACTTATCCCTAATTAAAATCGATGAAATGTGCCTCTATAATTTACTCATGGTGTAGTTTATTCGTAAGTAATGCTTTGAATGTTGCGTATGTTTTTGCATTTGCTTACTACTCTTTGCTGCCCGGCTACTGTTGTGAGGACAACATATGGTTTTGCTTATTTGCAGCTTGAGATGTCAGCGCTCTTTAAAATCCATCACTGTGGAAATCCACTGCAGAGTATCCACCCAGCCTACGCACAGCCAGAACAGAAACCCGTTCTGCAAATTTTCATTCATACAACATTGAAAGCCTTTACATTAGTGCAGACCAAATATCTTACATTTGACCATTCAATCAAACGTGCATGTCTGCACAGGCAATTTGCATTATGCCTTCCTTTTTAGATATTTCACCACATTATCAAGCAAAGAACTAATATCAAATTAAGTTGCTTTGTTGCTATAAGTTTTAAATACTAGCACATCAGGTCCAAAAGTGCTTCATACTAGACAGAATAATTGTTTCTTTTTTCACCTACAGAGCTGGTCAGTGATCTAAACGGATGTGGTTTCACGACTTAATCCTGGAACCGAATCTGGCTTTAATTCAAGTTAATGTTGTGGTTTTTTTCTTCACAGATGACACCTCAGCTAAAGAAGTCAACAGGGTAGGTTTTGCTTAATCTCTTGAATTGTGTTACAGTCAGTGCATTTTAAGATGCAGTAAGTGTGTTGTTCATGCAAGTCTTTGTCCTTTGTGGTTGAGACAAATCATTGTTGTATTAAAGTAGTTTGGAAACCATCCATCCATCCATCCATCCATTATCTACCGCTTTATCCCTAACGGGGTCGCGGAGTTTGGAAACCATTTAATTGTAAATGTGTTGTGTGTGAGCCAACGGAACAAATAAGGGAAAAAGTAAATCCCCCCTCGCCACACATATTTTCACACCTTTGTCAGTTAAATTGTGGGGTGGAGGATGGGAGGGGTGTAAGTGCCCACAGCAGGTGCATGCAGAGAAGTAGAATGGACTTACACATATAGGAAAATAATACACACAGGAAAATAAACGAGGTCCCCTCAACCCCTCAGTGCGTCATCCGTACGTATGTGCAAACAGGATGTGGGAGGGCAGAAGGCGTCCCACGGGGCATGCTTTCTAGTGCACCACTCTCCCTGCTCTCCTGTCCTCACACTCTCTGCAGTTGCAGAAATAGACATTTTTCTGGCCTCTTATGAGGCAAGAGGTCTGTCTTTTACATAACCACACCTTTTTAAGAAGAAGAGAAGCAGAGGTTGTCTGGCCTCCAATCAGAAGTGTGTTCAGAGTCATGATCGGTCTGTTTTAGGAGGTTTACAAAGGATGTAAGGCTTTACAACTGCAATTTCTGTCTCCTGTGTCCAGCAGTACCAGGACACAAATATGCAGGGTGTGGTGTATGAACTCAACAGTTACATGGAGCAGCGCCTGGACACTGGAGGAGACAACAAACTTTTGCTTTACGAGTTATCCAACATCATAAAAACAGGTAAAAAAGTAGAAACAACCGAATTAACTCCTCCTCGTTTCAGTTCACTTGTGAAAAAGTGACATAAAGCACAAACACTATTTTTCTGGGGGGTAGGAGAATCCCTACTTCTTTTTCATAATGGCCTTGATTTCTTTTTTTTAATATATAAAAAATAAATAAATTGATAAAATTACATTAAAAAATATTTTTAAATTAGAATGGCCATGATAAACATCTTTTAGGGGACAATCACAGCAACTTAAAGATGAGTATGATTTTCTGTGGTAAAAAAAAACAGAGAAAAGCTGTAAGTTTGAGTGGTTAACACGACAAACATGTCGATCCAATAATAATGAAGCAGTAGCAATTACTTGCAAGTTAGTGAGGATACTTACTCATTCAACATAATGAAACATACTTGAAAACTTCATCCAATTAATTCCTTAAGTTAGGTGCACTGGTTCATTTTTCCTAATATAATATTAATTAGATATTAATATAAATTAATGCTACAGTCAGTGATTAAAGGACTGGAGCAAGTCTAAGGACCAGGACTCTGTTGTTTTATAATAGGATTTATTATTCTGTCCTTTAAAAAAGTCTTTTAACCCTTTGAATAAAATAAACCCTCCTAATTAAAATACCAATTTACACAAACTATATTACTCATTAATGTCCTAATTGTTTGTGTATTGACTCCATCACCAGCCTCTCTATTGTTCTATTGTATGATGACATGACCTATATATGAGTAAATTGGAACTGGAAAAGAGGACTGGGAATGAGAGGAACTGGAAGACACTCAGCCTCGGTCAGAGTACCCTTCTGTTATGTAGGACATTGTTAATGAATTGTGATTAGATTGTAATTTACCTTGTCACACTTTAAATACACGTCTAGCTTTTATTGTTGGGCACATCTGTACAGTTTATCCTGAATGTTTACCGACATCTGGGTTCAGTTGTTTTGACCTCTGTGTCTTTACCTCTACAGCAACAAAAGCTGATGGTTTCGCACTTTACTTTTTGGGAGAATGCAACAATGTGAGTACAGAAAACATGAATATGTTAATGCAACATGTTCCTTTTCCTTATCTATTATTCGCTGTGCTTTTCATCAGAGTTTATGTTTATTCACTCCAACGGGGGCCAAGGATGGTCCTCCAAGCCTCGTCCCCTCTGGCCCCATCGCATTTGGGACAACCGTTGCCGCTCACGTTGCCAAGACTCGCAAAACACTGCTAGTAGAGGACATCATGGGGGTACGGCTGTTTTTATGCAAACCAGTATGCTTAAGATTCATCGGATGTTGCACCAGCTTCACTGGTCGGTTTTAAATCCCTTCATGGATTTCTGTGTTTGCAGGACGAGCGGTTCCCCGACGGCACAGGGCAGGACTCAGGGATCCATGTTCACTCTGTCCTGTGCCTCCCCATCCTCACTGCCATCGGGGACCTCATTGCCATCCTGGAGCTGCATCGGCATTGGGGCAAGGAGCCCTTCAATCTGAGCCACCAGGAGGTCAGTCTGACCCAGAGGTCTTAGAACTACATTTAACCTGGTATTATCCACAATCTGCGTCTGTGTAAGATCTCGGTTAGCTTCGTGGGAATCAGTTCGCTGTCTGTTTGGGTCTATTGAGATACATTCTGCAGCATAAGTTACTGGCCAATCAAGAAAGTCCATTTAAAGCACATAGGATTTGAGGCATCAAGATTTAAACACACAAACCAGCGCTTGATCGTGTATTTAGGAGATAATTCCTTGATTTTAGATTTTTATTATACAGCACATATGTGTTAGCAGCATTTTTACAAGTTAACATGAGAAAATTATCTGATTTGAGATGATTTTCTGAACTGGTTTTTGGAAGTAAATCAGTCTTTCCTTTTCAGGTTGCAACTGCTAACTTAGCCTGGGCATCAGTTGCTATTCACCAAGTACAGGTGAGCCCACTACTATAGAAGTCTGATTTTGAATTGAAATAATAACACATGCCCCATCTGTACCCATTATTGTACTCTTGAAGTACTTTGTTTGTTCTGGTTCTGTACTGGGAAATCCACTGTGTAAAGAAACTGGTTTGTCACTGTGCCCAGTCCAATCAACTGAACCATAGATTCAACAAACAGCTCCGCCGGGATGTCATTATGCATTACGAAAAGATAGCATAATACCTCAGAGAAGCAATGTCCCACTGCAGCTCTGGCCACAATGGACCTCTGAGCCTCAGCACAGCACTGCAGCACAGTGGTTAGCTTGCTCAATGCTAAGTCATGGAAAATAGCCCAGAGCCATATTTGTGGATGACAAGTTGATGTGGTTGCAGAGCATCCAGATTGCAAAATTCTTTGCGTAAAAATGATTTTAATGTGCGTTTGTGCAACCTATTTTCCTTTGCTAGGTGTGCAGAGGCCTTGCCAAACAGACTGAGCTCAATGACTTCCTACTAGATGTGTCAAAGTAAGAACTGCTGTAATACACACTGAATACTGAAATAATCCTACGATATGTGTGTTTGAATAGCGTAAGCACTTAAAAAACTTGTGCTCACATGACAAAGGCAAAAAATACTCATGAGGCAACTATGTCTTGATTGCAATTGTCATCAGTTGTCTCAATATGGCATTTCTCTTTTCACACAGAACATACTTTGATAACATTGTGGCAATAGATTCTCTACTTGAACATATTATGGTGAGTGATTTCTGCAGGTACATGTTCATCCACATTGTTTTCTGTGCTGGAAGAGACTCCAAAAAAACAGCAACATGTAGTTCAGGTAGTCAGCCTAGTAACATTTGCTGTGTTTGGCATTTATTATAGAAAAACAGAAACTGATTCACATGATTAGTTAACGTCAAACCAAGTAAAATATAAATAATACATGTGTAAACATGGCTCTATCTAACCCTGTTTATTGCACAACTTTATAAAACTATCAAAAAAAATGATTTGCATCAACTTGGTTGGCAATACTGTCACCCTGAATCAACTGGTTTGCACAGTATGACATACTGGGATAGTCTTTGTTACAAATGTCTTATTTCTAATCATTCTTGCCAGATACATTTAAAACAGAGGTCATTCGTCCTATTAAACTCAGACGTGAAATTAAGCTGCGAGTGCTTTATTCGTCCCATCCAGCTGCCAGTGTTGCTAAAATGATCTGTTCCTGTTATTTTGTTTTTACAGATATATGCAAAAAACCTGGTGAATGCAGACAGGTGTGCACTTTTCCAGGTAGATCACAACAACAAAGAACTGTACTCTGACCTGTTCGACATAGGGGAGGAGAAGGAAGGCAAACCTGTCTTTAGGAAAACCAAAGAAATTAGGTGTGTAAAAAGCCTCCTTTTATGTGATTTGCACAAGTGTCTGCTTCATTTCAAACAGACCTTTTATCAGAATTGTGTTTTTAAAGTATTATTATATTTCTTTAGTTAAATTAAACCAAACAAAAATGCGAGGGAAAAACGCCTCTTTGCTCTAATCTGATCACAATTCCACTCTGAATGAAACTGGTTCATTTGCATAGTATTTGTACTATAAATAGCTCATGTGAGATCTACTTTGTGCAGATTTGTAATTTTTGTGACGTAATGGGCAACTCTTCTTGCTGCACATCTTTCTTTTCTCTGTAGGTTTTCTATAGACAAGGGCATAGCTGGCCAAGTGGCTCAGACAGGGGAAGTCTTAAATATCCCAGATGCCTATGCAGACCCACGGTTCAACCGGTAAACATCCTCTGTCTTGAGCCAAATTTGCTCCCCTTTTCAGTACAGTGGTTATCTAAGATTAAATCTGCTACATTGTTGAAAAATACAAATTAATGTCCATCTTCGTCTCCAGAGAGGTGGACCTCAAAACTGGCTACACCACACGGAACATCCTGTGCATGCCCATTGTAAGCAGGGGGACCGTTATAGGTGTGGTGCAGATGGTGAACAAGTTAAGCGGAAGTGCCTTCACTAAAACAGATGAGAACAACTTCAAGATGTTTGCTGTCTTTTGTGCTCTGGCCTTACACTGTGCAAATGTGAGTACACTGACTGATATTGATGGCATGCTTTGTAAACATCAGTAGTTATTTAAAAATGAGGTTATCATCATCAGTTACATTTTAAACACTCATCATCGGCTAAATTCACAGTTTTGGCTGCAAGGCTTGTTGTAGCTGTTAACAGACTGTGACATTCTCTGCATGCTGTCGTATTTGTTTAATTCTTCTCCAAGCAAAGAGTGTAATTTCTATTTGGATGTTCATTTCCTCCACAATTTGAATAAAAACTGATGATTATCCCCTTTCATGGAACAAGCACTTTTCATAAATCGTGCTAACTCTCAAAGCTTGCGTTGTGTGGTCTGTCTGTCAAACCTTCCCCTCACTGTGGGGCCTGAGTCATCGTCAGCTCTTGCGACAGGCTTACGCAGAAGCAGCGTCACAAAGTTGGTTTTAAAATTGATGCCGAATGTTTTAAGACAAGCAGTCTGCATCCGTGCAGTGACAGGATTTATGTTTAGCTGTAATTTATGCACTGCGTCTCTAGGAAACTCACTTTAGCCAGCTCTTAATTCGTAATGATTTATGATGGAAGGTGTGAGGGCCGGCGCCCGAACATGACCGTCTCACTTCTGCTTGTCTGGGAAGGGGACAGTGATACAAACCAGATGTGGAGATGCAGAGACAAAAAAAAAAAAAAGGTTTTACATCTTTAAACTCCTTTGGAAATTCCAAGTGTGACGCAAAAAGCCTTTAACAACAATACCGCGTAGAGATGTCTGTGGCTTTTACAGAACTGGAGTGTACAGCATATCTCTTGACATTTTAAAGACTACCTCCTGAGCTGTCGTTTTCCTGTTATATCTACAGATGTACCACAGGATCCGGCACTCTGAATGCATTTACAGAGTGACGATGGAAAAACTGTCTTATCACAGCATCTGCACGTCAGAAGAATGGAAGACCCTTACCCAGCTCAATCTCCCTGCACCCATATATAAGGAAATTGAAATGTGAGTTCATTCACCCTGTTGTATAAAGGGACTTTACTTTTTCTTATTTATTTATTTATTTATTGCTATGGAACTGCTTTGCTTCACTGTCTCAACTGTTCAACAAAATAGTCAGCTGACGTCTCAATGACCTCATGTGTGGTTCTTTGCAAAAGGTGGCTTACTGAGTGTGCCAGGGTTGGGATGGCATGAAAAAATGATCTAAACTTCATAGGTTCCCTTATCTTGTACTGTACTTGTTAAATAAAGAGTTTCCTTCCAACTCCTCTTCCAGGTTCCACTTTGACATCAGTCCCTTTGAAGAGATTTGGCCTGCTGTCTTTATCTACATGATTCATAACTCCTGTGGAAAAACCAGGTACTATTACAGCATCATCAAAGAATCTGCGCCAGTTCTTTATCCAAGCTGCTGCTAATCTTTTTCTCTTTTCTGTCTGAAGCTTTGAGCTGGAGAAGCTATGTAGGTTCACCATGTCTGTACGGAAGAACTACCGCCGTGTGCCCTACCACAACTGGAAGCACGCAGTGACAGTGGCACACTGTATGTATGCCATCCTACAGAAAACCACTGGGATCTTCACAGAGCTAGAGGTTTGCTGAAGAAAAAAACACCTGACCCAAGTGTGGCATTTCAACAGGTTATTTTATTTCTAATATAATCGCTTTATTTTACAGAAGAAGGGTTTGTTAATAGCCTGCTTGTGCCATGACTTGGATCATCGGGGTTACAGCAATGCATACCTGCAGAAATTTGACCATCCACTGGCTGCTTTGTACTCCACCTCCACCATGGAGCAGCACCACTTCTCTCAGACCGTCTCCATCCTGCAGGTAGAGCTCCATTATGCAGAGCTTACCGCACAGCAAAAATTTTATATATAATATTATTATTATTATTATTTTCTAAATAACGGTATTCATCATGAAATTATATAGATGACACAACCTGAATTGGCACAACAACCTTTGAAATAAAAAAAAAGAATTCCTTAAATTAAGAATGATTTATCATAGTTAGAATGAAAAATGAACAAAATGATCAATTAGAATCCTATCATTTATTTTAGCTGCCTTACATTAGACTGGCAGTACTTAGATTGGTATGATTACTATTATATTTTTGTCATGTAT
>JBAMIG010000017.1:8911757-8927939 GCA_037177335.1 Kiunga ballochi | reverse complement strand
GTATTTATGTATATACATGTACCCATATTCACACATGGGTCTTCTAACATTTGAACTTTTTAAATGTTGAAGATCATTTTGTGGGAAAACTCATTCCTGTAGACATTAACAATAACGTCTGTTGAAAGGATCTTAAAACTGCAGCTAAACTTGCTGCAGTGTAGCTGAGCTGAACGCCTCATAAGTGGAGCTTTTGCTTTTTATTGATCTCTTTGTTTCTCATAGCTGGAAGGGCACAATATTTTCTCCAACCTGAATTCCAGCGAGTACGAGCAGGTTCTGGAGATCATCCGAAAGGCCATTATTGCCACCGACCTCGCCCTGTACTTCAACAATCACCAGCAGCTATCTGAGCTTCTGACTATCGGTGCACTGGATCTGAACAACCACTCTCACAGGTCAGAGCACAAACTGATCAAGTATCATGGATACACCAAACTGTAGAAATGGACGACATATAAAAGGCACTTTTGAGTTTGCTTGAATGTAACACGGCTCTGCTCCCCTCTTCAGGGACCGTGTTATTGGTCTGATGATGACAGCATGTGACCTGTGTTCTGTTACCAAGCAGTGGCAAATCACACGACTCACAGCCAACGACATCTATGCTGAGTTCTGGGCTGAGGTACAGTGGGATACTGTTTCAGCTTAAACAGTTTTAGTGTCACGATCATGCCTTGGGTATAACAGTCAGGCCTCTATTCTTGCTTGGAAATGCTTTTGCAGCTTTGCATATCCTCCAATTTGTTTGGACTAAAATAACGCTGCTGAGCGGTCAGGAGTTTTGCCACAGTGTGAAACAAAAAAGGTATATTGTTACTTTGTTCCTCTTCAGGGAGATGAGATGAAGAAGATTGGAATTCAGCCTATCCCAATGATGGACAGAGACAAGAAAGATGAGGTCCCACAAGGACAAGTAAGAACCTCACATTTACCTGTGTTTATCTCCAACCTACCAGTGTTTAGTGCTACATGCCTCAATTCATGCAGGGCCAGGGATGTGCAGGCTATACCATTTGACCAAGGCTACTTAAAAAATGTTGTATCTGTTTTTCTTCTGTCAAAAAAAAATAAATAAATAAAAACTCCAGTTTACACCATTATCTCCTTGGATGTGACAGAAGGCACTGAGTTGTCTTGTGTTGGAGAATAAAGCATGAAGCACCTCTTAAGCACTTAAATAACTAATATACAAAATGTAATCTGAAGTTTGTAGCATTGCTAAATAACCAAATAATTAATACACAAATTACAGGCACAATATTGATTACAATATCTATTACAGATAAATTAAGCAACTAGAATGTTTGTGTTTATATTTTTGTCATTTGTTTTTCTGCTGTACACATTATTCAAATTGTGACACAGTCCTTTACAGACACATTGTTCCTCAATCATTCAAATCTATTTTAATTTAAAGACATTAATCCAATGTCTTAATTTTTCTATTTAAGGTGGGATTCTACAACTCTGTCGCAATTCCATGCTACACGACATTAGCAGAGCTTTTCCCTCCATCCAGTCCGCTTTTAAAGGCATGCAAGTAAGTGAACCAGAGCGCTTCTATAATTTCTATGTCTTTAGATTAAAAAAATGGTGCATCGATGTGTCTGGTGTTGCTGCTTCAGCATTCGATAAGTGTTTCATGAATGTATTTACGGTTGTTATTTCTGGTTTTCAAACAGGATTGTATTGCACATTTGCCCTTATGCTGCTTTATAAAATGTGTCCTTGATCTGCGGGGAATGCAAACAAAGTGAAGAGTGTAATATTTAGGTCTCGGCTGTACGTCAGCACCGGGCTCTGGGCGGGCAGCGGGCCTAGACCCTGTGGAGCCCTGCAGTTCATTGTGGGATCTGCCAAAGACGTGTAAACTGCATCAGGCTGGCTAATTGAAAAGAATGGGCAGCCATTTTTTAATTTGTATGTCAGGCTGGATTAAAGTGCTGTTTAAGAGAGGATAATCATGACAAACAGCAAATGGGACCCTTACTATGATTAATAAAGTAAACATAGCTGCAGTGAGGGACATTTGGGTGCCACTGTCCTGAGAGTAGATTTTTAAAAAACTGCTAATAAAATAATATATTCCTATTTAATACTCACAATAAATGTATCTCTTTACTTCAGGATTTAACCCATGTATTTATCATGAGAAGTAAACATTTCTGAAGATAAATCTGATCCAGGATCTTTTTGCAGGGACAACCTGGGCCATTGGGAGCAGATAGCGCGAGGAGAGGTGGAGGACATCGTGCCCATCCAGTCTTGTGATTCAGGCCCTGTCAAGGTGGATAATTGACGACCAAAAGGGGTTGCTTGCCCACCAAAGGATTACATCCTGAAGCTTACCACGGACTTTGAACCTTGGTCGAGGTGGGGAGGGCGACGTGCGTCCTGTGTCAGCAGGAGGTGGATTAGCTACAAGCGACTTGACTTTAAACAAAAAAACACACAGTTACCTCATTGGGTGACGGAGGTGTCAACACTGACAGTTTCACCGATCCCAGAGACTGACAGATAATCGCTGGGGAGGGACTTCAGCCCTTCACCCTGCGTGCTTTCAGCTTGGGAATTCATTTGATAGACTGGACTTTTGTGTTTTAACTGGTTTTAGCTGTTTTTTTGTTATAATTTTTCTCTCCTTGATCTGATTTCTTTATGGTCTTGTATTTGCTGAGGCCTTACTCTGGACCTTTCGAAGGCTAGGATATGTGAAACCCTGTCACGCTCTTTTGAAATGGTACTGTTAGCCTTCTGTGGTAAGTTTATTGTATGCGCACTACTTCAGCAAGGTATTTCCAGAGACAGAAGGAATGTGTAGAACAGATTATTGGTGTTATGACTCCTTATTGAGAAGGTTGACGTTAGAATGTTTTTTTTTTGTTGTTGTTTTGTTTTTTTCAGCAAAAATCCTTTGCAGTACTTGAATAAATCCATGCAGCCTATTCCATGCAGAGAGTGCAGAAATCCCATAGAAACATGGATCAACTCTGATGAGAAGAGTTAAGTAATGTTGACACTTAACACTTAACAAAACCTAACATGGATCCTGCAACCCTTCCCTCCCCAAGCATTTTAAAGCCTGCTGCACTAGCTTCCCTCTGATCAACAGGGTTCATCCCCAAATCAGTTTTCTTAAGCCACGGCTGTGTAAAACTTCATTTCTCTTCATGCCACTATTACATAATAGATCCTTTGAGTCAACAAAATATATAAAAGAGGATGGCAGGATAAGTTAGTGGCCCATTGTTTGTACTGTTGTGTCTTTTTTCAGTTTTTTTGTTTTACGTAGGCAGGCGGGATTAAAGACACTGAAGAAACACAGCTTCTTATTCTCCCGTATTCCCAAACCTACTAGGTTTGTCCATCTCTGGGATTGCAGCTCAAAGAGTGTTGTTGGACTTTTTTTTGCCTGCCAGCGACTCAAGCTTTCACTCATATCCAGGACCCGTTCAAGGACATAACGCATCCGCCTTATATGCTCATTTTTCTCATAAGGGGACACATTTGGACTCTTTCAAAGGGGTTTCCTAGATCTTCCAGAAGACAAATTCTTTTGTCTGAATCTGTCATTCCAACAGACCACATCCCTACCAAGACTGACATTTCCATTTGTCCTTTTCCATTGTCCCTCGCCCCCCTCTCTCTCTATCTCCCCGGTGTTGTGAATGTACATTTCAGTTACTGTTTTGTTTAATGCTAGGTCTCTGCAGTTGTTTGTGGGTTAGTGCAGCCTCAGCTTCCTCCACATGCTCTTTTCTGAATCGCTTCAAGCAAGAGCAACAGTTAGTGTGCACCTTGCCTGAAGTTTATATATAACTTTGCATATATAGGTAATAGGAGTGTAGTGTGTACAATCTAGGAATTAGTTTGTACAAACTCGAGATGTATGCTCTGATGGTGCTAAATGGATTGGCTGTTGTGCACTTTTCTGACTGAATGTGTGTGTGTGAGAGAGAGAGAGAGGGGGGGGGGGGAAGGAAAGACAGAGAAACAGCTTTTTTTCTTTCATTTACTGCAACCCCACCTGACATTATGGTAAAGTCACTGCACTGTCCACTCTGCTTTTCAGCACCAGTTATACTCTATTGTCTGCACTATGTTTAGCTTATGATCTTTATCATTATTATTATTGCTATTATTACTATTGTTATTTTCTTAATTAGAGTTAAATTTAAATTAACTTATATTTTTTATACAAAGAAAAATAATGTTGGCCTTTTTTGTTTTGTACAAAGTAAACATTAAGATAAATTAAACAGTCTAGACATGTTACTGTTACCCAGAATAACAGAGGAATGTCTCAACTGTAAATGTAAGAGCCGTAGCCCAAATGACTTTTAATAAATATATCTAAAAAGTGTCTGTGCTGGCTCTTCATTTATAACCTTGTCTCTGTGCATATTGTTGTATTCAGTCAGTAGCAAATTAAGAGATTGTGTTTGTTAAATAGTGAACGTTTTTTTATTCCATTTACAGTTATTCTATTTATTTATGTTTTGCTGCAGGGTGGTGTAGTTGGTTAGTACTGTGGGCTCACAGCAAACTGGTTGCTGGTACGAGTCTTGGCTGGGGGAAGTCCGAACAGTGACCTTTCTGTGTGGAGTTTGCATGTTCTCCGTGTGTTAGCACGGGTTCTCTTCAGGTCATTCGACTTCCTTCCACAGTCCAAAGAGGTTAATAGGTTATTGTTAGGTTATATAGGTTGGTTAGTTTGTTATTTTAAATTATCCATAGGAATGAATGTGGTTGCCTGTCTCTCTGTGTTGGCCCTGCAATGAACTGGCAGCTGGAATATTCACATTTGTTGTCAGTGTCTTAAATTATCTAACAAACTTTATGAAATATTTACTGCATTTTACAAACTTAGTGGTTTGGTTTGTTTCAGTGGGCATGTTACTTACAGATTTACCATCTGGGATCTTTGCTGTTCCAGGCACTCCAGCCCTGGAGCTGATTTATTCCCTTTCTCTTCTTACTTTCTTTGTTTTTCACTTTAGGCACAAATAGTCATATATTGTTTTTAAGCACCGATTGAAAAGTAAGCTCACTGTGACTCTTTATTTGGGAGTATTATCCGACAAATATTAGATCGCATTATAATTAATTCTTGTCAACATGAATTTACCTACAGCGTATCATGTGCCAGAAGTAGACTTAAACATGGTCTTGGTAGTTAGCAGTGTGCACGTTTCAATTGTTTGTCACTTTTCCAAATACAAAGTTTGGGACTTGAATGCTCCCGAGAGTCATTTTTACACACGGAAGTTTGTTTTTGGATGTTGGGCTATCAAACCTGTTTGTAACTGGTGAAATTTTTGTTTGAACTTCCTGTTAATTTTAATTATTCTCGACAACATTAAAAAATAAGTAAAAAGACATTTGCAATAACGCGTCGTCACACAAGATGATTTTGAAGTTTTGCAAATTGTGTAGAGTTAGCTGAAGCGCATAAATAAAAATACATGTGAAGCATGGATTTGTGTCATGTTTTGTCAGACTCTTTGTGTTAATTACCAATGATCTTTTAGCTACTAATTGGGAAGGGTCTTGCTCAAACATTGAAAAATTAAGGACGTATATGTGTAAATAGATTCTGTTACATTTTTAGCTGTAAAGTAACATCAGTGCTATCTTCACTTCTCTTTCAGCTGACATTACATTTTTTCTAACAGCTTTAAACAAAAGAATAGCTGCTTTGGGAGCAACAATCTGCTGCTAGCTACTGAAGCTGCTCAGAAGACTGATGTCTTGATCTGTTCTTGAATCCATGTGGGGCCCCACAGCCTGAACCAGCCAGCCTCCCAAATTTAACAAATCAGTTTTTTTGCCAAGAAGAAACTCCTAACTCAGTGACACTCAAGTAAAGATAGAAAAAGTCCCCAACCTGGGTAAAGAATAAATAAATGGAGCAGCTTCCCTCTGAGGACACCTCTGGCATTGCTCTTGCAAAGTCTGGGTCTTGAGGCAAGATCAGGCCAAAGATTATTCATCACATGCGAGCAGGAGGGAAGAAACAAAAGCAAGTAAGATAGATTTTTCTTTTACTCTTTGTTTGACCAGCTAAAATCCTGTTCACATAAGGAATCTATCTTTTCATCTGACCCAGAGAGGGATCATCAATTTTCCTCAAACCATCCCAAAACAGGAAGGTCTACAGAATGAAGCCCAGCTACAGTTAAAACAATGGTTTGACAAATCAAGTGGGACGTCTGTGCTGCAGAAAATGTTGAAAATGATTCAAAATGATCACCAGTCCTTACCTTTATACTTCATTTTGCCTGCATAAAAGTAGGCACTTCCTCTGACACACACTCTTAACATGCTAACGTTGGGCATGTGTGTGTTCTTGTCACACACAAGGAGTTGAAGAAGTTGTCAGCTCAGGACTGGCCCAGCAGAGACCGCCTTGCGGTGTTCAGTGACGTCTTTGATGATGTATGTGAAGGTTTGCCAGTATTTGGACGCATCCTGAGGGAAATCAAGGTTTTTTCCATTTCTTCTGTACCCGCTTGCACATTTTTAGCATGTGCCGTCAGATGTGTTAGAGCCGAGAGAGTGAGTCCCCGGTGTAGCAAGCACAAGTAGAGCAACCACCGGAACCTGGTGGATGTGCGTCAAGGAGCAGGACTTAAGAGGGCGACAGCTCTGTCACTGCATGACATATAATGTATGATGACATGCATGTTACATTTTTTCACATGATTCTGTTGCAGTTTGTATTTGTGCATTTTGCATAACTGGGTTTAAGTAAAAATAACTTCTATTTACTAGATCATAATATTGTGCTGACAGGTGGTTACTGCTAATCAAAAAATTTCTTTATAGTAGCAAAAAGCTACTGCCATTTGTACTTTTGATTTTTCTTTATAGAAACACAAGATATTTTATGATTGGATTTGAACAATTCTAAATTAATGCAGTAATTTGAAATTTTATATATTTTTTTCAACATAAAATGTGTGACTTTTTTAAAAATCTCTTTCCACATCATACAATAATTTTCGGTCATTATAAGTCGCCCCGCTCGACATGATGATTCATCAAATGGTCATTTTAGGCAACATTTTGTATTAAAAACTTAAATTGGGACACTTTTAAATGGGCCAAGTATATCTGCCTTTCTAGCAAAGTTCACAGCAAGATCAATGCATGCAGTTGTGGTCATACACCAAGAATTTCTCTCAGGTTCTGTTCGTATTTGCATTTTATGTTTTTCTCCTTTCTTGTTGATCTTCTCACTTGTGTTTCAGTTGCTGGATGCTTCAGTGAAAGATACTGACAAAGGGAGGGAAATGGAGCTGGTTAATGTGGAAAACGAGATATGCTGGCTAGAAAAAGAGACCAAGAAAGCTCTAGAGGAGAATAAACGTTACCACAATTATTTATCAGTTAAAACCTATTTATGTAGTTCATTCTCAGTGGTTTAACTGTTTTTGTTGTGTTTTAACCCCCAGAGTCCATGAGTTACAGAACATTTCAGCTAATGGGCCTAAAGGACAGTGACATGAGTCAAGAGTTCATGTCACCACCACATTTCTCATCTATTTTTGAGTGAGCCACTTCCAAGCACATGTAGTACCGTACATGCACCGACAGGCTAAGTTGCACCACACATGCTAACTTTGCAGCATGTACTATAGAAAAACGACCAACTTTATTTACTGGCCGACATAAAGCATGTTTTGTGATACTTTGTGTGTCAGTGGCTTCCTTCTTTTTAATACCTGCAGGCTGCAAATGTGCAAGCACAGATCCTTCATTATTCACTGTTTTGCATTTACACTTATTATTTGTTTATCTGTTTGAACATATGTATCTCTGTCCAGGCTGCAGAATAGTGGGGCCGCCATCAACCACACTTGTATCGTCTAAACCAGGAGATTTCAAGTGCTGAATGCATGGATCTTATAGGGTGAGATTAATGAAAAGCTAAGGTCTTCTGTTACGATTGTTGCCACAGGAAGACCTACCAAAAGACATTAAGGTGCAGAAAGATTAAACACCACTCAGCCCTCTTCCATAAACTCATGAAGAGTGCAGCTTAAAGTTTACTTCATCCTAAACATCTGTTTAGTGTTACAGCAGGTTTGCCGGCTTTAAATGCATACAAAGATATCTCAGTTTTCTCATTTGTTTAGCTTTTCTTTTCTGTGCTTCCAGACTGCAGTAATAAACCTGGTTGTCTCAAATGATGGTTTAAGGACCATTAGCAAGGCAAGGGAGTTTTATCTTTGTTTCACCATGTTTTCTGTATATTGAAAAGTTGATGGATATCAGATGGACATCCTGCTTTTGGCCGGAGGGATTTATTTCTTATGCAAGTTTTCTCTCTAGGATCTGAAGCAACATCAAACACAGTAAGCCAAGACAAGAAAGCCAATGAGATAGTATTACATATAACACATTGTTTGTGATGTCACACTCATCTGTGATCATTTCCATACTTTTGTGTGTTCTCCTTAACTGTAGGATGTTGTGGGCTGAAATAAACAGCAATCTCCAGCAGATGAATAGAAATATCCAGCAACAAACCACAGAATCAGTGGGACATTTCAAAGCCGTAATGTAAGAAACCAGTTCCTCCTTATATTCACTGTGGATTTTCAATTTTTAAATGCAACACAGAAAACATTAAGTGCACCCGTTAGTGTTACTAAGTTTTGATAAATGATAATAATTATTATCTCTGTTACGCATCTACACATATCATTTAAAAAAAAACGTGTCGTCTTTCACTCAGCGTTCAAGCAAATGTTATTTTCCTCATTCAAACTCATTCTCTGACTGAATTATTTCAGCGCTTAGTGTCATATTCCTGCTATTTAGGAATTAAAAGACAACCAATCAGACCTTATCCTGTCAGATACCGTGACAAACTCTGTAAATATTTTTTTCCCTCCACAAACACAGATCTTTTTGCAGTGATTGGTCTCCAGAGGTTTTCACAGATACCACTTTACCAAGCCTACGCTGTGCAAACATGAATTTTGCATGTATCATGGGCAAAAACAACACAGTAATATGTTATCAATTTAAATCAAACGTTTGCTCCCAATCTACCACTAACAGTTTAATTACAGGTTTCCTCCCAGTTTTAAACTGTTGATTAAACAACTGCTGTTAAACAGGATACAAACAAAAAACATATTTTGCAATTGTTCAAATCAGAGAATAAATCATTAAACCATGAGAATAATTAGTGTATAAACTCTTTTATAGCAATATATTTTTTACTGCTGGGTTAATGACGCTATAAACCATGTATCACTGTACTAATTAGAAGATGAAAATGTGTTGTAAGACAAAGCTATCATGATTTTAACATGGTACACAAAAACCATAATAAATATTCATTTACTGTCTGTCAAATCAATGTAAGAGCAAAGCATATATCTGCTTCCTAAATGTATTAAACTAGATTGATAATAGATTTTACAAGTAGAACATACTAATGTACTTTGCATGGATGTACTCATTCAAAATGAGGTTGTAGATGTGCCCAAACATTTATCTGGTACTGAGATTCACAGATTTACTCAATTTAATGCCTCATATGTTGCATCAGTAGTATTAGAAATCCCTTTTTTTGGGTGAGAAAAGAATCATATGGCGCATTGTTAATGTCATCTATCTGCTATTTTCTATTGTTTGTGATGAGATATTTTTATTTATATATTAAGAGTGACTTACTCATAGAAAGATAGCTAAAGAATGTAAGACATAATTCACATTAGCGATTGACAAGTTATGTAATAGACATACTGAATGGGACATATACTATCAGGATAGAGAACACATTTCTCTGTAGACACAAGATGGCAGCAGAGACATGCAAAAAAAACGCACTATGAGCTGTGTTATTCCAGAGATCTGCACTGGTAAAACATTATCTACTGGTTTTAATCTGAGTAAATGTATCATTATTTCCCTCCATTCTTAATAATTTGTTCAATCTTTATCCTTAAAGGGACATTTGGACAGAAAATTCCCAAACTGTGTTGCTATTACACTCCCCCTCCTTTAAATGAACAGATTTAGCTGTACTTATTCTGTACTGAAGCGTCAGTATGTGACCTTTATCAAAAACAGCAAAGATAGTTTGAGGTTTGTGATGTCTTGAGAAAGGTCATGGTGGAGGTGGACGGGGAGCTTTAAAGGAAATCAGAAGAGAGTTTTCATTCAGTTTACATGTGAAATGAATCGCATACAATCCAATTATAACTTTGTGCCACGACTGTGCTCAAGCAGCCATCACAAACTACCATCAAAAACGACAAAGAATGAGAAGATTAGCTGAACTAGGGACTTTTCTGCAGATTGATTATGGTGTGACCTTTACCCCTGATAGGGCAGAGTGCCTTGTTGTCTGCTGGGATCTAATCAGAGGTCAAAGTCTCTGCTTTGACTGAACAGTCACAAAGTGCTGCATATTTTTTTGTCCCTCACTCTCTTGGAGATTGCGATCCTGTTAACAACCGCTCACTTTACGGAAAACTACCTCTGGCTGGATCGTCGCCAGTTCATCATCATGCTGCTCCGGATTGTGGCCCCTTTTCTCCTCTTTGTGTCCTTGGGCATGTGTGCCACTTTAGGGTTCTACCAAACTGAAGAGAGAGAAGAGGCAGCTCCTTCTGTAGAGTCAGCTGCTGCAGATGCCCAAGTAGGTGATAATTATCTTTTTGGTAACAAACTATTAGCTAAAGTACTTGCGTCGGATAATAATGGAGGTGATCAGCCTGCAGTAAAAGCCAATGCTGCAGATGATGCAACAGCCATAGAACCAGAGTCAAACAGTGATAAGCCTGTTGACAACTCTCCTGCTACTGAAGCTAAGGAAGCTGTCATCCAGGAGCAACCTCCAATTGAGGTGGAAGCCAATGAAATCAGACCAATCCAGATGCACAAGTCCTCTAATATACCACAACTGCAAGTAGAAGGTGAAGGCTGGAGTCTCAACTCAATTAGAAACAGTTTTCAGGCCATGCATGGATACTTTGACTCTTTGGTGGAGCTGGTTGGGGGACGAAATGGTGTGTGCCAGTACCTTTGCAGATATGGTAAGGATTCTCCTGTATTCATTTGTTTTTATGTATTACATTTTCCCTTACTGGTAGTTCTAGTTTGTCCCAAGGAGTATCACAAAACACCAAACCATTTTGAGAGAATTAAAATCCAGTAGCTGTCACACTCAAGGTTAATCATTAATGCTGTCATAGGTTGTAGCCTATATTCCTGTTATTTTATATTTGCTCAACAGACTTCTAGGTTTATTTAAATAATCTATCTTCATTTAACCTTTCAGGATCCAAAACAGCTTTTTTTTTTGGCTTTAGGCTCCCGTTACTGAAACTGTTTACAAAAACGGGAGGTAAATGTCCCCTCGGTTACGTAATTGATGTTCTCAAACAAGTTACATCTTATCTGTGAAACAATTCCACATTTCACAGGAAGGATACAGAGTAGACTCCTTTACTGAAGGGATATGACAACACTAATGGAAACTCTGTTTTTATAGGAGACGCTCCACAACCTCGTCCTGGCTACCAGCTGCCAGAGCCCAACGGCTGCAGCTCCTCTCTGATGGGATTCCAGGTGAATGCTGCTGTAGGTGTCCTGTTTGTAGCACCAACAGCTCAGAGCAATACTCTTATGCTATACTTGTAATAAAACTGTACTAACGCAATGTAGTTTGATCTTTTGGCAGCTCGATGTGGGAATCCCTGCCATGACAAAGTGCTGTAACCAGCTTGACGTGTGCTATGACACTTGTGGCATGAATAAGTATGACTGTGACGCCAGGTTTCGCTCATGTCTACATGGCATCTGCTCAGATCTTAAGAGGAGCCTTGGCTTTGTGTCCAAGGTACAAGGTGAGGATGTTGTTTTTATATGTCTTCACTATATGGAGCCTTAAGCCTTTCCTACCTGAAGCACAATGTTTATTTGTGATCGATTAAAAAGAAGTCTTTCTACTTTTGTCTGTATCTCTGTCTCAGCCTGTGAATCAATGGCAGACGCTCTCTTCAACACAGTTTGGACTCTTGGGTGTAGGCCTTACATGAACAGCCAGAGGGCAGCGTGTGTCTGCGAGGGAGAGGAGAAAGATGAACTGTGACATTCCAGACTATGGACTGCTTCTCTGTTGTTTGACAGATCATTTAAAAGTCATGGATATTTTCAGATACTTCACTGTGCATTAATCTGTGTATTTATCAAAAAGAGACACCTTTTAAGAGCCCTCACAAGATTCAGGGACAAGGTTTTGAAAAGATTTATTAACATAAAGTCCTCCAGACATTGTGTGCCTGAATACAACTTTTGGTCTAAATTAATAGCTCATGCATATTTAACTCTCCATGTTTCTCATTTTAGGCCAAATTCAGGCCTCTGTGACTCCATTACCATAAATTACTTGATAACTCCAAACAAAGGGCCTGATGAGAAGATGGGAAAGATATTGTTGTTGGATTAATTTCCTCCAGATGAAAAGGTAGAAGTTAATTACTGAGGTGCACTTGGCTCATGCTGTTTAAAACTTCCCCAGCTTAAAAGCTAAGTCAGTGTCTTGTAAAAGTAATACTCATCATAGCTAATACACTGACATGTGATGTAAGTTATTAACCAGTTATTTGTAACTCATGAATAAATTCATGATTAATTGCAATTTAACTGATATGAATATGTTTAAATTAATTGCCAAAGTGATGAAGGGTGCACATAATTTCTCGGCTTGTGTAATGATATCTTTCCTGCCACACTGTAATGTGCGACACGCTCCCCTGCTATCGATTACACTCAGCAAATGAGTCCAAATACATCCGAGGATCTTCCACTTCTATTTTCCAAATCAGTGATGGTGTGAAATATAAACCACTTTTATGCATCCAGCAAGTCTCTAAGCTGTGATCAAGCCCGAGCAAAGCCCCAAAGTGTGACCTAGAAAAACATCCCTTAATGCTGTAGTTGTTAGAAACGCACTGTGGTCACTTTTAAATGCTTTCTAATAGAAATGTCACTCACTTTAATGTCAGGAAATAGGCTACTGTGGAGAGGCAAAGTAGCAAAGATAGACGAACATAGAATAATCATCCGCAGATATATATAAAAAGTGAAACAAGGTTAAATTCAGTGTGTATACTGTACTTGTATATGTGTGTTGGACTTTAAAGGGACAGTGCAATGGACTTCTTTCCATGTATACCTATTTCTATTTGTTGTTTTACAGACTAAATAAACTCAAAAGGTCAAGTAATAATTAAATGTGATATTTGTGATCCTGGTATACACCCGGTGCCACGTTCTCATGGTTGCTTAGTGTTTACATCATCCCTAGGGCAGAATATAGATGGGGCCTGTGCTCAGTGTGCGCTGATCCTGAGATTCACCCATGCGAACCTCCCTTCGGGCGCGTCCCCGGCAGCGCTGTGCACAGCGGATGTCTCCTACCCCACATACCAACACCTGGCAGTGGAGGAACACTTGCTGTAACCATGAAAGACAAGCTTGTTTTGAGTTTTGAAAACAGTGAAATGCCATATAGGATGTTGCTAATGTATATAGTCTGCATTTATAGTGTACTAAATCCCCCAGCTGATTCCCAGCATGCTTGCTTTTACTCACTTGCTTGTCCTTGCCAATGAACTTGAACACTGGGACCTGGTAGTGTTTGGAGAGCTGGTCATTTGATGCATACTGGATCACTGTTTCATCAGAGACACACCTGTGCAAGAGATCAAAGACAGAAAATAATTCATGCTTTTAATGTTACCACATTACAGATCTACAGTCCTGAAAGCGTGTCGTGTTAGGTAATGAAAAATAGTACAACTATATTTACCTGCTGCAGCAAAAGGCAACCTTGCACAACATGTAGATGCAGAGCCAAAAATCTTCCATAAATAATAATAATATGCTTTCTTTTTTTAACCCTAAGTGTTTATAATTTCTCTTCGTTAAAATTTGAGGCTAATGGCATATTTTATTTGACACTACTCTAAAAGAGTGACAATTTTCTGTCATAAACCTCCAAGGACTTTATGAAAATGCCATGGCTTGATGCTGTTGCCATTCATTATAGCAAGGCCAAGAACATTTTTGTGTTAACTAGACAGAACTGAAAGGACAAACATGGTTCACAGTGTGTTTGAGAAAATAAGATTAATCAAAATACAGAAGAATTTCTTCTATGATTCATGATATTATCAGTATGCAGTACTTCACGTAAAATGACAAATATGAAAATACTCAGTACAGTTACTCAAAATCAAATACTAGTTCAGATCAAACATATCTGCCCAGCTTTGTGAGTGAGTGAGAAACTTCATTTTAAAAAAAGAAAAACTTACAGTAAATAGGAATTGCTATTCTCTTGCATCACTCTTGAACATTTTAAAATGTGCATACAGTGCTGAATTTCTTTAAAAGCCACTTCTTTCTGTGTTGCAGATCGCCATTTAGTAGAAAATCAACTTCCTACCTGCAAAACCTTAACTATGTGAAGTTTATTAGAATATAACTTTTACAAGTAAGAGGGCAGCCAAACAGAAATATTTTTGTTGGACCTTGGAGTGAATGTTTCACAAGCTGTGTCATGAACACTCAGTTACTCACCCATCTTTGATCAGGTAATACTTGAGGGCCTGATCAGCTTTGGGCCCTGGTGTTGCAAAGCAGGTCTCCACCAGGGTAGAGAGACCCTCGACTCTTTCTTTTGGCTCCACCCCGAAAAACAGAGATTCGTGCAGGTGCAGCTGGGGTGGGGTGCGGTACGGCTCTGAAAACTCAGCATTCTTAAACAGCTCTAGGTTGAAGTGAAAGACTCCCTTGCTGCGACCTGCCAGCTCAAGGGCCAGGCTGTGCAGACTTGCCTGGTATCCATCTGACACATGGTACTCCCTGGGGAACTCACAAGTAACTGGGAGCAGCAGCTTGCTGGTCCGGACTATCATGTCCCCACTGATGCCCGGGTTGCTTCTTGGTAGGCCTGTCACCAGATTGGTCCCCACAATCTTGTCATCTGTCACCTAGGAGTAAATAGTACTTCACTTAAATGACCAGACATGATGCCAGATGTACAGATAAACGTTTTGGTGAATAAACAACATCAATCTCACGGCTACAAGTGAGTAGGTCTGTCCAAATATTCTTTGTAGCTTAAATTCCATGGACACAAAAAGAACAGAGACTCGGACATATCTGACCTCCACTACTGTCCCACAGGTCTTGAGGCTGAATCTGAGGTTGATGTGCGTGCCATTCGACACACCTCGACAAGACGAGTTGTATAGAAAAAGCTCCAGTCCTCCTACAAGGTCTTTAGGAACTGACACTGTAATCGAACTTGAATCACATTGGACAGGCACTAATGGGACAGGAATGAAAGAAATTATTTACTGTTATATCCCATTAAATGGCACAAATCATGAAACAGTGCGAGGATATCAAATTGGTTCTTCTTTTGCAGCCATCTGTCACACATTTGCTGCTGTGCATGGGTTCATTGTCCCGTTGCATTACCGGATCTCAGCCAGCTTTTAGCTGTCGGACAGATGGTCCCGCATTTGACTCTAAAAATCTTTAGCATACAGCATATACACAGGCTCAGGTCCTGCAGTGACAATCTAAGCACAAATCCCTACTCTTTCACCAAGCTGGTTCACAGATGGTATGAGGTGTTTATACTGATATACTGTTTCATTGTCTCTAAATATCTATTTATATTATGGCCAGACATATCAACTTTGATCCTATCTTTCCAAGAACACCTTTCCAAGAATATTGTTCCAAAGAAATGTTGCAACTTTGCAGACCTAAACTGTGCTGCCAAGATTTTTTCAGACAAATTTAAAGTTTTCACCTGGCAACCCCTCCAAAGAAGCCTTATTTCACCTGGCAAACCCTTCAAAGAAGTACTACTTCACCTGGCAACCCCTCAAAAGAAACCCTACTTCACCTGGCAACCCCTCAAGGAAGCCTTACTTCACCTGGCAACCCCTCCAAAGAAGCTTTCACCTGGCAACCCCACCAAAAAAGTCTTACTTTGCCTGGCAAGCCCTCCAAAGAAGCCTTACTTCGGCAGCTGTGGCGCATGTAGTAGAGTGGGTCATTTCCTAACCAGCTAGTTAGTGGTTCAAGTCCCAGCTCTGGCGTCCACATGCCGAAGTGTCCTTGAGCAAG
>JBAMIG010000017.1:8900858-8911657 GCA_037177335.1 Kiunga ballochi | reverse complement strand
TTGAGCAAGACACTGAACCCCCAGTTGCTCCCGGTGCTGCGTCACCAGTGTGTGAATGTGTGAGTGTTTGTGTGAGCAAATGGGTGAATGTGTCAAAATAGTGTTAAAGCGCTTTGAGTACACTGAAGTGTAGAAAAGCACTATACAAGTACAAGACCATTTACCTGGCAACCCCTCCAGAGAAGGTCTTCTTCACCAGGCAATCCCACCAAAGAATTTCACCTGGCAACCACTCAAAAGAACCCCTACTTCACCTGACAACCCCTCCAAAGAAGCCTTATTCCACCTGGCAACCCCTCCAAGGACCAAAAAAATACTAAATCATCTTCGGTCACACATCAAGCACAATAGACTTGAAGTGTTAAAGGTGTATCTAGAGTTTCTAAATTCAGCTGTTACTTTTCCCTTAGATTTTTACTAAATAAAAACTGATTTGGTGAAATGTGTCATGTGTTGTTGCAGGGTACAGGGTTGTATCAGGCTGCATTGATTAATTTTATAACCTGGAAAGGTTCAGAACTGTGCTATGCACAAAAACATTACACCTCTGCATTCCCCTTTCTATTTCCCATGACTGTAACTTCTCATGAGAAACATGCATACCTTGGCATACACGTTTATCCTCTCCCAACTCCAGCCCTCTAGGACAGTGGCACTGATAGGAGTCCGGGAGCAAGGAGCAGTCATGGCTGCAGCCTCCATTATTCACATGACAGCCTGCAACATCTGCACGAGGCAAAACCAAAGTATTCAGAATACCAAATGAGTTAAGTGTTTATTATTTTTTTCATGTATCATATACCTTTACAGTTGTGTCCATCTTTGTCCAGGACTCGGCTCCGCCCACACTCACAATGCATGGAGCCTTTGGTGTTCACACACACCTCGGCACAACCACCGTTGACCTTGTCACATTCATTTATATCTGAACACAGAACACAGCACATCTTGCATGATATCAACATCTAATAAGTCTTGTTTTAATCTACTGAGTTCCATTTGGGCAGAGTTTATCACCTTCAAGCTATTCGTTTTATTTTTCAGAGAGGAATATGACAGATTTATTCTGAAGGGCTTTAAAATTAAGTTTATATTACTGAGAGGGCTGGTAAATAATAAATGATGGATGGAATCAGAGTGAAAAAGTAAGAGTGCAGGTAAAGGTGAAAGCTAAATGAAGAAACGTAGAATGGAGAGGCAGATTTGTTTGATGGGTGAATAATGAGAAAAGGGCTGTTTTCAGGCTTTTTAGGCTCCCTCTGCTTGCTTGTCACCCATCATTAGGTGCCAGTGTTCCATACAAACGCAATCAGTAAAAAGATTTCATCACACATTTTTACTGGATTTAATGGGAATGTGTGCCCAAACATTTGATTGTCACTGTGTATGTGTGGTACATTTACCAACATCAGGTAGGTCCCACAGGTAATTGAAGTATAAATAATGTAATTATTGGTAAATAAAGTTATATGATAAATGCACAAAAGCTAATTGAATAATAAGATAACTTTTTCAATTAATGAATTAACATAGGCCAGAAGTGTTTTGTTGCAACATTAATAGTATATCATATAAATGTTCTAATAACATTTATAAGATGAAAATCTCCATTAATCAAATAATCTTTCCAGATGATAATTTAAATGTGTTGAACAGACAAGAAGTAGTCCTGTTCTCTGACTAGTGGTCTGTTATACATTTTACAAAGGTTCCCAACCTTTATAGTTTAATTAAGGTCATGGCTTGTTTACCTTTTTTCATTAATGTAAAACAAACCTTGTCAACACAATCAGGAAGTTTCTCAAAGTAACTACAGCCTTAAAGGAAACTCATCACAGAGAAGTGCTGTTTGCTTTGTGTTTCAGGAAAGCTGTGATCCTGTTGAAGTTTAGAAACCCAATACATTATTAAAAGACTTTAAAATGACTGATGTCATAAAAAGAAAACTAAATCAAAAGAGTCCATCTGGACTGGTTGTGCACTATTTTTTAGAGCAGAGACTCATTAAACCAAAGGAAAAAATCACGAGAAGAAAATGTTTCCTGCATCCATGCAACAATATTCATCCACACACAATTGGATATTAACATGTTAGGAAGATTGGTGCATTTTAGGAAAAATTCTGTGAAATCATGATGCCATAGAATTTATTTTCATGTAAACACAGAATAAACTCTGTGGATAGATGTCAAAACAGCTGTGCAAGCTCAATATCTCCATCTACAAGGCTTTCATCAGAGCAACGGATGAAAAGTGACAGACTCTTTGCTGGTGGTCACTCTTGGCTACAAATATGTATGAGGGTTAAAAGCTGACCATGCTTCGCTCATACGGCTTCCTATTTTTCATACAGAACCTTAATGTGGTTCTGTATATCTACACACCCTTTTAGTTAGATATGGCATGGCCTGAATGTGGAGAAAGTCAACTGTACTACAAAATAAAAAATGTTTAAAAAGCTGAGAACTACAGGAAATGTGCACATTTTGGTCACAATGAAAGAAATAATTACTCAATATTTCTTCCACATATTCTATTAAATAGGGCAAAAAAGATTAATATGTTACAAAGCAAACAACCTGTCTCTTCTATTTCTTCTTCTTCTTTCCTTTTTCTTCTTTATTTGTATTGTTTTTTTTACTCCCTTATCTACCCTGTCCATCTTCAAAGTCATGTTTGGGTCTTACAAAACTCATCTGCCCCATTGTCTGTCTCACCCAGGCATGTTTGTCCATCTGGTCCCAGGACAGTCCCAGGGGCACAGCGACAGTTTGCCTCTGGACATCTGGGACCTGTGCAATCCACCTCATCACAGATATCATAGAAATCTGTGCACACATGCATAAAAACATCATCAGACAAAATAAAAACGACTCCTTAAGAAAACAAGTCAAACAACACGGTCACTCACGGCCACAGTAAACATGGAAGCAAACCGAGGGTCTGGGCAGGCGGTATACAAAGTATCCCCCGGGACAGGCCTTCACATCCACACTTGCTTTCCATTTGCAGCAGTCGTTGTTGAAGCTGGAACATACAGGGAGGGTGATGATGCCTTCATGGAGCTGAGGGTGGTTGCCGTTGAGCCAAATTGGGGCGTGTGTGCTGCAGTGATTCTCTGGGATGCAGAAGGTAGGCATTGCGTCTCCAGCCATGCCAGTGAAACGGTACCATTCCCCAGAAATGTGGCTGTCACACCGGGGAACACCAGAGGACTGATTGATGTGAAAGTCTGTGTTTCTCCAGGGTTCATTCAGACTGATGTAGGCAGAGCATGGGTCCAGAACTGTGGAAACATAGTTAACAGGATAAGCAGGATGCATAATGAATGTGATGATACAGTGAGGTCACAGTGGCAGTGCAAGAAGATTAACATAGACTGAAATACTGCATAACTGAGATACTTACAGCTTTATTAATATTTATGTCACATTTTGTTTCAGCAAATAAATTTCTAAACTCCCCTTTCCTCTTCTGAGGGGTGTGACTCCTTTTAAGATTTGACAACATCAAGCTACACAGAAAAACAGGGTCACAAATTACCCTCCTAAACCATTAAAGCGTGTTGTTAATGTATGAGCACAAACAGTAGGACTGTCTAGTCTGAGTTAGTAATGACAAATATACTAACTAATGACCTGCATTTGGTACTGAGCTTTCTTTTTGACCTGATGAATAGAAGGGTAAAAACGGTATTTGCTTTGTTCCATATCAGCTTCATAAACTTTAGGCTTCACTGTTTCCAATTCCTTTTTTGTTTTTGTTCATTTTCAGAGGTTATTATTAGGAATCACAGCTCGTGTCAGAAAAGCTTTATTGATACTGGTTCTGCGATGGAACAAATTCTGCTGCTTATTTATCAGTTTCTGCAAATTACAGAAAATAATAAGTAAAATGTTGAAAACGTGTCACTATTTTGAGTAGTAGGAGTATCTAGTCATTTATTTGCTATATTTCCAAATGTGTTTTTAAAGTTAAAATTCTTGCTGCCTGCAACAATAAGCTGATTATATTACTGTGTTACTGAAATAAGAAATGTACCAGACTCACTGTCACTGTTATGGGTTACTTAGGTTGAGCATTAGCATAAGTATGAATACATTTTTCCTGCTGTCAATGCTGTTTATACTAAATTCCAGCTGATTTAGATATTTTCTGTTTGTATTATTTTAGCTTTCTGTGTATTAACTTTCAAGATTTCTTGTCCTGGTCCGTGGTACGGATGTGTGGACCCAAACACAGGAACAGGCAGTAGGCAGCAAGAATGCAAACTGAAAACCGAACCAGACAAGGCATAGGTGAAATGGATCCTCTAAATCTATTAAGGTGAACTAATGAACAGGAAGTGAAGCTAAACAAAAACACGAGGAAGAAAACAGGAATGACAACAAAGTAAACAGGAAACTAAGTCAAACGATAACTCCTGACATTTCTGCCATGATGCAGAACGGTGTCTCTGAGTCAGTCTCTAGGAGGGGCCTCATCCCCCTCAATGAGAAGCTGACACTTTGTCACCAGAGTTTTTCATTCTTGGGTAGTTCTAACAAAACGCTATAACCAGTTTTAAGCGGTAATTTTCCAGAGCTGTGAGCACCGGGAGCTGCAACTGAAATTCAATTCACCTCCATACATTTAGATGGAGAAAATCCTCTCAGAAACCAGAAGCATTGTGTTTTACGATGTGAACCTTTAGTATCGGTGTATATTTAATCCTTCTTTTATACTTTCCAATTTCTGCTGCTCACAAACTTGTTACCATGGAGAAAACCACTGTATCATTAGCAACACAGAGTTGGGAGTGACTGAAGTACAGCACGTTTCCTACAAAGGGCCATTTATCCTACAGCTTCTGTCAGTGGTAACTCTTTGCTTTACAACCATTTGTGCAGAATCAGGAAAACAACTGAACAGGAATAGTAAACAGTCTTCTCTCCTCAGGCCTTTTCATCACTGTAATTAAGAGGCTAACATAAAACAAAAGGAGACGACATGAAAGCCTGGTCAATGAGAGTGTTAATGTGTATCCAGAAGGGATGGAGAAACAGTAAGAGGCTAATCTGCACAGCAACTACAACAATAAAGCTAACAACCTGCTCCAAACACTTTAATGGATGAGTACACGGATAAGCACTGTTCTTTGCTTTCGATTCCATCATTTTTACAGCATAAAACATCTTGTTTACGTCTTGAGTGTGTTGAATAAAATGTGGGATTTCTATGGTAACAGTAACCAAGACTAGAGATTTACAGCATTAATTTAAGTCCTTCCTGTGTTCCTGCCATCGCAGGTACACATAAAAATACACAAGCAGAAACTTCAAAATTTTTTCAGCAGATATTTATGTATGCTGAACTCAATTTGGGACTGTAAACCACACACATAATTTGCTCTCTTCATCTTCGGCTGGACAGTCCATCTCGTCACTATGCAGCTGCAATAAAAACAGAGGGATGAATCAATATAACTCAGGCCCTCGGACAGCATTTACAACCTTTTCAGGAGACATACGACTGATCCACGGTGCTTCACTTCTAGCAGCTCAGAAGGGGCAGAGGATATGGCTGACTCAAGCGGTTTATGCTAATGGGAGAATTAAATCATCCAGATGGTGTCTGAAGAAGTTTATTCTGCTGATGAGAACAAATGATAAGTTAGATCCCTTATGTGCGCTGATGGGGGCCCGCTTTTTGTTTACTGGGGAAATCGTATACATAGTGATCAAAATTTACTCTACAACAGCCAGATGTTTTCAGCTGAATTAAACTTTTAATGTTCTCCAAATAGAAATATAAACACATATTTTAATCACAGCAAACTGGGTAACAAACTGTAATTATTTATGACTGTATTATAGATCAGGGCCTTCACATGACTTATAACAACTTAGCATAAATTCACTGCAGCTTCACACCTTTAACTGTGGTTTAAGTTCCTGAAAATAATTAACTCTTCATTTCACTAAAATACACATGTGAAACATTTTTGTAGATTTACAAGAGCAGCACGTATAAATCGATTGGTTATGAAGTGAAACGTGGACACATATGAATGCAGTGCTGGAATAAATCTATAACTTAAAGAAAACAAACTAAATTAATCTGATTTAAGGTATAAATAAAGAAATGATACACTCACCTACATCTGCAACTGCAGAAGCATCCTGCAGCAGTTTGACTAGAAGCAAAAATATCATTAGAAATTGTCTCATTTTTGGACGATCACTAATCCAAGCTCAGGTCTGATAGTATATGAAAGTTAAACCTTCCTCTCTATCTTTAGTAGGCTCCTCTTATCTGTGTCATATTGTCATGTTCTCTTTCTCACCTTGACCCCCTGACTGTATGCTCCCCAAATCCAGAGGCAGGACCATCCTCTGATTGTTTCCAAGCAGAATCTATTATTCTCCTCCCTCCTTACTCACACCTTAATGAGCGACACACTAAAATAAAGCGTAGCTTATTGTTTGTCATGTTCAGTTTCGGAGTCAGCAGCTTAATTTGTAGGACTTAAAAGTTTTGACAACGCTGATCATACATTTCCTCCAAAACATTATGTCAAAGTGTCAAGTTAGTGTTTTCAGAATGCTTATTTACCTTTACACCCAAAGTCCATAAAAAACATGTGTTGATTAAATCCTATCCTATCTCATAGGATGTCCTGCAGAGGAAGAACTGGGGGCGAAGAGGAGTCAGAGGATGTCATCAAGGCCTCTAGAAGCAGCTCTTTGTGGACATCAGAGGATGGTGGACAAACCATAACAGGACCACTGGCTCCAAAAACTGGATAAGGATTTTATTGATAATTGAATTACATTTCTCTTCTTTACATATTTCATAAATGATACAGGATTTTAGATTTTTCTTTTTTGCCAACATTACAGCATCATATGTCAACAGAGGAAAAAGAAAAGCAACCAAACCAAAAAGTAAGAGGTCAGAATGAAGAACAAGATCGATCCAATCCTATGTCCTGCAGGCATTTTAAACATGGCCTGTGGCAGATGCACACAAAGAAGAATCAAAACTTAACACACACTTACAAAATAGGACAACAATGTAATTTCGAAGGGGGGGAAGGGGGGGGGGGGCAGCTGATGGGGGGTGAAAAAGGCAGGAAAGGTGCTGGAACTGCACCAGAGATCATGTAGCCTCCTGTTATGGGTGCATCCACGCTGGAGGGTGATCTTCCATTTAAAGGGGAGTAGGTGGATGCACATTTAGGGAAAGACTCATGGAAATAGGATAAGGACAAGGTGAAGATGGGGCTTGGGTTTTGAGCAGTTGGTTGGCAGGGATGGAAATCACATTTGGCAGAGCAGTTTCTAATGATACAGCCCTGTCGCTGCCCTTTATAGCTAGGAATCTCTACAAACAACGTTCTTAAATTATCTTTGTAGTTATTTGAATAAATCGTCTTTTCATTTTTTTACATAATATCTCATGTAAACATACATTCATGCAACACCCTCTTTAGAATAAAGTTTCCTTATATTTGATACATTTTGTTAAAAAAAAAGAAAAAAGGCAATAAACAGTGAATGGCGCTATAAAAAGACGACTGATGAGGAGGAGAAGTGTGGAAGCAGGAGAGGGGAGGGGCTTCCGTAGACCATCTCCAGCATGCTCACTGTGTGCTTATGTGTGTGTGTGTGTGTGAGAAAGTTGGCATACCCAGGAGAAATGAATTTAAAGCTAGAGACAGAGATGGAATGAAGGTGGAATTGATTTTTACTGGTATTGACAAGCAGCAATTAGGAGCAAAGGATTCATGGATATGGCGGTCTGCTCTTTGCTCCCCGCTCATTCAGATGTAGACTCAACAAATATTCATGTTCACACACAGCTAAATGGATTCCTACTTCAAAGGTTTCATGCAGAATCGCCCTTTACAAGCTGGACTTATTCCGCTTCATTTTCTCCCACCATATCATCTCATCATTGCTATCCCTCTGTTTGCTACATTGTCTAAATAATTTAAATAGTTTATTATCCAAAAGGCACCATTTCCCTCAGAGAAAACACACTTAGACCAGGTTAGACCGAATCCTATTCTGAGATCTGCATGGCTAACTTAAAACTCGACCCAAACTCATGCATTGTAATATAAAATCTGCAGTTAAACACGACGGCCTCCTCAGCAGGATTCGGCTAACTGTTCACACACAAAGCACAGGAGGATCTGGATCCCTGCAGGGATGTTGAGTCATTGCACCTCCCCTCTGCAGGTGATCGACAGCAGTTCAGAGTCTGAATGCATGACATTTTCACAACTTTGAAAACGGAAAGAGTCAGTTAGAGGGCCACCAGTCCTCATCCTGAAACTAAAAACAGTGTGATGCTGATTAAGAAAAAAGGTGATTTGGTGTCCATCTCAAAACAAATAAGGACATTACATATGGCTTCTATAACCTTGGACTTAACAAAGAGGGATTCAACTTTAGCTAGATGTGGATGAGACGTCTGCAAGATGTGGCAAAGAAAAGTGCCCAATTAAGTACAAAATTGCAATAATGCTCCTACACATTCACAAATGTTTACTGAGGGCATACCACAGCATGCAGTCTACCCTGCCTTGCCTTTGAGGGAGCAGGGGGGAGAGGGGCATTATAGCAGCAGTGGGAGGAGAAAACTCTGGCTTTATTTCAGCATGAAGAGACCCCTTTTCTTGTTTTTCAAAAGATTAAGCCTTGTTTCACCAATCAAATCACGACATTATGACTCGACTTTCCAAGTAAAAAAAAAAAAAAAAAAGTTCATCTATGAAATTACACACAGACCTGTGACTTTGTCGTTATTCTAGGCCTTTCTGCAGCAACCTTTGCATCTATTTGATCAGCGAAATCAAGCACGACATATTCACATTGGGTTTTTCCTTTTTTTTTGGTAAAGCTCTAAAACAATCAGATCCATTTAAAGCCATTTTCACCCTGATTCGGTTTGAGCATCATGCACCTAAACCAAATGTTAGTTATAGAAATGTATAATGTCACTTGTGTCGTACTGCAAATGACTGTTTCTCATGAAATAATGTCAGAGAGCTCCTCCTCCCACTGGAAAAAGACTAGCCTCTGGTCATTTGTTTATTTGATTGTATACATATATATTTATATATATTTTTCATAACAAATATACTATGGCTTTGAAAATAAAAAGTGCCAAAATATTTTTTTCCTTTTTTTCTTTTGGAGTAAAAGAACACACAGTGATGTTGTTGTCTGTAGCACTCTCATCGTTGCGGAGGACAGGTCGCTACAGGACATCAACAGGAAGAGGAAGTGAGGTCTTGTCGTTCCTGCATCCTGTGAGCAAAGATATGCTCCCAATGAAGGTCACACAGAGAAAGATGGCTGTCCGTCACCTAGAGGGGGCGTGGCTCAGAGAGGAAGAGGCAGCAGAGTTCAGCCACAAAAAAACCGAGGTCTTCCTCGGTGGTGTGACTGCAGTCAGAGCTTCCTTGTAAACTTGTCCCTGGGGCCTACACTAGCCGAGAGTAGGAGTGTGTGAGAGTGTGTGTGCATGTGTGTGTGTCGACAATTTTGACTGCTAGAAGAAACAGAGCTAAACTGCCTTGTTAACGTGCAGCATGGCCAGGGTCGATGTCCCAGTGTAGTCTAATAGATCCTCTCTCTCTCTCTCTTTCACACACACACACACACACACACACACACGCGCACACACACACACACACGCACACACACACACACACACACACACAGAACAAAGGTTGGTTCCCTTTGTCTTCCCTTTCTTGGCGTGTCCACAGTCGCAATGCTTCACATCTTGCTCTTGCGTGTACCTGCAGGCGGGCCCTCCAGAGGTTTGAGGCTAATCCACAGCGCTCAAATAGACTCTTTTCATCATCCTCATCGTCATTGGGTTGTGAAAAATTTTCAGTTCTGCGTATTCTCACCATCTGTTTTCCATCTTCATACAGGTTCGCTTTCAATTCCGACTGTAGATTTCCATCAGAAAATCAGAAGGAAAACAAAACAATAAAGAAACCAAAAAAAAACCACTGTCATCAAGAAAGGATGGCATAACTGGGTAAGGGAAGAATGGTGGGGAAGGAGGATCTGGGGTATAATGAGAGGGAGATGGGTGCTGGACGGCAGAAAGAAGGAAGGAGGAGAAAGGGGATGTTTGAGCTGAGAGGAGGGAGTCACTCTTTGCATCAATTTTTTGTAGTGGTAAGCTGCTGAACTGGTAGCTGAAGCTGGAGAGGGTCCCGTAGACGCTTCAAATCCAACTCCACCTGGAGAAAGAGGACAAGGAGAGTCGATTAAGACGTGAAAGTATCAGGAAACTACTGGAGGGGAAGGTTGGTTATTAATCCAAGTACAGAAGTCTAAATTATGTCAATCCCCAGTGTGCAGTTAATTTTATCATCAAAGAACGTTGCATCACCGGGCAACTGTACCTCAGCAATATCCTCCTTAAGCTTGTTATACTTCTCAATATCGAAGCGTGTCCTTTTCACCCCCTTGTGGAAGAACAGCAGATACTGTCTGTCTCTAGCGTCTGGGTAAACATATTCCTGTAGGTTAAAAAGAAACACAGATGGAGCACTTAGTAAAAAGGAACAAGTTCCCCAAATATCCTTCAGGTTTGGCATTTTTGTCCTTGAGCCAAATCACGCTAGCATAAAATTAATTCTGAATCCTCGGAGCTAACAATTTGCTGTAAATTATGAAAAAATTATTCATTTCTCAAGGACAACAATGTCTCCATGAGTCAAAAAAAATGTGACTTCTATATATGATGATTTCTCTGTGGTTGCTAAGAACTTCTGCAGAACCACT
>JBAMIG010000017.1:8888443-8899117 GCA_037177335.1 Kiunga ballochi | reverse complement strand
CTCACACCGGGACTCGAACCGGCAACCTTCTTGCTGTGAGGCCACAGTGCTAACCAACTGCGCCACCATGCAGCCCCAAAAATGACACAATGTGATAAAAATGAATCCAACCAAAGCAAATTAATCCTGTGCTTCCAGCTCTATTGGTTTCATTACATCTTAATGGATTGAGTCCGGTCTTATAAACATTGCTCTATAATTTACCAAACACTCAGCCGGCTCATTTTAAAAAGAAAAATATGCCTCAAAATACTGTCAATTATCTGAATGGACCTTTTCTAAGGGGCGGAGTTGAGAGTTGAGATCCTCCAGCCGTTGAATCAGCTCACGTTCTTTGCCGAGTTGGTGCTCCTCAATACGCAGTGTGGTGTAGAGCTGCTGCACCAAAAATTTGACATCGTTCAATCTTTCAGCCTCCTCGTTGGGCAGCATCTCTGAGGGACATGCACAGATGACGGTGTTGTTGTGAAGTGTTGTGAGTCATCACACAGTAGCACCGCAGTCTTAAATAGGAAGGTACTCACCTCTTCTTGGTGGCCTCACAAGATGTGTGGTGTCATTGATGACAAGCTTAAAATCATCTAGTAGTAGGATGTCTATGCCTGTGGAGGAGGCAACCCTGGCTCCATCTAGAGAGAAAGAAAATAGGGGTGGAAGGCATAAGTGGAAGGAAGGAGTGCTGCTGGGTTTCCACTATAAACACGCCTCACTCCTCTTGATAATCAGGCTTGTTGATATTTGATTACCATAAGAGGTTAAATTTCAAGCACTTGTTTTTCCTGTAATGAACCATCTGAGCAGATCAATGCATGTGATAGCAAAAAAGCTGCAGCTATCAAGTTAACATGTACTCATGAGAAGTTCTTGTGTTTGTATGCATACCCATTGAGTAGATTGCTACCCGGTCGATGCCTCTGTCCTCGGCCTGAAGCTGCTGCAGGAAAACTCCGACACAATCACTGAGAGGTTTGAGGGTGAACTGACAGCGCTCTCGCCTCGACGGCAAGCTGACCGAGATCACAGGCAGCCCATTTTGATACACCACCGTCACCTCTGAGGGAAGGAGGGGAGTTAGGAAAAGGAAGGAGAAGGGGAAAAATAAATTCACAGGTAGCCTGAGGTTTAAACTGTGCCACAGATAGAAAACTTCCACTGAATAAGCAACTATAAGTAAAAATGCATGATACCCAGTTTAGTGTTGCTAAACACTAAACAGAGAAACAAGTTTGTAAGCAGTATAAACCTGACACAAAAAAAAATCACACTTCTATAATAATTTATTATAATAATTTGTTGCTAATACAGTATCCTTGGGTCTCAAAAGCATGTTAACTTGTAGATGAGTGCTTAAAGTGAAGGTGAAATTAGAGCCTGTAGTTACATTTCAGTGAGATAAAATTAAAAAGAACCAGAGGTTTTTTTTTTCTTCAGGGAACATAAAACTGCATAAAAGCATTACCCCAACTTTAAAGCATGGCTGTAGAAGTATCATGTTTTGAGCCTGTTTTGCTGGAGTTGGAATGGCTTTCCATACATACTGGTTTACAATTTAATCCAGATTCATTTGTATAAAAAATAATCTGAGGGCACGTAAAAAGCCACCAGTGTTCATTCAAGTCATTTAAAAGAAAGAAAAAAAGAGCTACCTAAGGAAACCAACAAATTGGAAAACATTTTTGACTTCCATTCAATCCCCCATATTGATCATGTACTGGCTGTACTGGTTTCACAGTATTTGCACCACGGCCCCTGAGCAGTGGCACCACTGTGTGAAAGACTGGATTAAATTCCCCTGATTTGTGATAGACTGATCTACAGTTATTGCTACACAAAGAGGACAAATCACACACAAAAAGCAACATTTCACATTCTTTTGTCAGTCAAATACATGTAATAATGAACAGTTTTCCTCAAAATTTTCCAGAAAATGTTCACCAGATTAAATTCACCTTAAAAAAATGTTTTAATATTTTTATGACAAGTTGTTTAACCCATCACCATAAGAGTGGTGGTGTCATTGAAGTGCCATTTACATGACCAGGAACAGATTGAGTGTAAAAGGGTCTTTAAAAAAAAAAAAAAAAAAAAGAAATCACAAATCACAAAAAGCATGAAATCAATTAAGAATGTGATATTTTTATTTATCTTTTTGACATTTTGAGTAACATTAGTTACAGTGGTACTGGTCATTGACTGGCACGTTTTGGTAAAGGTTTACTTGTCCACACCATTTTAAGAAAGAGGCAGATTTAACTGATTGACATTATCTTATTCCCACAGAAGGGCTTTAATAACTTCTAGATGATGGCTGTGTGCCGAGACTGATAATTAAAATGACTTTCAGGCATAAATGTCACGATGCATTCATTTATCACAGAAAACCTAGAGAGAAAGAGAGTAACAACGCGCCCAAAACACTATTTCTTCTTCATGTTTTTTTTATTTTAGCTCTCATTTCAATGCTACCATATTAAAAGTTTTTTTTCTTTGTCCCAAACAACTGCTCAGGATGACTTGAATACCGATAAGGTCTGTAACATAGCTCAATTGGTCCATAACTAAACTATAGTTATAATGAGCCTGCACCGCTTATACCATTATCCTGCTAAATGGTTTCTAATGACAGACCCATGAATCAAGCACAGGGCTGCGAGCCCATAGAGGAGACGATCCAAGCTGGCTTGTTGCTGCTGCATCCAAAAAACGTCCGCCTTCTGCTAAGAGCCACTGCAGTGAATCAGCAGATCTCTGCTGGAACTCACACAGGGGGGTGACGGATATTCAGCTGGCAGCTATGCTTCTTCACAGGACTGTCTTTCTGTTGAACATGGATTCAGAGACACGAAGGTTTTGATATTCTCTCTCACTGGCATCTCTGAAACCCTGCCTCTAGAAGATAAGTTGGGCTTCGCTTACATCCATTTGCCCTGTTATCCTGCCATCCAGGCTCACTGCTAGAAGAGTGAGGATCTTGAGCTCATCTCCGGTCCAATTCTTTAGCTATTAAAGTACACTTTTAAAATCAAATCATCCCATTTTGCTGATGCCTCCCCCTCTCCGTTTGTCAGCTTTTCTTTCTCTCAGCGTTCACGATTCATGATCTAATCTCAGGCGAACAGATGCTACCAGAGATATTAATGACCCCCTGGCTGTTAACTCAAAATGAGCCCCTGCTGCTTGATCAATAAGAAATAACTTATTTATCTCAGACAGGAAGTGAAGGCTGGTTTGGGAGTTTTCAGTTTAAAAGGGAAATCCCAGATACAGCAAACATAATCGACAATAAATTGATTTAGGAGCGGTATCTGGACTTGATGAACATGTGGGGGATTAAGGTAGATAGCAGGGGGCAGAATTTACCTTTTGGAGCAGAAGAGGAACACAACAGTCTCTGGCCATGCCATGAGGGGGCGCCTTTCCAGACCTGCAGAAAGATGGAGAGAGCACCTAAATGCTTATTCTGCTTTAACATTACCAGACATTGTTCCTACAAGTAACCAGAAGTGTTGCTCAAAAGTGTATGATACTACGCTCATCTGTGCTGTTTATTTCTCCAATTGCCCCCCTACTCCCTCCCCTGGGTTAAGTGTCATTAACAAAATGGCACACCCAAGGACGATAAATAACCCCATCCACCAGTAGAGTCCTAGTTAAACAAATACTCCAGGACATGCAGACAAAGGCTCCATAAGAGGAAAATAGGAGACGCCGAAATAGGCAGCCAAAGTGCAGGCGGAATAATAAAAGTATTTAACATGAATTCTCCACTTTGTCAGCCTGGAAAGGATGACAAACCCTGGAGCAGAGTTAGGGAAACCCTTGTTTTCTTTGTTGCCAGTGGATACTGTAAACATTACAATGGGAGTGTCCCAGAAGCATGCACATCACATGCTTTAAATTACGGATTAAGTTCAGAAGAGGCTCGCAGAGCGACGTCTGGCAAAACGGCATCAATTTTAAAAAGAGCAAAGAAATTTAGCGAGCAAAAAGAGGCCATGGGGAGGCGTAGCTTTTCTGATTAAAAGTTTTAATTATGCATGCAGAGACACAAACAAATCCCACAACTGCAACGGAAAGCTGCACTTTCCCTGTAGAATTTTCTCAATATTAATTGTCATTAACCCTTTATTTCTTCTATTTCAGTCTCCACAATACTTTCAGCAGGCTTTTGTCTGGTACACTCACACTTGTTGGGTTGATTTTTCAGATTTACAATATTCCCACGCTATCTGACAGTCACTGAGGTGAAACAAAGTAGACATTCAGAGCTCTTACAAATGTGTCTTTATGACCACAAAGTGAAAAAAATCATCACAGAGATGTATTTATGAGTCTTATGTGTGCATGATGCTTTTGCAAACAGCAGGGGAGACAAACTACAGTGGGATTACATGTAACCTCAGCATCAAACAGAGATGCCAACATTCAGTCAGAGCCTTCAGTCAAATGCAGCAGATTGAATATCCAGCTGTCAATCACAAAAACCTGACTGCCAATCAATCCACAGTCTTCTAATCTAAATGGATAAAGCCATGTGTGGTGATCATGCTGAAGAGATTACTTTCTGCTAAAAACATTGGTGATACACTGTCAAACCACAACTCACAGCAACAAAAATCACTGAGAACGCTTCTGTACCAGATCAAGACTGATGGACCACAAACTGAACTTCCACTGCTGTGTATTAACTGGGAACAGGCCCTGTATCACAGATCTATACACTCTTTTATTGCCCAGCAAGGACCCTCAGATGGAGGAACCCCGTGGTTCAAGCAATCTTTTTTGGTTAAAATCCTAAAAATAATAATAATTAAAAAAAAAAAAAAGCAGCTAAACTTTATGCTGCACAAAATGAAAAACATTTTTTTAAAAAGCAGAGATAATTCAGGAAAGTAAATGCTTCTGTTCTGATATGAGACCTCAACTTCTCCTACAGAAGCTAGAATAGTCCCAAACAGTGATTAGGCTGCTGATCGGACAACTTGCTGAGAAAGGCCTTTTTTTAAGCAGTCAGGAATAACTGCACAGTCTGCAGAGAATGGTCCAGCTCTGCTCTTCTCATTCATTAACTCACTGTTTGAAACAAGCAGGAAAGATTTCCTCTGAATATCCACAACCTCCTCTCCCACACCCACGTAAACCTTACACAGTGCAGTAAGCATCAAGAAACATATGCAAGCACGCCATCAATGCATCTCCATCTGTAGAGTGACATGTGAATGTATGTGTGTGTTAGCAAGACGTATGTGTGCATGCATGTGTGTCCACCCGTCTGTTCGCCAGCCTGTTTGACAGCAGTGGTCGCAGAGCGACCAAGCAAAACCTCCCGCTCCTCCCTCGGCACACAGCCACTGAAACGCTGCTTGAAATATTTAACAGTGAAGCAGCAGTCAATAGTACAGCAACCTTGGAATCAATGTCACATAGCAAAGGGGGAAACAAAGGAACGGCTTCTGAAAGAGAAGACGGGCAGATGAGCTGGAAGAGAAAAAGAGGCATGAAGGGATGGAAGATGTGAGGATAAATGGAAGGGCAGCAGGGGAGCGATAGAGATAAATAAAGGCTGGAGTGAAATGGTGTGAGTCACGAGTGTGTGTGGTGTTCCAACCATGCGCTGTGTATACTGTACCCTGCAGCAGACAATCCCTCCCCACTGAAACGTGACTCGACCATGAGTATGTGTGTGGCTGAGATGGCGGCAAATGAGAGCAAGGAGGGGGGAATATAACGAGAAAGACATGAGAGGTAGGGGAGGGAGAAAAGGAGAGGGGAGGAATGCTGATCACTGCAGTAAAGGAATCCCTCGTCTACAAAGGGGGGTTGCCCCTTGCATTCACCCTCCCTCCCTCCATCCTGTCCAACTAGCACTGAATCCTGATGTGCTGCTGTTTCCTTTTCCATCAGGTCTAATCTGCACTGCGACTTAACTTCCTCTGTGTTTTAACTTCTATGCTCATGTGCATAAGTGCACTTTAATGCAATTAAAAAACACTATTTAAATTCATCCCTGTAGTAAAAGCACAACAATCAAAGACACAGCGAGCTTTACCGCACATATCATGAGGAAGCTCAACCAGCATTGCCTCTTACCAACACATTTCCCACTGCTTGACAGCAACATGTCATATTCCTCTATTTTCAATCTGGATAATTCAGGTGGAAATATTTATTTGTCCTCCTCCTCCTACACGGTCACACATATTCAAGTTCTGCAATCAGAGTCATTATGAAGTTGGATTGCAGCTACTATTGTTGTTAGGCAAAGTGGAAGCAAAGATGGCGGGCATTTTTACACTTATGAGTAGTACTACACGTATAGAAAGTATACATTTAATTTCTTCTTATAGTTTTTTGGGGCTAATGGAAACTGTGGTGCATGTGCAGAGCACAGAGGCCCTTTTAGTCCTACTGAATGTCCAGCTCTAAAAAAAAAAGTTTAGCAAATTTTAGATCCAAATCATGTTTTTTTCCCTCTTTTTTGTTTACCTATATTTATTATACTGACCAGTACACATGGAAAAATACAAACACATTTTCATACTTCCTGAAAATGTTGCTTGTGGTGTCAAATTTAGGGTTAAAATTAGGGGGATAGAATAGAGAAGCTATGTGTATGACAGACACTGGGGTCCCCAGTCAGCTTATTTGTTGATCATTTTCTGTAGAGGAAGGTAATTAATACTGCTAATGTTATTTACAGAACATTTTAGAGTTTACAGGGCTGAAGATGAGATCACACACCAACCACAGAGGTTACAGTGAAATGAGGGACGTATTTATCATCCAATTAGATTGCGAGACACGAGGACAAACTTGGAAGTCACAGTGGACTGCCTTTTCATTCAGCTTTGTTCTTTGGAGGAAGTCCCTCCACACAAGATGACACAATGGTTTAAAAGCCTCTTTCTCATCACACACCTCATATTCTTTCTACGTATTGAACAGTCATCAGTGCTGGTGGGAAAATGCCACCAACATAGTGCACATGTTACAGATGCCCTCGGGCAAAATAGAAACCTTTATTGCGTATTTACACAATGACAGCATCCATTTCTGTTGTAATTTGCTGCCCTGCTTTTTGCCCATAGACCAGATAACGTAAGCCGACACACACAATTACCGTGGATCATTAGGTTCCATTAAACCTATCTCATGTCAAGTAATCATTTTATTTATCTAAGAAACATACAACCTGAAAAAGGAGAATGCCTGAAAAGAAGAAAGACAAGAATGGCTTTACTACTCTTACGGCACATCAGAACACTGCTGACTACAACACATTAAAGCTGATGGAACAAATCCAGTATTAGGCTAAATTATAGTTTATTTTAGACAAATTATTATTAAGCTACACTTAAAGTAAAAAACGTAACGATTTATCTACAGCTAAGTTGGCCTTTTTTTTGCTAATTCATCAGACAGGATGCTTTAATTCCCCCCAAAATACAAATAAAAGTGAGGAAAGTATTAAACAGACCAAAAACCTGCAGTGTCACACTTTCCTAGTGAGATAAAAAAGCTGAAAGGTACAGCTGCACCTCTTCCACAGCACTCACAAACCCACCTGCAGTGTGTACTCAGAAGACAAAAGAGAACGAACACTCTCACACACACACACACACACAATGACAAAGCACAGCAAGCTCCATGAAGGCACACACTAATCTGATCATCCCACTGCAATGCAGACTTGATAGTGAATACAACTGATTAGGAGCATCATAACCCAATACCAATTCCAGCAAGATACCAGTAATTCCTGCTTAATTTTTTCATTTTGTTCACATTAACCACCTTTCAGGTCTGGAGCGTGATTTGAATCATTTGTTCAAACTCTTGGCCTGCCTAGTCCATGAGGGTCGATGTCACCTGTTCTTCAACACGTGGGTCAGTTTGACCATCATACCTAAACCAAGCAACACCCCACATGGCCTCACTGGGGTCAAAAACACTGACATGTGATGCATTATTAAAAACCAGTGCAGGTTTTCACACAAACACTAGGAGACAGGCAGCCTTTAGTCACAAAAAGGACTTGCCCCAGCAGAGGTGCAGCAGAGGTGCAGCAGTGGCACTTCCTGGGTCACTTTTAGGATGAAAGAATTACATTTAAAAAAATAAAAAAGGACGACTATTTTTTTAAATACATAAAGCTTACAGAACTGCATATGTTGCATTTAGTAAGTAAGCTCGTACACCAGGTAATAACTGCTTGTGTCAGTGTTAATTTCTGTTATGTAATACTTACCTTGCACTTTTACTCCTAAGTATGAGGAAACATGCCAATCCAGGCTGACTACGCGATATAAACACACTCCCCCTGATCTCACTGTGGTGATCCTGCAACCGTTGATTACAAGTGTATGAAAGGGTAAAGACTAATGGCTTGTTCAAATCCCATGCATTAAGCATCAATAATATCTGGCTTCTTTATATGCCATTTTCAGGAGTCATGCACAAAGGCATATTCAACTTTTGGGTGCATCTGCACATGTGCAGAGAATATATGCACATATGCTGTAATCCAAAGCTTCCCTCTCAGCATATTTGTAACCTTTACAGAAAATTCATATGATGCAAAGACTAAATTCCTGGTGATGTAAACAAAGAATGGACTTTTTTTCTTATCCTGATACCTTCAAACCCCTACATGGTGTTTTTCCTAAACCTAACAAGGAGGAGACTAAACTATTTCTGTTTAGTGTTCATAACTGAATGTAAGCCAGGAGTAAAATACCAGTAGTCATGTGTTTATCGCAGACATGTTGGATAAAAGAAAATTGTTAAAAAGCCTGTCTTCCTTCCTCCTCTTTAGGACTTTCATATCAAATCCAACTTTATTTCTAAAGCATGTGTCGTGCCAGAGGCAACACAGAGGCTTGTTAAAATAAAGCATGTGAAAGGTGTTTGCTACAGGGTGGAAACATTTAAAACAAGACATTTAAATAAATAAGAAGTGACCAGGATAAATTTAAACACCATAAAATACCATAGATGTGGTGAAAGATTCCTTTCCCTGCAGAATTCCCAGTTCATGATCACTTTTATCAAAATCCACAATGTCTGGAATATCTTCCGAGCATGTACTATTACTGGGTCACCAGCAATTTATCTCACACCAGTGATGCTTAAGGGCACGAGATGCTCCACTTTTCTTTCTGCGGCATCATCTCTTTGCTTCATCTCTACGCTTCCTAAACAAACTTTCAGTGGTGCAAATTTAAAAACGATGCAAAGCTCTCTATTTGGGCGTATATGGAATATAATGGAGTTTGTTGGGAGGGACTGGGAGACTGTGGGGGTGTACAATGGTTCAGCAGATATTGAGAGTTTCTGCTGCAGTGTAAGATCATTTTGAGCCAGTGTTTAGCCGGAGGCACGTCTGGTTTTTTATGTAGCCATCAATACACATACAGCTTTTACTGGATAACTTTGGGGTTTAGGAAAACTCCAGCAGGTTATGAAAGAAATTTTTGATATATTTCTTTTCATTGGTTTGTTTTAATAGTTCTATTGTAACGCTCTCCGCAGCAGCTCTGTATTTAAAGTCCGTGTGGTTTAACTCGACTCAGATGTAGCTTTTTATTCTCTAGGATCTGTAGAACAGAGTCAGTGCTGTGTCTTTTAATTCTTGCTCAAAGAGACACGAAAGCCTTATTGACAATCCAGTTATGATAGATTTAAACATTTTAAGCCTTTAAAAATGATAAGAAATAAAAATAATTGCTTATAAACCAAAGGAAACCAAGTTTGCAGCACAACAAAAATGTGCAAACTCATTCACTCATTCATAAAAGCAGTACTGATCTCGATCTGGAGTGATTTAAAAGGCTAAAGGGACTAAACCTCTTTGCTGTGCTTCTCTTCTCGGGCTAATAAAAAAAAATCTGGTACTAAAACTCAACAAAGAAAATGTCAGATTTAAATTCCCCATCAGCCAGGTGGCCATTATCTGACCTGCTACAAGTGTTTTTTGGCTCTTCTCAGCACAATTTGGAATATTATGTAGCTTTTAAAATAGTACAAAATAATGCTAACCTGCAGGCTGAAACTATCCATTTCATCAGACTAGAGGACCGATGAGGCAAAAGTAAAATGTACACAGCAAATGATATCGTTTCTGTCCGTTTAGATATAACAATGCCTCTCTGAAACAGACAGCAATAAAGAGATGTGAACTAACTGGTTAGGATGATAGGCGCTGCTATAATCGGTTTAAAAAAACAGCTAGGAGAGTCTCTGGTGAGGTGACATTCAGGGCAGTGTAGCGTTTCTCACAGACTGGTGTGAATTCTTCCAGAAGCAGCATCTGTTATTCATGGAGCAAAGCCTGGGAAAGCTTCTGAGAAAGTTTGACAGCACTCTGCTCATGCCCTTCCTCTGGCCGTCCATGCTTTGTACATGAGTTAGACTGAAAAATAACAAAGTCCATTAGAGAGGGAGAGACAGAGAGAAAGGGGAAGAGAGAGAGAAAGGGAGAGACTGAGAGAGTGGGGGGGCAGAGACAGAGAGGGAGGGAGAGAGAGAGGGAGAGACAGAGAGAAAGGGAGAGACTGAGAGAGGGGGAGGGTGGCAGAGACAGAGAGGGAGATAGAGAGAGAAAGGGGAAGAGAGAGAGAAAGGGAGAGACTGAGAGAGAGGGGGGGGGGGCACAGACAGAGAGGGAGGGAAAGA
>JBAMIG010000017.1:8872298-8885463 GCA_037177335.1 Kiunga ballochi | reverse complement strand
CCTGGTGCAACTGATTGTCAGTTCAGTTCTTGTTTCATTTGGCTTTCTTACAAAAGGCTTTCCAACAACTACCTTTCCACAGAGAATGAATTAAAACAGAAGTTAGATGAAGGCCTACATGCAACGCTATGATCTTGTGACAGCATTGTTTGTTTTCTGAATGGCATCACTTTAACTTGTTCCCATAGCAACATTTGAAGACTGCTCCACAGCATGCAGACATTTGGCTATAAGGCTTCTTTGGAACGACCTTGTTGGTACAAAAGTGCTACTCTGTGTCTGTATTTGCCATTTCAGGATTGTACAAAAGGAAAAACTATGGTTCTTCCATTGAGTATGGAACCTTTTTTATGTTGGAGTGATTCTTCGGCTAAGAGTCTTAGTAAACAAAGAAAACATACATCTGAAAATGATCAGGGACTGAGGTGACTAGGCCTTGGCTGAAAAGGAGTGCAATGCCCCAAGGAAAGCTGGAAAAGTATTTCTCAGGTTCATTTCAAAAGATTAATATAAAAAAGCCACCTTGAAAGCAAAAAATTCTGCAACTCTGTGAGAACTTCAAATCATCTAGTCATGATGTTACAGGAACAATAATATCGGTGAAATGGATTCCGATAAATACTTTAATCTGCATTGTATTTAATCATGCATATAAAACAATTTTCCAACCACAAATCTGGACTACAAATAAATATGTCCCTGAAAAATACGTTGCTTGGACATAGCATTTGTTCCTCCAAACCTGTATGGTTAAACAGCACATCTTAGCTTTAGCCCATTTACCTCCATTAGCTTGTTAGCTTTGGTTAGCTCTGGTTAGCTTGTTAGCTCTGATTAGATTGTTAGCTCTGGTTAGCTTGTTAGCTCTGGTTAGCTTTGGTTAGCTTGGTGTTTCACCACCCCCACACTCAAAACACCCCTTTAAGATGCACCTCTTGACCCATTGTCGTATTTTCCAAGTAAGTTAACATGTGATGCTGCCAAGATGGCGACTTCCACATCGTTCTAGCTCAGCTCTTCAGGAACCTACAGGTGACATCACAGAGTCCATCTTTTCTTTTGTACAGCCTATGATGTGAGCTGTCAGTGATTTATTAAAGTGTTTCTGTGCTCACAAGGTAATACTTAAAACAAAGATGAAAGTTTTTAATGCTGAGATCGAAGGTCACAAGAAGCCAATCTTGGAATTTAGCCTTGCCACACAGATTTCTTCTGATTCCTCAGATAATGTTAAGGTCTGCAGATGATGAAATTGTCTAATTCCATTAACTATTTGCTCCTACAGTTGTTTAAAAAGTTGTGAATCTCTCCTCATTCCTTGCTTGAGCATATAAAGCCTTTCAAGGATATTGCTTTTCACCTGTTTTACTTGTGCACCTGTGGAGTCTTATAAACAGGTGTTATCACAGACTTGTCTGACTCTTGTTCCAGCTGATCTGATTTCATACATATTGACAAATGTTATAATTTGAAATTTAGTCTGAATATTTTTTTAATAGTTGAAATCTAACAAGTTTGTGTCTGAAAAGAGCTGGGACATCATCACTGTGTTCACCAAGATTCAACCAAAATACCAGTTTTACTGGAGCAATACATCTTATTATGATATTCAAGTCTTTGTTGGATACATTCTTCAGAATCATTGTCATATTTATATCATCCTCATTGCTGTCCTCACATTTATTTTTTAAAGAGCACTAAAAAAAAGGTAATAACTGAGTGCAAGCAGAAGAGACAGAAATTTAGCCAAACAGGTCGCAGTTCATCATTATTTCCATCTCGATCTGTTGCATTATTTTTTACATTGTTGTTGACTTTGTATGTTAAAAATCAATAGTTTTAGGATCATTAGTTTTATTTCTTTTTAACTCCCTAAACACATGAAAGCCTGTCTGCTGAAAAAATTGATTGATTTGTTATTTTTATTTAATGATCCCTTCCAAGAAATCCACCTCGCACAAACACACAGCCATGGAGGGAGAGGAGGGTTGTATATATGTGATGCAGTGTTTAAAATTAGGTAGAAATTGTATTTCCTTTTTCTTTTTTTGGTCTAGAAATCTTTTGGTACTTTGGCTGACGTTCTGACACCTTGAAGTGAAAGTGGTAGGATTTTGTGAGGGACCCACAAACACAAAGGCTTTTTCATGTTTTCTTTGATATATCTTAAATTCATTATATAGCACACAATAATAAAAATGAACTGCAGTAAAACCAGAATAAGAAACCACATTTTGCATTTTAGTTTCTAAGAAGAAAACTGATACAGAGATCAATAAGTAAAAATGTGATGTGGTGATTTACAGGTAGCTGCTAACCTTACTGAGCGTGTCTTTATTCCCTCTTTGTACTGTTTGAAGTTTGGATATACCAAACTTATAAAACAGCCCTTTAAGGTTTTTTCTTCCCTTTCTGCTGACAGGTGACACCTGAAGCCCAGTAACAGCTTTGATCGCAGCTCTAACTGTACCGCCACTCAGATGACAAGAATGGATTCAGCATCCTAATTAAGTGCTGTGTTAATTAAAGCCTGCTGAAGCTCTCAGGAGCCATTTCAAGTTGTTGTCAGACACTAAAAAGCAAACACTTTCCTTTAAAAAAAAAAAAATCACATTTAATGAGCTTTAACTGCTGAAAATTACTTTGACGTTTTTACTGGGAAAAAAAACCAAATAGAGCATGAACACGGGAGTGAGACAACTGGGCTTTTTTGATTACCTATTTTTTAGTGTTGCCAGACAGAAAATCTAAAAAAAAAGAGAGTTTTAAAATTCTCTTGTCATGATTTCTTTTTGTAGAGAAAGCATCACGACAGACCTTCAGCTGGTTCTACCGAGCTTTTCAGTTTATCAGCTTTGAATATTGGCTTCAGCATCTCTGAACCTTTCTAAACCCTATTTATCTTCTTGTGAAAATACTCCTGCCCTTTCATTTTTTGATGAAATGTTCAAGGTTTTTATTGTTTTTGTTTTAATGTTGGAAATTAATAATGTACAATAAATACTCATTTATTCAAAGTGCATCTGTGAATATAAAACTACATAAATAACCACAGTTTCACCCCATCTATTGCGGTTATTCTTTTTTAACCACAGAAAAAGCAACAAATTAGCAGGTTTTTACCAATTGTTAGATATTCAAACAAATTCATTTCTCATGAAAACAATAAACTCCATGTTTCAATGAAACAGTTATTCCAAAGCATAAGCTTTTGCAGACCTCAGGCTTGAAGTGCCTGAAATTTACAAAGATGTTCTCAAACACCTAATTGAGCTTCAGAGTTAAATAAATGTATAGAAAGGTCTGTTAACTCCATAAGATCGGGTCAAAGTCCGACATTTATATAGTGAGACAAGCTGTTCCACACACCCGTCATGATTTTCAACCAGCCCAACTCCTCCACAGCTTGATGCAAGAATGTACATTGAGCTTTGTGTGTAAAAAACAATGATTATGTCCTTGTGCAACACCAACCTGCACAGCTAATACAATGTCCAATTGCTCAGGATCAGATTACTGACAGTATCCAACCTATGCAGAGATAAGCAGGAGCAATAAGCTCTTGTACTCACTGAACAATCATTATTCCTCACTGATCCGTTTCCTCCGTCTTCATGGAGAAAATTTCAGAGTAAGGAACGTGATTCATGAAAAAGTGAGAGATCAACTTTATATTCAAACATCTGGTGATCACATCAGAATTACTGACATGCCGAACAGCTGGGCAGGTTGCAGTCGCCCCTATGCAACGTTGATATCAGCCATTCTGCCATTGCAACCTTTTCTCATCTTCAATCCACCTCTGTAAATTTTATACCCACACACAAACGTAGTCGCATGAACCGCATGAGCTCAGCTCCAGCTCCAGCCAAAAACCAGCAATTTATTTCGTCCTAATTTCGATTTCTCCCTTCGTGTGCTGGCTTGACATTTGACAACTGTCATGTCTCTCCTTCTGGAGGAACTGACTCGCAGATGGGTTGAGAGGTTCATGTGCAAATTGTGCTGCTGGATGAGTCTCTGTGTTCGCACAAGTGTGTACACAAGCCGTGACCCATCAGGCCTTGTGGGAAGCTGCAGCTAAACTGAAGGATGCCAAGTAGCACCAAAGGGAGGGGTGAGGGTTGAAAGCAGGGAGGGAGGAAGGGAGTGCTGGTTTCACCCAGGAGGAGACAAGTGTTCAGTGCTGCAGCAATGCAGGAGCACGGAAATAGAAATAGAGAGGGAAAAATGAAGGGTGAGGGTGTTAAAAGTGCAGAACATATGTGCCAGATAATGCAGGATGCATGCTTAAAGTTACCTCAAAGTCTGTGAAACATTTTTTTATGTTGTTTTCGCACTCTCTTATTTCACTGTATATATGAAAAAAAATCCTCTAGAGTTTAGCACAAGCAAGAAAAACTGGTGAGGTAGACACTCCCTGCTGTGCCTCCCATGTCTACTCCCTCCCCTACCTCTGATTAAACAGCTCTCTCTGGAGGATACATGTCAACAGGAGAGACACCCGGGACTATTGGCTAGCTCCCCATCAACTATGTTGTTACATCCCGTTGTGAACAAGGCCTTGAGCCCCTGGCAGATGTTTTAGCTGACCAACAGGTTAAGCGATGTACCTTTCCCACTGCATTTAATGTAAACATTTTGAAGACAGCCTCTGCTCGGCTGTAAAGCTCCTGCACCACGTTCAAACCCACGATGGCTTATTTTATTTCACGCAGCCTTGTGATACACGGATGCACACACCAACGAGAACAATGTACGGACATGTTAGCTCCCTCCCATCCATGTTACAGTACAAATACACAACATGAACAAGCAGACAAGGAGCTGTGCTAATGCACTCAGAACAAATATCCTCTTATCATTACCTTTTCATCCTATACAAGTTTGTTGGTGGGCCAAGTGCATTTCCTGGAGAAAAATACACGCGCTTAACCTTGAGCTGATCTTTTTAACGTAATGCACCTGCCTTATTGGATTCTAGCGGGCCCTTTCCTCACAGGAATACCAAGTGCAAAGAGTTGTGCGTAGACAAAGCCAAGTTGGAGATGAGACAAAAGGACAAAGCGTTAACAACAAGATGTTGCTCTGCCAGATCTTATGACTGTGACCGTCTGCTGGGAGCCATCACATGAACCAAATTTAGTGAACAATAAATATCATAGAGCTAAGTAAGTGGTTGACATTCCCACGAGCAGCAGATGATGCTGATTGTGAGGCATTGCAGAAAGCAATTACAGCAATAATGTGCCTCAAAACAAATGACAAACAATTACATTTCCTCCAGAAAAAAATAAGCTTGTAGGCAGTAACAACGATGCATCCATTTTATTTCATCCTTTAGTAGATGTGATGAGAGAAACTGGCTTCCTGTAGAGGCACAAACAGCTGTTTCATGTCAACAAGACAGAATCAAAACAATGACAGCACTGTGGAAGTGTTGCTTTGAACATTTCTGAATGTGTTTGAATACATTTTTTCCCATTATTTTAATGAAGAGTCTGTCATTCAAAGGCCTCATCAATGTTCAAAGGGATCTCCTATAAAAGGGCCCTATTACTAGTCCACAGTTGGCTGATAAAAGAAGCGTATAAACACTCCTTAGTGGGACCTTAATGCTTCATATCATTACAAATGCATGTCTAGCATCTAGGCTGGTCTGATTGCAAAGGGACAGCCACATTTTAGTAGCAACAACCTGGTGTGTGGTTTAGGCTCAGCTGCTGGGGGGAGGGAGGGACACTGTGGCGGCAGGTGAGACAAACACAGCTGCCGCCTACTGGATCACCGTGTTTATCTGCAGTAGCATGCTGAGGCCCAGCAGGGGAAGGAGGCATCTTGCAGGAGTAAGCTCGGGTCGATTATTGTTCACCATTATATTTACTGTGTGAAACTAAAGTTTATACAAACAAGCCAACTCTGTGGGTTTCTGCTGCTGTCATAGATGTGTCCCCTCACAGAGAAGCTGAACAATTATCCTTTAAAAGCTGCATGTTGTTTCATACTTGGGTCAGGATTTTATCCCGTTTCTGGACTTAAAGACATCGAACCCAATTTATGAGCTTGAGAGTCCATAAAGTAAGCAGTTGCGCTGATGCTGCAAACGCATGTCATGCACTTTGAGTTGTGTTTTCTCATAGAAAATTGTGTCAATAATTTATTTATTTTATTGATAAAAAATGTATTACTCACCAGCATTGACAGCAGTACTATCATATAAATAAAACAGGGCAGATTTCCCACAGACAGGAAAGATCCTTCTTACACGTGTACATTTCTGCAGCTGCAGTGGACAAAGCAGCGACAGAGCTCCACATCTGTCCTGTCAGTCCTGGAAGTTACAGTGGCCACAAGCTTCTGATATATTTCTGCTTTTCTCATTTCTTGCCATTTTAATCAGCCCAGTTTAACCTTGTGATTATATGCAGAACGTATAACACGCTGCACTGATGCAGTTTAAAAAGGCATTTTGTTGATACCTTTCTTGATGAAATCCCAGTGGAACATTTTAATATAATGAGGTAGAAGGACGTAATGCCATGTTGCCCATCATCTGATCGAAAACTTTTAGGAGTATAATATCATAAACAGCCAGCTGTCTTGGTGCTAAAGCTGTCATTTAAATAGCCAAACTTGATTAAAACTGATTATTATTATTGACATAATAATCAATATTTCAAGCATTTATTCTGTTACATTGCTTTTTAATTGTAGCAATTGTCACTTCTTGCTGTAATTTAATGTTTTTTTCACCTTTTATTTCAAATAGCATCATTTTCTCGTGCAAGAGGTGTTAGGAAATCAGGAACTGCCATCAAGGCTTTCATAATAAATTGCAATAATAAAAGTTATCTGACTTTTTTTAACCTAACATGAAGCAGAAGTTGACACAGGAAATTTTTTGGCTAATCCTTTTTGTGGGGGAACATTTTATTTGTTTTTAAGCCTTTCCTGTAGAAACCTGCTAATAGTAAAACTCAAGCCGAGGCTTTGCATGTCTTGTCAGGAGAAATGTGCATATGCGAAGCTCTGAAACACTGGTGACTTATTATTTGCTTGTTTACTACACCCATACTGCACCTGCTTTGTAACAGAGCTTTTTGACATGGTTTTTCACTGGACAATAAATCCCCTAAATCAGATTTGTGATTTGATAAAAACTGATTTGATTGTATGTTATGTTGAACAAGTATCTATGTAACAAGTGATCCTTTAAGACACATGTAGGGATGCATGCCATGTAAACAGAAATGCATTCAGATTAAGAATGATGTATTCAGATAACCTACTGGAAATCTTTGGAAAGTTGGCATCCTCTGAAGGCAAAATGACTCAGGTTACAATATTTACCTGGCTCATCTCCATCTAAGCCATAACTATCTAAATCTTTGCTTCATGGCAGCAGAATCTCCAAACTCCTTATGAAATGCATTTAACAAGTGCATAGCTGATAGAGGTGTCAGAAAAAGCTGACAATGCTAATGCTCTCTGCTGTCCAGAATCGGCTGCATCAATAAGCCCGTTGAATAAAGAAGTGACCTCATATTGATGGAATATGGATTTGCTTTTGAGGTCGTAAAATGGCACAAAAGTCAATAACTGCCAGAACAAGTGTATCTTTTTAAAAAAAACACAAAAAAAGGATGCAGAGGCACTAACCTGTGAAGACAGGGCAGTGGAAGGCTGAGTGAACAGTGTGGAGTGGGCTGCTGACCGTAGGCCATGTGCTCTCCTGATGGTCTGACGGGTGAAAGGAGCAGGCAGTACCTCCTGCTGGAGGAAACAAAAAGAGACAAATATGTCAAGCAGGGGCGCACATTCATTGGCTCAAAGAAAATAAACACAATTCAAATAAAAATCAGCATCCTCAGCCATTTTCAACTCAAGACAGCATCAGAGGAGCTTCTGCAGATCACCGAGTCAAGCAAAAGCTTGAAATTTCACATGAAATGGGTTTTATTTTCCATTTCTGTCTCAGCCCCAAAATCAAAGGTGTCCACGTGAGACAGTAAAATATCAAGGAAAATATTTTGCAAATGTTGTGAATCAGTCCTGCAGCTGCAACTGATACAGAGAGAAGAAAGAGCTGACCAGCCTGCTGCTGCTACACCCAACAAGCATCAAGATTAACAGACACATTTTGCAAATATGTAAACGCTGGGCTGTACGTGGAGGTTTAAATGGAAGATTTCAAACACTGGCTGCTCTTGACTGGGAAAATAATCTCAGGAGGTCAGTTTAAGGAGACCGTCTTTCAGATCTTAGATCAGGATACATGGTTGTACTTCAGTCTGTAAGGACAGTCAAACAGGTGTGTTTGTATGTGTATGACAAAGAGCCATGATCCACTACAATGACTAAAATACTTCACCTTCAAAGCCTGCACTCAGGTTTTCCCTGCCTCTCAGCCCAGAGGTGGTATTTAAACAGAGACTGTTCATACAAGCAGAAGCTCACTTACTCTTTCTACCTCTGTAAAATGACATGTTTGGTGTCTGGCCTGGCTTTTCATAAATACTTTTTTACTACAAAGATTTAAGCGATAACAATGAGAAAGCATGGAGAGCGTGTTGTCATTCTCAACTAAGAGTAGAATAATTCAGAACAACGCTGCTAAAATGTATGCTTATATAGGTTTACAATATAAAAGAGCAATGTGTAAAAAATTAAGATTATTCTGAAAACTTTTGATTTTTCAGACTCATGTAAACAGTTCTTGTCAGTCTTTTCTTATTACCCAATTGCAATGGTTTGAAGGAGTTTAAGAAACTATTGATACAATCAATATATGGCAATATTAAAAAAGAACAGTATACAATCTCAACTAGTCTGAGACTGGACCACTTGCTGTCCAACATGGCGGAAAACAAAAATCAGGTAACTCAGTGACATCAGCAGCACGTCCTCTATAGATAAGAGGAGAACCCTTTAGGAGTAATTCTGATACACCAATGTTTCAGCATGTTTACCAGGACATAATGATCTTTAGTGTCAAAAGCTGAGGTCAGGTCCTGTAACAATGACCCAGAGCAAAAACCTGCATCGCTCTGCAACATGGATGTCATTAAAGACTCTGAGGAGGGCTGTTTCAGTGAAATGAGCCAAACTGAAAATGATCCAGAATATTTGTGCGTCTTTGAAGCAGATGTCAGTAGCTTGGCAACACTCTTCTCTAAAATCCTGGAGAGAAATGGCAAATTGGAAATATGTCTATATCTGCTAAAAAACAACAACATTAACCTCATTGAATAAAAGAGCTGAAAGACCATTGAAAGTAACCGTGCTTTTCTGGATGCTTCTTCTCTTTGGCAAAAAATAACCACAAAGATTAAACTAATACAAAAAAAGCAGCTGATGAGAACATATAACCCAAATATGATGACACAGGGTATGTCCAGTAATTTATATATGAAAAATAAACATTCTTTACCATCTACAGGAATGTCCAACGATTAGAAAACTCTGGGAAGATGATATCTCACACATTTATCTGGACTGTTTAATGTAAAACGATCATGTAAATGTCCCCTTGTGTGTGTTTGGATCTTACATAGTAACACAAGTCAGGAGAACTACTGCACTGTGACAGAAAGTCCTGAAACAACCGGAATTAAATGGGGGGAAACATCCAGCTTGGCTGTATCCAAAAGTAGTGATACAAAAGACTTTCAAGCAATCCGAAACTGAAAACATTTCTGTTCCACCAAGTTCTCCTTCCAATCCATAGCAACAAAATAATTAAACATCCCAGTTTTTCCCAATGATTCCACTAAATAAGCCAAGATAATAACGTTTTGGAGCCTTTAATGCACGCAGAGGCTGATGGATGTCATGCACCTTTAGACGGGTACCAAAGGGCTTGATCAGCACCTTCACATGGTTAAAACACAAGCAACGTTTAGATTTTCATTCATATTCATAACTATATGCAGTTTGGATTGGTGTGGTATTGGTGTGCAATTAATAGCTATTAATTAATGTGTCCTTTCAGTGGTCAGAGAACCAGTCAATAGCAATATCCATTTATAACCTCTCTCACACTTTACACACTTAATGCACATACTTGCCTCTATTGGACGACTGTTAAACTTGTTAAATTACATTTGACACAATAGTTCATGCCCATTTGAGTTAATGCCAGAGTTAAAAGAGACCACAAAGAAGTATTATGGAAATTAGTTTGTAGTGAATTTTTGACCTTTTGTGGAGGTTCTGGACCAGCCGAGCTCAAAAGGTGGAGCTATCCTGGTGTAGTGATAACCAACATTGATGCCATTTCTTCCCTCCAGTTCAAGGTTTCTGAAACTGCAAACAAGTGGAACTAATTCTTAAATACCATTGTTCACAATGTAATGAAACAAAATTTCAATTGTTAATTGTTACACTTGTGTTTGGATGCCTACTGTGCACAAACGGCAGCTGATAATTGGCTTCATGAAAAGGCCAATTTCAGCAACTAAGCAATATTTTCCTCTGAAGCAATGGTCCATGAAACTTTAGCAATGTGTGACATTACGGCAGGAGTTTCCAACAGCGCATCTTTAGACTGAAATCTAATGCTGAAGTCAGATTATTGACTCTTTCTTATCTATGACAAGCCAGACATAAAGTATCAGCTCATAGGAGAGGACTCAAGATTATAGTGACCATAAAAATGTCACTGAACTGACAAGAGTAGTCTAGTAGTCTGTTACGGCACAAAGTAGCAGTATCTGTAGAGGCAGCCTTGTCACTGAATAAGGCTCAAGTTTATTGTGTGAATATGGTGTACAAAATAAACACTATGCAAACATTTCCCTGTTTTTTCTTAGAAAAGGGAGAAACTAAATTCTTTATAAGTGCTGCTAAATGCTGCAACACTAACAAAACATGCAAACGATGAAGCGGTTTGTATGTCAGTTTGTATGTCCCAAACAGACCAGAAGCAGACTATCGTCAGCACTTCCACCACATCAGACACACAGAGATCAATATACAAGCCAGAAACATTAAAAAAAATACACAAAAGCCATGTGTTAAGTTAGAAATTATTAATGTAGATTTATAAGAAATTAACTGATAAAAAAATATAGTTTTCTTCTCATCAATGTGCAGCATACAGCATGTGACCTCTCTGCGCCACCAGCCTTGCAACATGGACATGGGGGCGGTTTTAGCTATATCTGTTTATTAGATTGCTACAAAGAGCAGCTGCTCTCTCTAGATACGACCTAACAAACAGAGTAAGATCGTACTGAATGTATATGCACTCACATGCATCACTTTGTCCTCCTGACACAAAAGGTCCCAGCTTGTTGAATCCCAACTGACAACACCTGTTCTACTGGATAAATGAAATAAAGTCACAAACAGGCAAGAGGAAAGCAGCAAGTCTGGTGCAATAAAGCAGGGAGCATGTCATTTTGTTACTGAGCTAGCAGCTGAAAATAAGATTTCCACACATGCACTTCAAACTAGCCGTAAATAGCCTCGTAGAAGTGCCTGGCAGTAAACCTGTCGCAAAAACCAGGTGAAAATAACCGATGTAAATGACTAAATATAATGAGTGACTGCAGAAAACACTGCGATGGACTGGCAAACTAGGGTGGACCCTGGTTTTGCCAGGAGAGGCTCCAGTTTCCCAGCACCCCTTCATAAACCCCTTTAAAATAACCTGAATAGAAAATAAATGAACGACACAAAACCACGTTGATATGCTGATTTCTTCACCTTTGAGACATTTGGATAGAAAACCATACGTTCAGTGGCTCTAATAAAAGTCCAATTTTGCATCATCAGAGTTCTAAAACAGTGCACATAATTTTCATCATGTAATGAACAGACTGCACCAGCTCGCTAGTAAAACATGTTAAAGATGCTGCTAGGAAATCCTGATGCATTTAGTAACCATGAAGTAGACTCAGGGGCTTTTTTCCTTCACATTTAATTAATTTATAAAATAATATCCACACCTCATCATGCTTGGCACATTTGTGACCAAGACAGAGAGATATGCTTTTTATACTCCTGGCCACACAGAGAAATTAAATATCTACTGGCTGTCATGTATTGATTTAGTGGTTGACTTATAACACTGCTTTATGAGCTCCTCAGGGACCCATATCCACTGATAAGACACGTTTTAAACCAAAACCCTTCATGACAGCATCTGCAGAAATGCAAACTGTAATAACTGAATTCCTTCCCATGTTGTCAGCCTGCATGTCTGACACCTGAGTGTCCAGCTTATACTGGCATGTTTACACGAGTTCTGAGCCAGTGTGACCCAGACCCTCAGCATCCTGTGACCTCTGCACATTCCTCCGGCATAAAGTGGCGTGTTCCGGACTAGCTTTAATTACTGGAAATGGCTCATCAGCAATGTCCAGAAGACTCACATGTCGAGCTAATGGTTAATCTTAGCTGTCACGGATGCTAAGCTATGTGGGTCGCTGTGTTGTGATAGCGTGCGAGCGTCTGTGGTAGAGGCAGTCTCACTCTGACAAGCCTCGACAAATATATGCTCAGCAAATCTTCTGGTCTTCTGAAAAGCTGAAACACATGGCGTTGAAGGTGATTCATTTCTGTCCCAGCAATGCAAACCTTTGTCATCCTTACTGGTATGACAAACATTCGAGTTAGTGCAGAGTGAGCTTCCTCTTGTAGAAGCTCTCTCTTTTATTTTTAGCCCTTTTACAGATGGTGTAATAATGTTTGATTCAACAATTTGCTGCTATCCTATTGAACCCAATCTTCCTACTACGAGTGCAATGTTACCCATTCCCACAGCATGATCAATTCAATTTTGTGCTCTTTGGCCAGAGAAATATTATTTTCATTAAATTGTACACCTCTTTCTTCATATTGTCTTTTGCCATTTCTTTATTTGCGCTGAGAAGAGCAGCACACAACCAACCGAGTCGGATAAATAAATATTATTAGCTAGAAAAACACTGTATACAACCTGAGGTCTCTAAATTATATGAGTAGATTTCTCCTGTAGCAACATATGCACAGATAATCAAACATTTCTATAAATCTTACAACTGTTCTGTGTAAAATGTCTCAAAAAATATTCAAAGATATCTTGTGGTTGCAGATATATACATTTATAATGGGTTTTATTAATATTTCTAAAATGTAGGCAAAGGTCTTAAAGGGTTAATAAAGCTTTACATTTACTGTA
>JBAMIG010000017.1:8810637-8832829 GCA_037177335.1 Kiunga ballochi | reverse complement strand
GGGTAACCCACGCTAACAGGGGGGGAACCCCTATCTAACAGGGGGGATAACCCACGCTAACAGGGGGGATAACCCACACTAACAGGGGGGTAACCCACGCTAACAGGGGGGTAACCCCTATCTAACAGGGGGGATAACCCACGCTAACAGGGGGGATAACCCACGCTAACAGTGGGAGAGTCCCTATCTAACACGGGGAGGGTCCACGCTCCAGTTATTTATTTATTTTTATTTTAAGGCAAACAAATTGATTAAATATGGGTGCGATATTTGAATCCAAAGAAATAGTTTTATAATTGAATTGGTTTTTGATTGATTAATCTGTCAAATGAAAATGGAATGAAAACGTTTCCATTTCCCTTAGCAAGTAGATGGAAAGATGCAATCTTTTATACTAAGCTCTGGTAATGTAGGGTGCCCAAACTTTTTTTTTTTTTTTTTTTTTTGGGGGGGGGGTTGTTATTGTATAAGGTTTTCAGAAATGGACACCAAAAAGAAAATCTCACAATAACAGAAATGTTCACAACCTTTTTACATGTTTTTTGAAGTTGCTTACCCCTCCTGAGGGCACACTCCCTTTGATTTCCCCATAGAAAGCTTTGGACACTAAAACATGTAATCATTCCTGATAAAAACAGGATTTTGTAGCTTTCTTACGATTTGTCCTACTAAATGTAACAACATTTAGCCTTTTTCCTCAGGGAGTTGCTGTAGTATACTACATCCGTTGGTGTCTGTGAAATAACTGCATGGGTCAGCCCTTAAACATACAACGCTCTTGAGTCTCCCAGCTATGCAGCATCTGTTATATATTCTTCTGAAATGCGGGTGGTCTTGTCCAAACAAACATCGAGACAGTTCATGTGTGTAGCAGAGCTGAATAAATTGGTTCTCTGCTTCCTGAAACAGTAAGACTTGCTAAAGATGCCATGCAGTTTTATGTCCTTTGAAGTGGACAGCTTTGATAACCCTGCAGTCTTCCTTTAATTGAACCTGCCAATCAGACTCCCCCTGAAAACACTTGGCTTCCAGGTCTTGATTATGTGGTGTATCAGTGTAAAGGTTAACATACCTCTTCATCAAAGCTGACAATTAATTTTCCTCCACTCGCTTTACACTAATCACCCCTTCACTCCATCCACACTCTGAACTTTGCATCAGAGAAGGTGAAAACAGTCGATATATGAAATTTTACTTTATCTTATTGATGCTTTATGTATATAAAACTTCGGCTCATGATAAATGTGTTACCTGTCTGGTTTGCAGGTGATGGAGTATGAGAACAGAATAAGAGCTTATTCAACTCCGGACAAGATTTTTCGTTACTTTGCCACACTGAAAGTCATCAGCGAGCATGGGGATGCTGAGGTTTACATGACACCCCAGGACTTCATACGCTCAATCACACCCAATGAAAAGCAACCTGAGAGTAAGTTTCTTTTTCCGGCTTGCATCACATCTGCTTAATTTTTAGGTTTATGTTAATTACGAACACTAACCATTTATCTATTTATTTTTATCAAATGCTAGATTTGAGTCCATTCATTTATTTTCTACCACTTATTCCCGCTAGATTTGAAGGAATGTTGAATTTAATCCTGCACTGTTTGCTGCTGTCTACTCACACCGAGTTGATCTGGAGCAGGTTCAGCTTCGTGTATAGAAGCAGCAAGGGATATTTGATCTGCTGCCATGGGAGGTGTGCAAAGGCTGCGAGCTTAACTTAGCATAAATGCATTCCAGCGCAACCTTTGTCATTTTTATTCAACAGCAAAATGGCGTTAGGTAATGCATTTAGTGTCGACCATATTTCTGCCGTAGAAATCTCAGTGTGGGACGTTTGCTACTTCTCTATCATTCATCAAAAATAAAAGAGCCAAGAGTGCAGTTAACACTTAATAAAGACTTGTTCTGACCTGTCACATTGACACAGGCTTTTCTGATCATCCTCACACTGCTATCTGTTGATGATGTTGAAGTTTTGTATCTTGGCCCTCTCTGGTCCTTTTACTCCCAGATTCTGTACCTTTCTTCATCCCCCTCCCTGCTCCTTTTCTAAAATGGAGATTTTGTTTTTCCTTGTCTTAAAAACTCAAGTGAGCCTGTGGAGTCGGACGCTTAAAGAAACTAATGTGGAGACTCTGCTGATTCTTTGATCTGCTTTTACTATTTTATGCTCAGGAGATTTTCATAGGTGATGATTGATCTCTGGAGGCACAGATCACATGGATAGAAACGCTGCACCTCATTTAAAAGATTGGAACATTTAAAGATAAAGCATAATCATAAATCACACAGTTAGGGTTTTACAAGTTCTTCCACTTAAGCTGAAACAATCATTTGTTCGGATGCTTGATATTGGCTTCGTTTTTAATTGGTATCAGATATACCGATTCTGTATAGATCTTAAATTCCAACACTGATATCAACTGTTCCTGATATATATATATATATTTATATTTATAAATAAAATATCATTGTCTTCCTCCACCCCGGGGGTTTAAAACAAATGTCAGGTAAATAAGATATATCATGTGCTTTTCAGCAAAAGGTCCACTTCCAAGCTTCTTCTCTTGGAAGTGACGACATGGTTTGATTCACAATCCGTCTGATTTATTTCAAGTTGTAACAAACAAACGTATCAGGAAAACTCTACATGGCCGTTTTGAGTTAGAGGAGACCTTCCTGAGAAGTTTGATACACGATATGTAAAAACTCCTACTGATATTTTCCGATAACATTTTAATGCTGATATTGGCCAATAATATTGATATACCGATAACATCAGATTTCTCTAATAATTTCCTAAGATGATTTAAGTGTACCATTTGACAATGAGTTTTCTGTGGAAATATTGGCTGCCAGGTAAAACAATGAGGGAAAAATCCACACATTCATGAACTACAATCAACCTTTCCATCTATGACATAAAGTGTAATAAATTTATATAGCAGTTTCCTGTAAAAGCCTTTTATGTTGTAATGCCTAATGTGGATTTAAAAAAAGTGGTTGTTTTAGGTTATTTGAGTGTGAGCATGTCAATTTTTTTTTATAAATTTAATAAACCCAAGCAACTTCACAGATTAACTGTGAGTGATCATGCAAATAACTTCAGACATTTTATAGTGTTGTTCTTGGTTTGTGCTGCTCAGTGGGTCCTATAAAATGAATCCAAGCTTGAGAGCCGTCATAACGGATTATTATGACAGTCAAAGCTGATTGCTGATGACTTAATGTTGAAGGACTGGTGAAATGGAAATGGATTGTTAATGGCTATTATTAATCACTAGCATGATTACCAGAGGTTCAGTAATAACACAAAGTAATTATGCTTTGCTCAACTTCATGATAGATACAAGTCTGACTGCCTCATGTGTTTAACAACTGTACTTCATGTTTGCTTTTCCAATATTTTAGTTTAATACATTTGTTTCTGTTAATTGTCCCCACTTCAGATCTCGGCCTGGATCAGTTCGTTGTGAAGCGTTATGATGGGAAGGTAAGACATTTGTCTTTATGTAAAGGATATTTTTAGCTAACACAAAAGTCAGCAGAAGAAAGTTATGTATTCACTTTGATATTCAAGGTTTATATTTATTTTGAAGTGAAGTGGCGAAAACAATGTACCAGAAAGTTGTATTTTAACAAAATGATATTAGTTTTATTATTCCACTGCACTACCTGTCAGAACAGCAGAGGGGCTTATTTACCAACATCACTGGTGTGACTTAAGTATCCAAACAAAAACACATTTTCTCCTCAATGAAGTTTTTATCGTCAATTTTAAGAGCTACTTCTGAAACTTTTATGTTTAAAGCTATGCAAAAACAATGTACTTACTGTGCTGTATAATACTTATACATAAATTCAACAAGGCATTTTACTTTTGTTGCAAAATAATGCTTTAAATAAACAAAAGTAAAAAAAAAATTTAATTAAACACTTTCCAAGAAACATTAACAATAAAATATGCAAACACTAAAGTTTAAAACACATTTGTGATGGATTTAGCAGCACATCTGGGTCACATTTATTAGCTTTTTTTAGTTATAATTATTCAAGAAAAAATGTTTAAAGGGCAATAAATAGGGAATATGTTCAGTAGATTATTTCTGTCCATTGTCCTAAAACATAAAAACACAAAAATAAACCATTGTTTTGGAAAAGCAGTTGATGATAGTTAAACATAAAAAGCCCATAAATGTAACTTATCACAATGAATACTTTAACGTTTTCCACAATGATTTTTTACCATTACTGACCTATTCCAGTTTTTTTTTTTTTTTTTTGGTTTAATTCTGATTAATTTCATTTGGGCAAATCGTTAGTGTGATTATTTCAGTCTTTTCTCCTAAAAAAAAGACAAAATCCTTAACCCTCAGGTGGGTATGAGTCAGTTCATCTCCATGCTGATGAAGCACACCTGCAGAAAGAGGTATAAAAGTCTTTTTGTCAAATTTCTCTGTTTTCTCCATTTGTATTTTGAGTTCATTTTTACCAACTCTAATATCTTGTGGTCACTTCTCTAAATGGACCAATAGATCCTAAAACAATGCATTAATGTAAACCATAAATAGGTGATAATTAGGTTAAATGTTTGGTCAGCTAAAGTCTTTTTTTAGGCTGCATGCTAATGAAAAACTAAGTATAAGATGTGCAGCCTTAAATCAGAACTCACTTTCTTTATGCCCCCTTATCTGCTTATTTAAATGTTATCCTTATCTGTTGACCACATGTTTCTTATGTTTGCCAAGCAAATCCCAGGATCGCAAAGCTTCCCCCCCTATGTTGCATTTATTTTTGGCAGTCTCTGGAGATTCTCATGCCATGACCAAAGGGGCACATGTGCTGGCAAAACCTTTGATAGACATGGTTAAATGAGCTCTTTTAGCTAGTCACAAACCAAATAAACCCTAACTATTTTCTGGCAAATAGCCATTATATCTAGATCAAATAAAAATTTAAACTGTGAGGGATTAGCTTCAAATTAAAATAAACTGTCACCACATTGAGCTGTGTGGCATTAGTAATGTGTAAATGATGAAGAGGATGGAGGATGTTGTAGAGTGTTGAAAGGAGTGTTTGCCCTAATATAATTTACAAGCTAAAGGTGATGGTGAAAGCATGCAGTATGAAAGAATAAAGCGTTTTAAAAGATCTTTCCTCCCAACATTAATTCTTCCAGCATCAGTCTGTATGTAACACTATCAGCTTTGTAGGGTTGACACTAAATGTTTTTGTTGTCTTGTCATTTAGAATTGTGTACATTTATAGACCATTCAATGGGATTGTATGTAATGAAAAATATGACCCTGCATTTGTTCTCTGCTGATAATTTTCTCCTCCTTCTCATTAAGTGTGCATGCTTTTAGCTGCCATAAATGTTAATGTGACCTCATGTTGTCATTGTTAACTGTTGAATCCTTTCCCATGCTCTTATCAGTCATCAGCTCTGGTTCCCAAATCAAGTAATCCCTCCATTTTTTTCTCTCCTCCCTCTCTCATGGCAAACCATCATCCTGCGACCCCCCCTCCGTCTCTCAACATCCCCACCTTTTTTCTCTATATCCTCCCCAAATCATCCCTTCTACCAATCTTTTCTCCACCCATAAACTCCCCATCCCACCTTCCCCTCCATGCCTCTTCTAATCCTCCTCTGTCTCCCTCCTCTTCGTCTCCTTGCCGTTCTGCCCTCCCTCCCTCTCTGCAGGACTTCTGGCAGGTATGGGGTGTGTTCCGAGCAGCATGTGTGCACCTGAATGAAAAATTGCACTTTGTAGCCGCCACCTTTTTACTCATACTCTATTTGTTTCCTTTTTACCCTGACATATCTATCACCCCTCTATTTATAAAAGGCATAGCTGTTGACTTTAGTTGGTTCAGGGGAATAGCTGAATATATTATATATTCTTTTTTAACACCTTTTACACATGTACTTTATTTCTCATAATACATAAATGTTCATTAATGGTGTCCTGGTTTCCAGTAACCGGATCTATGAGCTTCATCTACTAAATGATTAAACCTGTAAGCAGGTCTGAATGCATTTGTCAATCAGAATCATAAAGGATAAGCTGAGCGCTGCAAAGGGCAGGTTAAAACCTGTTCATCATTAGAAGAATGGGGAGTGTCATAATTTGAAGTAAGCATACACCCCTGTGTGTGTGTGTGTGTGTATGTGTATGTGTGTGTGTGTGTGAGTGTGCGAGCGAGCATTTATAGGAGACGCTTGAACTCTGTATTGTATTGTTGACACTCGTTGGGTATTTTCCAAGTGTCCTTCGTATAGCTAGACAGCAGCTGTGTGCTATACTTTCCTTGTTGAATTATTAACAGTGAATACTGTCTCAACAGGAATTATTAAATACTGCACCACAGCTACATAATTTATGCTATCACAGTCAGTCCCTAAAAGTCAAAGTACAACTATGTTTAAACTTTTATTACATGAAGATTATCGGGTTTTGAAAGCTGAGATACAAATAGTTAAAATGAGTCATTTAGGTTATTAGTTAATAATAAATAATAACAGTGCTGTTCCCCTGCACGCTCTTTGTCTTGCTTAACACACCTTCTTTTCTCATGCTCTCATTTCTTCAAGTAAATATCAGCTGGAGCCTTCCACATGCTTTGATGCTCTAGTTGTTTTCCCAGCATGCAACTGCTCTATTGCCTGTGCCTCAAAGGGAAAGTAATTGGTGGCGGCACCCCCTATCTGCGCATGGTGACATCACAGGGTGGGTTTGGACCCAGGAAATGGCTCTCTTAGCAAAAGTCAAGGCTGTATTGTTGTGTTTGATAGCCTTCACAAATCCATCTTCTAGACTGTAAAGATGTTAATGCTGCATGATCTTTGTGACGCATGGGTTACAGTCACCAAAAGCAGGACTTATCTGTGAATAAATACAAACTGTGGCAGTACAATCTTTGCCACACAGTTGTGTGTGTGTGTGTGTGTGTGTGTGTGTGTGTGTGTGTGTAGGAGGCTGCTCCGATGGAAACAAACCCCTTTTCACACCAACTGCTGTCATTTTCACCCTTTCTGATTCACAGGAAGCTCCCAGGGGTAGCTGTGGGATTTCTACTACTGTTTTTCTAATATTTTCACATCGTCTCTGATTCTCTCACTCTCTTTGACCTCTCTGTGTTTTGATGCTTATAAAGACATATTGATCTACACATACATGCTCTGTCTCTCCTTGCTTCCTTATTTTCTCAGAGGTTGGTTGTTCTGCAAACCCTGTCATCCTAATTTGGCTCATCTTTTGTTCTTCTGAGGCAGAAGCTTTTCTTCAATGAACAAAATTTGAGTGTTCCAGATTAGAAACCTTTTTTCTTTTTTCTTTTGTAATGTGCTGCCTGCATAAATGCTCGTTATTAACAACACACCTGCTTTGTTGTGACCTTTGGGACTCGAGGTGGAAAGTTGGTAATTAACGCTCTATACTCCCCCACAACTGGCTGCCCACCTACACACTGTGCTATTTTAGCCCCTGTTATCAGACTCAGGTTTGCTTTACCCACAAGTATATCATTATAAATTCTGTTTCCCTCAAATTAATTTTTTTAATCCACCTGCCAAAGTGATAATCCCTCAGGCTATTATATTTCACACAGTGTCACAAAGGACACGGGCCAATTCATTTCTTGTATGACAGCATGCCCCATATCTTTCACTCATTCTACACTGCCAAACTGTGTACATGCCTTTTTGAATTCTTTTAGTGATGTATTGCATACTTTCCAGTTGACCACAGTCTTTTGACTTGCATGTGCAAAGATGAGACCCCTCCCCCTCGAAGGTAGGCTATTCTGTGGCACCCAGAGAATAAGTCGTAGTAATAGATGGTGATTTGATCATTAATAGTGAAAAAGCATACAGTAAAGAGCTTTACCTTTTCTGCCATCACACACTTTCTTCTTTGTCTTTAAAAGGCCAGTTTCAGAGATACCAGCAGTTTTAGTGTTTAATGATCGATCTTTCTATGAAGGATGTGCAGCCGACGACACTCACCTGACTTTGTTTTTCCACTATTTTGGGGGGATAGGTAGTCCAGTCTCAGACCAGTTACAATAGTGTGTGGAGTATTCTTCCAAGTTAAAATGGTGATTTTATGCTCCGCATTCGGGTGTAGCAGTTTAACAGGCAGGGCAAAAAGAACAGCCCGTCGTTTTACAGATTACCGGTAATCAGACATTAACAGAAAACCTGCAGAAATTAGGTTGATGATGTCATATATCGATTCAAGAAAGTAACTGTAAGATTTGTTAAAAAGGAAGGTCTTCAGCTTGATGATATTCCCTAAAGGAAGCATGTATAGTGTAAAAAGTATCGGTCCAATTACAAAACCCTGAGGAACTCCATGACTTACTCTGGTGTGTGAGGAAGACTTGTCATTTACAGTAACAAACTGAGATCTATCAGATAAACATGACTTAAACCAGCTTAGTGTGGTCCCTTTGATACCAATAACATGTTCCAGCCTCTGTAGCAGAATGTTGTGATCAATGGTGTCAAATGCGCCACTGAAATCTAACAAGATAACAGTTATGACATAATGGTGCTGGATGTCAGGGGGAAATTAGCTGTTTTTTTTTTTTATATTACTACTGATGTAACAGTATTAATCACTACAGTTATTTATTTTTCTTCCATATTTCATACATTTAACTGGAATTTCCAGGAAGTTAAGTTTAATTAAAACTTTGACCATTTGTCTACTCAGGAACAGTTGACTGAAGCATTCGGTGTATAACACAAAAACTCTTAAGAACATTTGAAGCAGCTGAAGCATTTAACATTATTAACATCATTTCTGTGCTTCACAAGTCTTAAATCATTCATGTGAAATGACCAGAAAGATATGTGGGTCTTCACATGCATGCCTCTGGCTGTGCCTGATCTGATGAGGGAATCGTTTTTAAGTTGAAATTTGGATGTAGGATGTAATTGGGCCGTTATTTAGCTTATTTTAAGTCTGTTATTTAACCTCATCTGAGTCGTACATTTCACTTTTCAGCTGCTAGCACAGTTCAGCCAGCAGCTCTGTCAGCCCTATTTCTGCTTCAGTTCAAAACGTTGCAAGCTTCTGCAGTTTGTCATCTGGATGATGCCCGTGGACTTGGGTGTAACATCACTGACACGTGAAAAGCCATAGAAGCACATCATCATCCTCAAAGTGGAGAATTATAGACCGCAGGCTCGCATACAGATCTATATCTTCAGTTTATCCTCATTAAAAGACACACAAGAGAAGCAAGATGCCAGTTTACTAGAGTGCTGTACTAATTTATGTTTTCAGTTTCAGTGAGTGTTTTATGGGGGAAAAATTAAATCAATATTAAATAATAATTTAGAGGTATTTCTGTTCAAATAAATGCAGCAGTAGGTTAAATAGGTGTAATCGCTATTGGGAAGAATAATTAAACGTAGTCAAAAAGTAATTAAATAAAAGCCAGTTACAACAAAGTGAGACTATTTTTCTATTCTTTGTGATTTATTTAGAAACCTACGTTGTTTAGTGTGACCATGTTTAGGATTGTTGAGGAATAGATTGAAATGTTTTTGGGATGGGAATAGAGTGTAATTCTGTTTTAATGAACAGAAATTTCTCAGGTTAGTTTTCAAACACGTTTGAGTTGAAGTGAAATATTTTACCAACAAAACAGAAGAAAATATTAGTGCTAGGAATGAGATGGCTGTAAGGAAAATAAATACCACTTTTTCCAACCATCTGCTGTTTACAAATGGCCTTATGTTTGTTTTGCTGCATGTGGGCCAAAAGGCTCACTGTCACTGAAACAATGAGTTCTGATTTATATGAGCACAGTCCAAAAGAAATGTCTGAAGATCGACCCAGTTTATGAGGAAGAAGGGAACCATGCAACTACTTTAAACATGCCAGTTTTTCTTTTTGGTTAAGGAATTAATTATAAAGTATTGTAAAGTCTATATTTGTGTTTTTAAATATCTGCTTAAAATCCATCTGTTCTCTTTCTGACACAATGACTTCACTTTATGATCAGATTTGAGCTGGTTATTATTTATTTAGTTTCATTTGACACAATGTCTTGCATATGCTATTTATTTAAATAGTTTTTAGTTCTGGACTTTGTGACACTGTTGTCAACAGCATTATAATTAAAGTTTGAAGAAACCCAGGTTCTGCACAGGAAGTGGGTCAAAGCCGGTTTACTCCAATGAAAATGGGTTTTCTAAAATCTTTAGTTGGTTACTGTTGCATAAGCCGGCCACTCTAAATCCTAAAAGGAAACGTTCCCAAAGCTCGATATAATACTCGTTATGACACCTCCATCATGTCTGACTCAGAGATAGTATAACATCTCACATTTAACTGAGATATTCTCAGTGTGGTGGCTGTTTCTCTGAGAGAGAAATATGGACACACTGGCTTACAATCAGTGATTTAATTGGAATATTACAGAACGGGATGTTTTGTTTTTTACAAACTTTTTATAAGAGTATTTGTGCTTTTACTGGTTCCTCCTGATTTTATCTACTGACTGACTACTGACTTTGGCTCCTTTGTCATTTTACTTACATTATTTCCCTCCTAGGTGATCTAGGCTGTTGTCAGTTTTTCTTTATTCAGACCAGTGGAAAAAGTGAGCCATTATGCCTGATGTGCCCAGTGCCTCCTCAGCTCTGATCATTAGAATGAAGCCTGTGTGTGTGTGTGTGTGTGTGTGTGTGTGTGTGTGGGAGGGCATAGTGCACGCATACAAACGTTTGGGTGGCTTTTCGGTTTTGTGGGCTTGCATTAGTATTCTGTCTCACCTAAGCCCAAGAGGACTTACTATGTGCATCATTATTCTAATCCCGGGGGCCAAAACCAACCTCTCACTCCTCTTCCTCTTTTTTCCATTTCTCTTCTTTGCAAGTTCTCATGTTCCTCTGTAGAGTAACACACATGTAAACACCTGGAAACCTCTGACTGCGTCTCTTTGCTTTCTGTCTTTGCAACTGCTCCATAAATAACCTTTTTTTTCCTCCTCTGAACTCCCAGCTGTCCCACGCTCCCTTTTCTTCTTATTCCATGAATGCAGATAACATCAATAATAAATATAACAGTAGAAATTGGTACCCTCCATCTTTGCATCAGTCAGGATGGAAAATAATTAGGGATACTGGCACTTTTTTTTTTTAGAACTTTGTTTTTAGTGAGGAGTGAGTTGTGCCATTAATGGGGTGCCACCCATTTATTTTCCTATTTGAGTAAATGTGCACCAAAGTTTTTCATTAGGCCAATAAAACTCACTTGCACTCGTAAGAATGTCACATTTTATGTGTTAAGAATAGAACTGAAAATGAAGCTTTAAGCAGCTACTAAAAAAGATACGGTACTTGTATATTGTGTAAGGTTTAGACCCATTTCAAGGAAAAATTGCTGTCCGTTACTTTTTATCTGATCTTAAACATCTACACTAGTTAAAATTGCAGTCTTTAAAAATCCAAGATGAAACTGAATTACTCATTTTGTGCGGCTTACCCAGGTTCTTTTCTGAGTGTGTGTGTGTGTGTGTGTCTGTCTGTCTGTGTGTGTGTGTGTGAATTAAAATGAATGCACTTCCGTGTCCTTGTCATTTAAGGCCCTGCTGAAGACAGCAGAGCGCATGATGTTGTCTAACAGTTGTTTCTCCCCTCTTCTCCTCCTCTGAAATGGACCTCTTTACAGACGGAGGTAACTCCACTTGGGCTCAGAGTGGCCCGGCTCACGCCCCTGTCCCTCCTACCCTTCTTATCTAGGCATGCTCTGTCTTTCTGTTTGGTGAAGTGCCCTACTAGCGGGACAGTCTTTTAAGTCCTTTCCTGAGTGTGTAGTAAGCATGTGATTAAGTTACACTTTCATGCAATGCTGTGAATATACACATGCTAACAACAAAACAGTCCGCTGTGTGCTTGTATGTTTGTATAGGAAGCTAAATCTCACAAGGTTTTTTTTATGATCAATACATTGGGTTCTGTTTCAGATATGGATAAATAACTGTGTATTTTGTACTACTGTCTCTCATTATGTTTTTCCTCTCTGTCTGTTTCACAATGTGAGTACAGTCTCTGGTGGATACGTTTCACACAAACTGATCACAAACTAATAGTTCTTCACTGCCATCCTCACCTGCCTGCCTCACGGCTTCATGTGTATGCAGCAGTTGCATGACCAACTTAACCTACCTGTATATATGTGTATGTGGTTTTAATTATATATATNNNNTATATATATAAATAAAATTGAATTAAGACCTTTTTTAAATGGTCTCTGTGGGTGTAAGGACAGTGTGTTTCCGCAGTTGTCTGTAACTGAGACACACACCTGCTTACACATAAACACCATAGCTGTAGAAGCTATAAGGATTGTGCTGAAATATGAAAGATATTCCAGTAAAGATGTTTCCCCTTTTTTTGTCCTGTCCTGGATGAGCAGAAAATTGCCCAGGAAAGGGAGAAGTTTGCAGATGAAGACAGCATATTTTACACACTGGGAGAATGTGGCCTTATCTCCTTCTCTGACTACATCTTCCTCACCACTGTGCTCTCAAGTACGTTTTATATTTTCTTTCTCGTGCAGATATATCATTTTAAATTCTTAGCCATCTAGCCAAACTATCTTTTCTGCTCTTTTTGTCAACACAAGAGGGAGTAATATTTTTCAATATAATATTCTAGCAGCTTGTTTATGAAGCACGGTGCTTGTTCAGTATGAAAACTGGCTGTATCAATAAAGTTAATGTTTCCATCAAGCCAGCTTCCTCAGAGGTGTATCTGAATCAGTAGCTAGCTCTACAGGCACATAGTGTAAATTATACATTAATTCTTCTGCTCTGAATGTGTCTGTGTTAATGGAAATAAATATCCAGTTTGACTCCTTCTTTTATAGTTAGAGCCATTCCTCATGATATGTTCAATAGAGAATTTCAAGCAAAGTCATTTTCAACAAGATGGACGAGGATTGTTTAAAAATAGGGAGTGCTTTGCCTTACAGAGGCACATGTTTAGTTAAAGCATTGCAGTACAGCATGTTAAGTGTTTTGAAATTGTGAACAGTAAGTCTTGTGTGGTACTAGCAGCAGGTACAGCACAATATCTGAGCTCGAGCTTTCTCTGCATAAATAAATGTACATATTTGTGTGTTAAACCAAATGGCATCAACAGCATTGTAACAGAGGTGCTGATAATATTTGGTGTCTTCAGTTTACATCCCAGTTATATGTAGTTTAACTAAATAAGTTACAGAGGTTTAGCAGTGATGTTGAGGTTCAGAAAGTTGTTCCTGCAGCTGCTCTGTTGGAAAGTGCGAGACGATAAATGCTGTTATTGTTGTGAAGCCTGAGGGATATTAAATTTCCTTTAGTAAGGCCTTAAGCTCATCCCTGTGGGGTCATGAGGATTGTGTGCAGTAAATGCGAAATGACTTGGTCCGTATTTCACTCCTGCGCTGTGTTCTGAGTCCATCCAATGTTACTTGTTTCCATATTGTGATGTATTGAATTTAACAATGTGTGTCTTCATGTGGGGTCTTTTGCTGCGGATATCCAGCCCCTCAGAGGAACTTTGAGATCGCTTTTAAGATGTTTGATCTGAACGGTGACGGAGAGGTGGATCTGGAAGAGTTTGAACAGGTCAGCAAGCCCATTTTAACGAGTAGCAAGTTCACACAATGATTAAACATGTTTACAGTAAATAGACTCATGTTTGGTTTGTTCTTTAAAATAAGAAAATAACAAATGAATATGTAGTATTGCTGCTGGTCTCAAAGTGAAATAACCTGCTCTGTTTAGTGTATCAACTATGGCTCTGTTTACACTTTCACTGGGATTGAAGACGACTCTTTGATCTGTAGGTCCAGAGCATCATTCGATCCCAAACCAGCATGGGTATGCGCCACCGTGACCGCTCTACCACAGGCAACACCTTAAAGACAGCTGGCTGCAGCTCTGCACTCACCACATACTTCTTCGGAGAGGACCTGAAGGGAAAACTTACTATTGGCAGCTTTCTGGAGTTTCAAAGAAAACTCCAGCATGACGTGCTCAAACTAGAGGTATTAAAATAGGAATGGTAAAATCTATAAACACTATTTTATTAATCATTTTGGTCATCTTTTGGCTTTTTTATTATACCGTACACATTAACACTAGCAGCTTCGTCTGATGAGGTGATAATGATGGTAAATAATAAAATTCAGGTAATGTGACTTTATTAAAAATGCTGTTTATTCATCAGCGTTACGAGAGGAACTTGTTTTACACTACGGTTATTGGGGCAGCAGAAAGGATGGTGCTGCTCATCAAAGCATATGGAGTCACACACAAAGCTTCCAGTGTAAAATCTGTCTTCTGAGCTGAACTGAGGAGGGAAGAGCCCGATGTGTTAAACAGTTTTATAATGAACAGTACAAGCTACCCTACAGAAATAACAACAATGCTGTTAGAGCATCAAATATATCTTGTTACCACAATAAGAGTTTTGCATCTGATGTCATAAGAAAAGTCATATTTGTCATATCTTAATGGTTCCACTATGCCCAGAGTACGATATGACAGAGATGCTTAGTGAGGGTTTTTTCCACACATTTTCCCTCTTTATAGAAGTACTGAGCTCATCTGCAGCTATATTTTATAATTGCCTTTTTTATGTCTCTTACTTTTATAACATCCTTTGGTTTAAGAACTCATTCAGTTTTTGACAGGTTTCTTTATCCTGATGCAAGATGTTGATTTCCCATTCTCAGTGCAACTTTACAAAATGCATCCTCCAGGGAAGCATTGTTCCTGCAGAATTAATGAAAATTTCACCTAGAGGCCGGAAACCAGTATTTACTGTTTCCCATCTCCCAGTGCAGGACTCTTATTAAGCTGTCCCACTGCATAGCTCTTAATCTCAGGCTTTTCTCCTCCACAGTTTGAGAGGAACGATCCTATGGACGGCAGGATCACAGAGAGACAGTTTGGAGGAATGTTGCTGGCCTATAGCGGCGTCCAATCCCGTAAACTCAAGCAGATGCAGAAAGGCTTGAAGAAAATGTTCAAGGATGCACAGGTAGATCAATCTGTTTTGGTTCACGCTTGGAAGGAAGCCTTCAGCAAATGATGGAGTTTAAATGGGTCTATATTGTGTTTGATGGATGTTTCAACTATAACTGACTTATATGAGAGGGTGGACTTTGTGGTGTGTACCTGAAGGGAAAAGGAGATTGTGCCGGGAAATTGTTTGCAGAAACCAGGATAAGAGATCATACATCACTTCGATCAGATAGGACATTCAGCACCCAGCAGTCTCTGCTCTGTAGGAGACCAGAAGTTCATCCTGCTTTGAGCCTCTTTTCTGGCTTTATTTTTCACATTCCTCTACCTTTTCCTGTCCTCCTGCTTTAGTTAATATGGAGTAAAGAGAAGTCACTTTTCTATAAAACGAGCTCTTCATCATGTGCAGCAGCTGTAGGGTGGTGTCATCGTGTGCAGTTGTGCATGAGTTATATGGGTTAGTGTGTGTGTGTGTGTGTAAAAAAAAAAAAAAAAACTTCATCTTGTGTCAAATTGCTTGACTTGTCAAAAATGCACATCGTCATGGTAATAATTAGATTGTTTGCAGATAGCCCAGTTACATTTATTCAGGGTTGTCACAGATTTTCACCCTGTTTTTCTTCCATGTTTTCCTGTTTTGTCCAGGGAATCACATTTGAGGAGGTGGAGAACTTCTTTACTTTCCTAAAGAACGTGAATGACGTTGACACGGCTCTCAGTTTCTACCACATGGCAGGAGCCTCGATAGATAAAGGTACACACACACACACACACACTTCCTCTCTCACACACATCCTTGCTTTCTCCTAATTACTTCCCTTTAGACTTCAATTTTGTCACTTTCATCCTTCGCTTGTCGGAGCTGTTAAAACCCTGCCAACCGGATCTGCCTCCAACATCTTTCTTTGCTTGGCTTTGCTCCCAGTCCTAAGTCAGCGGTTTGTCATCCGTTTGTCCATCCATCCAGTCTCCTTTCCCCTGAGGCCTGCGTGTTTGAATAAAAACCAGCTTATGCATATTAACATCATGCTTTCAGTGCAGACTGCTGATGCCCTCTGACACACATCAGCATCATCACATGGCCAGTGAAAGGGGACTGTACTGACCCTTTATGTAATGATCATATGCCATGCTTTGCAGAGAAATGGTTGATTTGGAGAGCCCTGCAGTGAGATGCAGTGATGTTTGTGTCTGACAGTGAAGTTTAAGGCTCATAGTTATGTTGAGGAGTCAGAGATCGGCTTCAAGTCTTCAGCTTCCATCTAAAAAAGTCTTGGTAACTTGGTTTTCTGAAAAAGACCCAGTAAAGTGTTATCCTGTTTTTTCTACTCTGTGATGTGGGAATCTGGTCTAAATCACATTTTAAACCCTAAAGACTAAAGACTATTTTACATCAGCAGGAACTGCAAACCACACATAGTATGCTGTATTCTCTATGTCTGCACGTTTTCCCTGTGAGCAGCGGCTGCATGACAGAACACATGAGTCCCTCTGAGGTGCTAGTTTCCACATTTTGGTTTCAGCTGGATGCCATGTTTGTGTCTGTATGTTTCTGAGTAGGTATTGGAAACATGAGGCTGCTGCTGGCAGGAATGAGTCTGCAGCAAACTGTCGTCAACCTTCTGCTCTCCCAGCCTAAAGGAGCTGTTGCATTGTTTTGTAGTGCTTTGTTGCTCTTCTTCCTTCTCCTTTAATCTTTTGCATCTCCTTTCTAAGCCAGTGATTTCACACCCTTTCTCATGTGTGGGTGTTCTGTGTCTTACTGAAAGCTACAAAGGAAGAACTTTTTATTTTAGCCACTGTCTGACAAACTTTTATTCGCCCAGACTTGTTTTTTATATCTTGTCTCACTCGTCAATTTCTTATAAGTCCTCTTATTATGGGATCAGGTTTTTATTAAGGTTTTTTTTTTTTTTTTTTTTTTTTTTTTACATTTCCACACAAGACCCTTCCAATCCTCCATCTTTTCTCAGTCTTGTTCTCTGCTTGCTCCCCTAAAGCTCCTCCTCCTCCTATCAGCCTCTCTAGCGTCTCCATGGTGAATGAAAAGCCTGCCTTGAATTGATCCAAACTTTGACTTGTGCACACATTTAGCTGTTGGAGTTTGTACCCACTCACACTTCATCACACGTAAATAATGAATTCTCCATCTGTGGCTCTGTCTCTCAGCTACCATGAAGCAGGTGGCTCGCACTGTAGCCAAAGTGGAGCTGTCGGATCATGTGTGCGATGTGGTGTTTGCTCTGTTCGACTGTGATGGTAAGCAGGTGGCACCTTCATCATTATCTCTCAACTGTATATGATAGGCAGCAAATAGTGCACCTGCAGGTGTAAATAAATTCTTCCTTCCTGTATTATTTAATCATCTTTCTCCTTTGTCCGTTCCTCCCCAAATCTGCTCCAGGGAATGGAGAGCTTAGTAATAAGGAGTTCATAGCCATCATGAAGCAGCGGCTGATGCGTGGGCTGGAGAAACCCAAGGATATGGGCTTCACTCGCTTGGTGCGTGCCATGTGGAAGTGTGCCCAGGATACGGCCTGGGACTTTGCCTCACCTAAAACATAATGGAGACTAGATCCTACACGTGAGAGAGCGAGATGAGCGTTATTATTCTGCAGGTTTCAGCAATTTAAACGGACAATAAATGCATTTAAGTAATTAGGACTACAGCTCGGAGCAGCGTCATGATTCATTATTGCATGTTGCTGTAGTTCATGCCATCACTGGTGAGGGAAGCAGTGAATACTGAAAGGCCTCTCTGGTCTCCTGTCTGAGGTGATATTACAGCTATTTGTATATTTAACAATAGGTTTTTATTTACCTGTCTGTAAAGAAATGCAGCATCGGTTCTTTAACGATGTGGCAGAAAATTAGGAAAATCCACATGGCTCTATTGTCCCTCCCTGCCCCATAAAAGATCATTAATGCAATGTTTAAAGTGTGTATTCTTATCATTATTGCTCACTGAAACACTTTATATAAGGTGGATGTTAAAAGAAATGCTCTATTAAAGATGTTTTATTATGAAGGACTGATGTGGCTTTGTTTCTTAATGATGTTCTGCTTGACTGGAAAGTTGGTTTGTTATGCTGCCAAGTTCTCATTTTCACTCTGACACAAAGAAAAGAGCAGCAAGGGATTAGCTCAACTCATCTACGGAGCCACCAAGGAAGCCATTTGTCATGTGTAATGAAATGTGATGTAACATGTTTAGGAAAAAACACACACTTGATTGTATCTGTTGGCTCTCAGTGTGTGTGTGTGTGAAGGGAAAATGACTGCTCTGTGTGTGTTCAAGAGCAGTCAGCAGTTTTGTCTAATTGAAATGGACAGGATGGGCAGTCCTTTGCCTCTGCTGCCCATTAAAAGATTGTCCTGCCGTCCACACACACACACACACACACACACACACACAGCTGCACTGGCCTGAAACAAACTCTTGCACATATTGCAGTTGACAGATGGAAATGGTGCTCAGGAGTTACAGGAGGAGCACTCATCAGCTTTCCTTCCTCATGTGCTTCTTGGTTAACCGGTGTTACAGTAACGCATAGGATAAACTGATGATGCATACCAGTTATTAACTTTGCAGTTTCCCATTAAAGATTGGGGAAAAAAAACTTTGTTGGTGAAAATGCTTCAAAACAGCAACTAAGGGAAAATGTCTCTGCTTTAGCATAAAGAACTGATCAACTGCAGCTTGACACGCTGCAGTAAAGCTTTCAAGAGTAAAAACGGTCTCATTGACAGCAAGCGGGAAGGTTCTGCAGAACCAGCTTCTTCTGCATATCCATGTAAGCCCTCAGCAGGCACGCTCCGTCAGAAGCAAAGCTCAGCGTGTAGCTTGACATGACAGGAGGCTAAGTTGGGGGTAACTCCCCTCAAGTCAGTAGATCCTTTTTGTGTTTATTTAGAAATCTTCCCAGCATTTCTTTAATGTGTACACGCATGGACAGCCTTTAAATGCTTTGTGTAGTGTAAAATGGAGAGGGGCATTTTTTATGCATTCCTCCCAATCATAGCCTTTAACAATAAGGTTCATCTAAAGTTCAACTTCAGAACAATGACTGACGGGACCAGATCAAATACATGGTTTTCCATTTCTGTGCTGCAAAATGTTCTGAATGCAGAAGTATCCCGGTGGTAAGACTAAATGAATCTGTCATAAGATGTAATCTGAAACATGGGGCAGCGAATAAAGGAACAGTGTGTCTGACCCGCTTTGCCATTTAAAGGTAACATGATTACCAGTTTACTTTTATAAAATGGGTCACGAATATTTCATTTGAGATCCATGAATTCCTGCTCATCCTTTCCAGCTCACTGACAGTACCACTGATGCATTTCATATTTAATTGGGGGTGTATACATCATATGAGACATCTTTTCAGGACCAAAACTCCTTTCAGATTTAATGATTTACCTATTAACCCACCTGCAAATTGTCTCAACTTAGTGAAAGTGGACACTAAAGTACACCTTAAATAAAATACTACTAACACGATATGTTGGCTGGTCATGGCATCCTGTCGGAGAATAGCTCCACTAATCCGGTTTGCATACTGTACTTTCTGACCCTCCTTTGCAGATGAAACTGTCCTCTGATGAGGTACACCATTGCCATCTGCTGGTTTTTGCACCACGTTGGCTTTCTGGTTTAGATCCAGCATGTTTGTTCAGTTTGGATTCCCACAGAATGCAGACTGCCACATATGGTCTGAAGACCAGAAATAATAGATTTGATGTCTTTCCTGGAAAACTGCTTGATACTCAAACACACTGAATTTCTTTCCATTTGTGTGTGTGTGAAAGTCCTAAGCTAAGGGAAATGGTAGCAACAAACTGAAGATAGACTACAGGTGGGTCGGCCTGAAATGAGTTCACAGAGCGAATTACATCCGTTTTTACCTTTATTTACAATTACAAGCATTAAAAAAAGTACACAAATCCATATGCTTATCTTAAGGGTTCTAATGATAATTACATTAATATCAAAGAACAGGAAGAGTTGACAAGAGCATCCCAATACCAAACAGTATCAAAGAAACAGAGAACATGAGTTTTTAAGGGATGAAAAGGAATAAAACTGACAGTAAAACTGATCAACCTCGCAACATGTAGAGAAGTTATTTTCCCTTTCTCACATTATCCTGGCCAAATCAATCAAAACAGTGCATGTTGTCAATTTAATTAATAGGATTTAACATCTTTTTTTTTTTTACACTTGTCAGAATGGGAGGTTCTTATTCATATACATAAATGAAAACTTAACATGAGGACATTCATCACATGCTAATCAGGTACTCTAACAAAGGGCAGACACACTGACCCTGTACCATGACTGGAGGGGCCTGCAGCCACCTAGTGGCTATAAGTAATATTGTCACATGAATATCAGCCATTACAGATGTTTGTACACCACAGTGAGAGGAGAGTGCTCCTGATCACAGCAGGTACAGTACAGTGTGAGGTCAGAGGGAAAAGACTCTCAGTCACTGTCGAACCTAATAGAGTTGACCGTGGTGGAAATGGCTCCGCCTCGGTAGCTCCCTCTCTTCTTCTTCGTCTTTTCGTGCCGGAACGATTTGCCTTTTGTGAACTTGAGCGTTTCATTAGCTTTTTGGCCCCAGTCTCCATTAGCTCCTTGCTGGAATCAGACAAAGTGAGCATGTTTGATGCGAAGTACCTCACAGTCACATTAAGCAGTGCTTAGCAAATGTTTCCATCAGGCTCACCTTTGCTTCGAAAGAATTGTCTGCAAGTCGAGGATCCACTTCAACGTGTTCCTCCACTATTCTACGGAAAGGTACGTTTGAAAACTGAAAGACAACAGAGTTACAAATAAAAAGTTACAGAATTATTACATTTTTTTAAGAAAACCAAACAGTTACGGCATGGAGGTCTTACTTTCTTATTGGCTTTAGGGAAGGTTTGCGGTGTGGTTATTACTTTCTGGTTTTGTGGCGTTATTGATTGCTTTTCTTCCTCTTTACTGTCAGATGATTCTGCATTTCTTTTTCTCTTTCCATTGGTATCTAAGTACAAGTAAAAGAGTATCTATTTTAATACATAAAATACAAACAGATAACTGTGAAACAGCCATATGGTGGGACTACTTACTTGTGGGGGTGGAGGGTGCAGTGGCTGCTTTACGTGGTGCGTCGTCCTCATCTGATGTACTGTCTGAAGAGCTGCTACTGCTCCCTTTTGGTTCAACTGCTGGGGTAGTCTTAGCTGCCGGTTTAGCAGGGTTTTTCTTACTTTTACTGTTGTCTTCCTCCTCCTCAGAGCTGCTGTCGCTGGATGATGTCTCTGCTGTCTTTGCTGCAACCTTTGCTGTGTTTGTGGCAATCTTGGGAGTTGCTGCCTTGCCATTAGTGACTGCTAGCTTAGCAGGGGGAACCTCAGCTTCAGAATCTGAGCTATCAGAGGAGTCAGAACTGCCCTCCTCTGCTTTTTTTGTTGTAGTTGGTACAGCCTTTGTTGCCATTGTAGCAGCAGGAGCAGGTTTCTTGGCTGTTGCACTGGCTCCTTTCTTCACTGTAGGCTTGGCTGCTTCATCCTCAGAGTCTGAGCTGTCAGATTCAGAGCTGCTTTCTGCAGCTTCGGGTTTTTTTGCAGGCTTTGAAGCTGCTTTTGCAACTTTAGCTGCAGCCGGTTTAGCCTTGGTTGATTCTTCTTCAGAAGAAGAATCTGAGTCAGAGCTGCTTTCTGCTGCAGCAGCTGCTTTAGCTGTAGGAGTGGTGGGCTTTGATGGTGCGATAGCTTTCTTTGCTACGGTTTGCTTAGCTTTAGCAGGCTTTTCTTCTTCAGAGGAAGAGTCAGAATCTGAGCTGCTTTCTGCAGCAGGCTTATTTACAGGCTTACCTGCAGGTGTAGCAGGCTTTGAAGCTGGAGTAGCTGCTTTAGATTTAGCCTTGGCTGGTTCTTCTTCAGAGGAAGAGTCTGAATCTGAGCTGCTTTCTGCAGCAGCAGGCTTAGTTGCTGACTTACCTGCAGGTGTAGCAGGCTTTGAAGCTGGAGTAGCTGTTTTAGCTGCTGCAGGTTTAGCCTTGGCTGGTTCTTCCTCTTCAGAAGAGTCAGAATCTGAGCTGCTTTCTGCTGCTTTGGCAGCAGGTTTAGCAACAGGTGTAGCAGGCTTTGAAGCTGG
>JBAMIG010000017.1:8771466-8797401 GCA_037177335.1 Kiunga ballochi | reverse complement strand
TGGTGACGGATCTGCTTTAAACCTAAATGAGCTGCAAGTCTGTAATAAAATGACTAAATCCTAACAGGTTAAATGCCTTCATGTGTATAATTCTGTGTTTTACATAAGACCTGGTGGCTCTGATGTACTAAACTGTTTTTAAAAAGTGGCTGCTCTTCTAAAAACCAGTATTAATCTTAAAAATCTAGGCAGACCTTTTTTGTTAGCCTTTTTTATATAATTCTCTGAACATTTCAGCGTTCAAAGAGCATCCTGCTAACTTCCTCCTGGACTGATTTGAGGAGGGTTGCTTGAATTGGACTTTTTGTGTTGCTCTGCAGCTGTGGCGACTCCTCTCCTGGGGACTGAGCAGTGTGCCCGTGGACCCCCCTACTGGTGTCAGAACGTAAAGACGGCATCTCTGTGTGGCGCTGTGCCTCATTGTCAGCAGAATGTGTGGAATAAGCCCCAGATGGTGAGATTAATTTGATGCTTCCTCACATTTATTGTTCCCACACTTTTTTTATTCTATTTTTTTTTTCTAATGGTAAATCTGCTAGTTTCTCTAATGAAATGTGGACTTTATGGTGTTTTGTCACTGAAATGGCACAACCAGTATTGTTTGCATGGAAAGGTGTAGCTAAAGTTATATTTTAAACTCCCTATTGTTTAATTTTTTTTGCTTCAGAAATCTGTGCCATGCGACTTGTGTAAAGAAGTGCTGATGGTGGTGGAGCAGTTGCTGAAGGACAATGCAACACAGGTGAGGTGTGGTGATGAGATGCAGGGAAATTTGCTAATCAAAGAAGTAGACGGCGTCTATATTGAGATTTTAAAGGCTATTTTTGGGATGTTTAACTAAAATGTCTGCCTGCAGGCTGAGGTTCTGCAGTACTTGGAGAAGGCCTGCCAGCTCATTCCTGATCAAGGTTTGACTGATGAGTGCAAAGAGATGGTGGATGACTACTACCCCATCCTCATTGGGATTATCACTGGAGAACTGGTGAGCATTTTAAAATCCCTAACATGCTTTAAAGATCAGGTAAAATATCCAGTGGGGTTAGTTTGAGTTTAGCTTGGATTTGTCATCCTGCTTCTATTTCCACTGTCAAGTTACTGACAGAAGTGGCGGTGTGAATGAAGAGCAGCCAGTAGAAAAGACCCTTTGATGGGGAAGTGTGTCCAAGTCTAAATGAGAACAGAGTAGCCTTTGTGCAATACTTAATCGTCGGTCTCTTTTCTCACCTGCCACAGTAACTATTCTTCAGACTGTGTAACATAACTGTTGTGTGTTTTTTATAGGAGGATCCCAGTGTAGTGTGTGGAGCTATGGGACTTTGTAAGTCTCAACAGGAATTCCTGGTGAAGTTTCAGCCCATGAAGCAGCTCATGTCCAATGAAATACCGGAGATTGACCTTTCCCATCAAATGGCTCCTTTCCTCCTCAATGTCCCTGAGCTCCTGTATCCTCAGGAGAACCTCAAACAGGAATCTCCCAAAGAAGAGAAACCCCAGCCGGTACAGGTTAACTCTCCTTTCTACCCCCATGGAAACAAGTTTTTGTCTTCAGACTTGTGAGCAATTTGACCTTGGTTTTTGCTCGCCTGTAGGAAAACGATGACGTGTGCCAGGACTGCATCAAGTTCCTGACTGACGCTCAAGCAGAAGCAAAGGCCAACACCTCCTTTATCGACTCTCTCATTCAGAATATTGAGAAGCAGTGTGACCTGTTGGGACCAGGCCTGTCAGATATGGTCAGTCAGCAACAGAAATACTAGATGTTGTAACTGCACAGCATTTTTTTTAGTCGAGTTAAATTCAATACTGTGTGGACTTTGTCATCTCTGTGCAGTGCAAGCAGTATGTGGGCCAGTACGGCACTGTTGTTGTTCAGCAGCTCATGTCTATGGTGAGTTGTCTTGCTTTACTAATTTAAAAAATGCAAAGGAGATTTATTAATTTGCATATATAAGAGAAAGTGTTACTGAGATGATCATTGAATTGTAAGTTAATAACAAGCTTACCATGCTCTGGTCATCAAAACTAAAGTCTTTGTTTTATGATGGTGCTCCAGCTGCAGCACCGCCTGCTGATTTTTCAGTTTATTCGCTGCTTTAATGGCTGACTTTCCCTTCTCTTTTGTTTTTTAATTCTTCTACATCTGTGTCTTCATCTGTACTCTTTCATCCTTCTGCTCCTTATTTTTATTTTTCTTCCCGACCACCTCCTCTGGGTTTTGTATGCTGCTCCCAGGAACAGGTAGGTCATTCTGTGTTCAGCTTTTTTTTAACCTCTAGTTCTCGCTACTTCTAGCCTAACACACCTTCCACTGATGCATGTAAATAGTGAGGCTACTTTTAGTGCATTTGAACACTTTTTCCTTTTTAAAACATGGCTGGGATTGAATAACCTGTTCATTATGTACAGAAATGCAATGTTTAAAAGGCCATAAGGCCATTTTTTTTTTTGTCTTTTAGTACATAAGCATGCAGCTTAGCAGGATGTACTTGGTTTAAATATTTTAGATGCACTGGTCTTAATATCACAAGTCTTTTTTTAAAAGCTAGGGCTAATATTGGCACTTAAACATGTTATTGTTTTGCCTCTCTGGCTGTATTGCTATGTTTTCATGCTGGTAAGATGGCTTCATTTCTTCCCGCATAGAAACATTTGCATGGGTGGTAATGTGTAATGGTATGCTGATGACACATTCTTTTTGCTAACAATGTGCCGCGAGGCCTTTCCTCCCTTCATATCCTGTAATGACTGTTTTTCTCCTCAGCAACCCAAAGAAATCTGTGTCCTTGCTGGTTTCTGTTCTGAAATGAAGAAGACTATTCCCATGCTGAATCTTCAGCCTGCTAAAACTGTCCCTGCTGCAAAATCTGTAGCTGCTGCCAAGCTTTTCCCTGCCATCAAGGTGGAATCTGCTTCAAAGGCAAGTAGTGGCATGTTGTTTTGATGCAGATTAAAAGCGCTTATGACAGCACTGATAAGATTTTACCTTGTTTTTTTTATTTATTTTCTCTTCAGTCTATGGTTCGCGTCCGTGATTCCCCAAAATGTGCCATCTGTGAGTTTGTGATGAAACAGCTGGAGACCATTCTTGAGGATCAAACCACTGAGGTGGGATGTGTGCTTCAACATGTCTTTATGCCCAGGAAACGCGCACGTTGTCAGTGCACTTGATACGACTTGCCAGTTGACGTGTCTCGTCTCCCATCAGGACGAGGTTGTTCAAGCTGTGGAGAAGGTGTGCACGTTTCTGCCCTCCTCTCTGACGGCCCAGTGTAAGGACTTGATTGAGACATACGGCCAGGCCATCATTGAGCTGCTGGTGCAGCAGGCAGATCCCAAGACTATCTGTACGGTTCTAGCACTCTGCAATGGCGGCAGCCGTGCTTATGTTGGTATGTTGTCGCTCTTCTATGCACATTAAATAAATCTTATATTACTGTTATGACTAATCATTTAGAACATGTGGGTGAAATGGCTGTCTGTATAATTACTCAACTCTTTGTAGCACCACTTGACCAGTCTCGCTTTGCTGCGGGGGGCTTCTGTGACGTCTGCAAAATGGCTGTTAATTACATCGATGGCATCTTGGAGCAGAATGCTACAGAGGCTGAGATCGAGGATGCTGTGAAGAAAGTGTGTAGCTTCTTGCCTGATGCTTATAAAACTGAGGTGAGGATTGTTTTTGTTTAATTATATACACACATGTACACTTGCTCTTGTCTTGATCAGAATTCTTGTGCATCTGTCCTCCAGTGTGACCAGTTGATTGAACAATACGAGCCGATGCTCGTCCAGTTGTTGCTTCAGATGCTTGACCCAGACTTTGTGTGCACGGTGAGTATTACAGATGTACTGTGGAGCTTTTTAACCTTGCTCAGTGACATTTTCAGTTATTTCTGAAGCTGTTGCTTCCGATCATCGCTGAAAGAATAGAAATGCAAGATGTTGTTGAACGTGGCCCTTAGGTGTGTGTGTGTGTGTGTGTTTCCAGAAACTGGGAGCATGTCCTGAAGCTGCACGCAGACTCCTCGGTGCAGAGCAATGTACTTGGGGACCCAAATTCTGGTGCAAGAATATGGAAACTGCTACTCGATGCAATGTGAGTGGTTGAGTCTTACTTATTAAACCCTCCTACTGTTTCACTACAATCACTTTTTAAAAAAAACATGTCTGTAAAGCTGTTACTGCATATAAAGTGGCAGATTGGTGTAAGTTCAGGTATGCTAAGACCCATTTTAATGAATCATTTCTGTCTTTCAGGCTGTGGCTCACTGCAAACGCCATGTGTGGGTATAGAGGATTTTCACTAACTGACCTGTAGGGAATTAAAATACGGTAGTGCTGCTTCCTCATTTCTGATCTGCCACGTGTGATTAAATTAACTTTTGATATTTTTGAATTGTCACGTTGGAAAGGGACTGGATTGTGCTTTTTTTTTTTTCCCTTTACTTGGGATGGGGGGCTTGTTAAATGTTTAGAAGAGGTGTGTGTGTGTGTGAGAGTTGATCTGCTACAACTTCAGTGAAGTGGAATCAGAGCTCCACTGTTGGGATTTGCATAATTCTAGTTGTACTTTTCCTAAATGCTTAGTTAGAAGTTGGAATAAATTCTCTCTTGACTACGCTTCAGATTGCTGCGAGACGATAAGCTTCCTTTGTGGAAAAACTGATGGCAATTTGGTGAATTAATATCTTTTAGTAACAAGTGACATCATTGAACAGACCTGTATTTTGTAGACTTTTGTTTTTATGAGTAGATGGAGGTCGCCTCCCGTCGTTTGCACTCTTCTTACTGTTTGTAAATCTGTTTAATGCACATAAAAAAAATCTTATGCAAATGTTTTTCTTCAAACCCGTGGCCAATTAACCCAACAAATAAAGTGATCCCAAACCACTTGTTTTCTTAAACTGGTTTATCTGGTAAGTCATTTATACTTGTAATTCAAACTCTTTGGATTACATAAGTTTGCAGATTGTGTTGATTTATTTAGAGTATTTGAAACAAACTCTAAACTCATGTTAATATTTTGCAGATCAGTTCAGAAAAGCACTTTTATAATCTGACATCCAAACCTTATTTTATTAAATGTTAAATACGTATAAAGCGACTTCTAGTCCATCTTTAAGTCTCTACCATCATCTGCACTGACTCAGTTTTTACATCCATGTAAACATAAAGGTACCAATGAAATGATGCTTGTTGGTCCAGTGAAAATGGATTGTAGTGTCCGTCAGACAACTGGCTTTACTGGGACATGAGGAGCAATTATACTGGGTAATAAAACATCAAATGGCATGTACAAGAAGAACTGAGAAAGCAGAACCAACAGCCAATCCTAGAGCTAGAAAGAATGACATGACCACTCCTGTGGCCTCTGCCAGCTCACGGGGAACCACCTTTGGGCCGTAGATCATCGGCAGCGTCCCGAGATAACCATTAGAAAGACCAAGCAGGCAGTTAAAGACCACAGGGTACACGTCGTGTGCAAACAGTACTGTATGAAGGTGGTCCCGTGGCTGATAGTTGCAGAACATGAGAAGTGGCACCATGACTGAGCGGCACAACACCAGTACAGGTAGAACCAGACTAGTGGGACCAGGTACCTGTACCCAGGCGGTTGCCTGCCTGCCACAGAAGTCTGCTACGTTATACAGGAGGAAACTGGTGAAGGGCACAAAGTAAGTGGTTGTCCAGGGGCTGCCGCTCTGCATGTTGACAGACTGGATTCCTGAGGATACGGCCGGGAACACCGAGATGGAGATGAAGAAAACGTAGAAGACACTCAAACCAAGAACCCATGCCTTCTTAATGATGGGTTGGAGAGGTGGTACAGCAGCTGCAGGGCTTTGGGCCTCATTGATCACTCCAGGATTGTGTGTTGCCATCATGTAGTGTCTGAGAGAGAAGAGAAACATGTTTGGCCTGTCTGTAAACGGTCCTTTCATCACTGAAATCAACTCAAATGCATTTATAAAAACTATTTTAAAAATAAAACTACGCAAATCAAATACATGAAATGTAAAAAAAATAACAAAATTGCACAAAGAGGTCATTTAATATAATTTTTTTTAATTTCATTGTTAGGAAGAATGAAGCATGTACATGTTGTTCCTGCTACTGACCTTGAATATGCCAGCCGGGGCAAAAACAAATAGGAGATGATGCAGAGCAGGATGAAGATGTCAGCCGTCAGGAAGTAAGCCAGCGCGTTGTTTGTTACATCCTCAGCAACAGCCAGGTTAACTATTGATGCTACTGCACTCATTGTGCCGCCCATAGCCTGACCTGAGTGAAAAATGACCAAAGCTCAAGTTTTCTGCAACACACCTGACTCAGATCAAATAATTAGCAGAAGTTGATGCCAAGGAGTTGCCCATCCTCGCTGAAAGCCAGAACTATTATTCCTAAGAAAGAAAAAACTGTTACTGTAACATGAATAAAGTTTCACTTTATAAAATAAGCAAAAAAAGACATTTTCCATGAAATTATTTTTATTTGTACACTGCCTGTAGAAAAAAAAAAGTTAAATGATATACAACTCATCATCTGTGGCATATTTCCAATAAGTTTATGCAAAGTAAAAAAAATAAAACAAAAACATCCCAGAGGTCTTTTTTCCCCCATATGGAGATCCTTTAAATCAGACTAAAATAATCGTTTTATAGTTTAAGCACTCTGAGGTTATTAACTGGATTTAGTGGCTGTGTGTGAAAATATCATCTCATGCTTTCTGAATTGCTTTTTCACAAATTAAACTTTATGAATCTGCACATCAGCTTAGAGTTTGTCCCTCATCATCTGGTAAAAAAAACTAAATCTACTGATGGAATAACTTGGTCAATGAACAAGACGGCTAGCTAACCTCATTCTTTGGGCAGAAACAGTTACTGAACCCAGACCTGAGCAACTCAGACTATAAATGCTGGTCCCACTGGCCTTTCCTGCTGGGTTACACATGATGGATGGACCTACTTTGCTCCACTGTTCCAGGGTCCGATCTCTGCTTGCTAGCTAACTGCAGTCTCACTAGAATTGGATTGTTTTCCCGGTTGCACAGCTGTTCAGTCTCATGCTGTCGCAGCATCATGTTTTCACACATGCTACAACTTTCATTAACAAATACTGACCTATATTACATACTCAGATTCTATTTTAATTCCTAAGTGATCTCTAGCTTTAATTATCGACATGTTCCTTTTAATAAAGGTGGTACTTCACCACTAACTCGTACTGATCTAAGTAATCTTGTTAGGAGCTAAATATTTCTACAACACAGGATATGCATTCAAACACAGCAGTTAAAAAAGTTAGATCCTGCTAACTGCATCAATTTAAATTAAATTAATAGCCTGCTGCTTTTTCAGGATGCATGACTAAATACATCACAGACATCTTCTATTTCATGCATTTTTAATGCTTCAGCACATCTGAATCAGATCAAACAGCTTATCGGTTTCTGCAATAAGACTCATTTGAGTCGGCCGTGTTGGAACAGAGGTACATGGAAATACTGCTGGATGGTAGAAACAACAAACTTTACACCATTCAGCTACTAAAAAAAGCTTCTGCTGGTTTCTAGATATGTCAACCTCATAGTTACTTCAAGTGAAGCTTGAAAAAATACATTTTAACCATATCCTTAAGTCTTAAATTCCTTTTTATTCAACTTTGAATTGTTTAACATTTAAACACCAATTTAATCTAAACACCATTTTATTTTAAACGTTAAATATTTCTAATGAATTAAGCTTTAAAATCATTTCAACCACTGGTTCAACAAGCCTGTTTGAACTGTTTTAACTTCTTATGCTCATTAAACAATAAACCTTTTTCCACTGGCTTTAAACATCACTTTGCACTTTTCTCACTTCAAATATTCAGTTTCATGACCATCTAAGCCTTCTTAGCAATACATTTCAACCATTTTCACACGAAAACGTTCACACTGCTGTTCTGGAAAAACAGCAAATGTTCTGGTTAATTTGAGTCAGCTGATTTGGAGCGTGGATACGTGGGAATACTGCTGGATTGTGGGTCTTGTAGAACAGAACTGAATACCTCTGGTGCTGGGTGATATCCTGGTTTTAGTTGTTTCCCTGCTCAAACACACCTTAAATAACTGGATTTCCTCATGTTCTGCTAATAACCAGTCAGTCTAAATCAGGTGTGATAAGCACAATATATGCAATAGACTGTGGTCAGTAAGGACTGTGGCGATGGACATCTCTGAATTAAACAAAAAAAGGTTTCCTACTCAACCATGGGGTATTTGTTACGTACACGCACACAACGCAGTGCAGACATGAAACAGACCAGTGTTACACTTTACTCAGATCATGTGACATACCTGATATGAGCGCCTGAGAGATCCTCATAGGAAAATGTCCACTGATCCCAAACACGCTTCCAGAGAAGAGGTTGGAGGCTCCGCTGACGACAGCCACACTGGCAAGTGTGCCGGCAAAGAACTCCACCCTACAGTCTGAAACATCCACCTTCACCAGCACCGTGGTCACCACAAACACCAACAAGATGACAAAAAGAGACGACAGGATCCGTGTGTTCGGAGATAACCTACAAACACAAGCGTGCACTTTGATAAGTTTGACTTAAACATCAGTTTAAATGGACACAATACCCGAGCAGATGTTTTTATTTTGTGCCGTTATGTAAAGTCTTTCCGAGTCTAAAGCGTGCAAGAGAAAATGACACTTTAAAAGCACATTACATTATGATAACTTAGCTGTTTAAGCCACCAGATAAAGCTAATGTGGCATTGTACCACCCCAACATCTGGAAATGGAACAAGGTAACAAAACAATATGTGTCTGTAAAAAAAAAAAAAAAACTACAAAAACACATAAAATGAATTTAACCTGTTAACAAGGAGATAGTTGAGAATCAGACACAGGACAGAGGGCACCGTAGAGGCAATTGCCAGATAACTTTCAAAGTAGTCCTGCGAAGAAAAAAAAAACATTTTTGTCAAGGATTCACTAAAGATAGAGGCAAGTCATGTGTTTTAAGGGTGTCTCAGACAAAATAAGAGGAAGTGACTTTCTCTGCTATGGCAGTTGCTTTCAGTTGACTACATTAAATGAGTGTCGACCTTGTTTGAAAGAAGATTTACTTAAATCACCCTGACTCTTCCCAGTCTACCCTCATCTCATTCATCATAAACAAGTCCTTACAGCGCTACAGTGGATTTCTCTGAAATGTGAAAGGGCACTTCATCCCATCCCAGGATTGCCACAAAACCGTGTCAGACGCAAAAAGTTCTATGTGCAACAATATTTCGCAGCCCTTGGACTTACACTGAGGTCTGAACGCTGCTCCTCCTCTCCACTCTGAGAACTGTTGCTAAGCTTGTACAGCCAGTACTGCTTGGCCGTTATGAAGAAATTCCAGGGGAGCAAGGACCCGATGCCCATTAGAAAAAAGATGATGTAGACCAGACAGTACGAGTCCTCTGGACTGTAGCGCATAGCCAGAGGTTGTGGGGACAGTTTGGGGAGAAGAGATGCAGAGGGACTATGGTCCTCGAGCTCTTCATCATCAGTTGCACTTTGGTCACCAAACCGATTTGGCACATAGGAAGAGTTGACGCTGGGCGTCACAGGTTCTGTCCGGTCCATTATTTCTTTCCCTAACAGACAGGATCTCAGATACTCAGAGATATGGAACAAACAAACGAGCGGTAATAAAAAGCTGTAAAAGAGACAAAGCAAATATTTAAAAAGCAATCAGTAAAGTCATAATGTCACTGCAGTAAATAGGGCCTGAATGACACTCACATTATTTGTGCTGGTCAGCAACAACAAACCGTTTTGTTTGTTTGGTAGCCTTTGTCTGGAGACATATTGCCACTGTTGCAAGAAGAGATCCGCACAGAGATCATCAATCTGTGGGAACACAAGTCGTATTCAAATCCCATTATTAATGACGTTAAATAGGATTTCCACATAAATCTCTTTCTTAATGTGTGAAATAAACATTTCAGGCCTGAGACAGACATGGCGTTCCCTTTCAGATCTAATTTTACACAAAACAGTGTATAAATAAATATAACTTCATTTTATAATCTAGATGTGGGATGTCTCATGAACATATAATAATAAAATAAATGTGATCCTAAACATGCAACTGTTTTGCATTGCAATGTAAATGTCAATGCAAATGTTGCTGATAGTCCTGAATCTGCTGTTTATTTAAATGATGCACCAAAGGCAATGCTTCATCAGGAGGAATAAAACAGCTCTTGATAAAACAGTGATCGATCAATAACACTGGTGATTATCTTATCACACCTCTGTGTGTGTTGCAGACTGCGTTAAAAAAAGCTAACAAACATAGTGACTGTGGATTAACAAGGAACAGATGCAATTTGTTAATTGTGAAATAACTTCTTTAATCTATAACGCCTGTAAAAAAAAAACGAGGTTGTCACCAGTAAGACGTTTATAAAGGAAGACTGACTAAACAACATTAAGCTGACTCTGCAACTTAACAATGAGGAACTAGTTTTCACATGATGCTCCACAAAATAAATCAATTAGACGCAACAAAGGTTTCTTTACACAAAACAGGTACTAATAATGCTCTCATTAAATGCAAAATAACCCTGCGCGTGCTGTCGTGGTGTCCGTCTTTAATGGTTTTATTTCTGTAAGGAGATAAACTCATCTAACAGTCTAAAAATTCAAAATTAGCTAAGATACTAAAAACCCATGAAGACAAGCACGGACAGATATTGTTGTCGACAAAATAAATAAATAAATAAACCTACCAAATTGGTAGCGAATCCACTGATGTTGCTCATGTGCTTTCTTGAAGCGCCGCTTTAGACAAAAGTCCATTTCATCAGCAAACTTCGTTTCTGGTCAGCTGACATTTCACATGTTTCCTGACTACGTTTATTACATACGTACTTCCGGTAGGATTCCTACAAATTACGATAGGTGCCTTGACACAAACCAAAATAAATACATTCATATTCATGTTTGTTTTTATTTATATTCCAAAAATTAATAGAATAGTGTATTTTCTGTTATTTAAAAATTTACATTCAAAATATGAAATCTTAATATAATCTTAAAGAGAAATTAGTTTTGAACTGCTTTTATCTTGATAGTCACAAGAGCGGAAGTTAGTGTACAGAACAAAATAGTTTCTGGTACAACTTTGTATTGTATCTGAAATAAAATTAAACATAATAAGAACCTCATGTACAAAATCTTTCACACAAAAAGAACACGGTTGTGGACACGTTTACCGACGAGTTTACTGGGGAGAAATATTTGACATTTAGCCTATTTGAAAGGCAATTAACCAATCGAACATCAAATTACAGCAAAAGTGGAATATGTCAATAAACATGTCTATACTGACCCTATGGTAATGACACGTTATCATATTCAAATATTTGTTAATTTTTAAACTACAGAGAACAGAATCACCCAGATCAATTATATTGTGGGACTTTTAAATGTAGTAGCTTATTAAGAGAAATACAGTATGACATATTTCTAAAGGGCTTAATTTTAGGTGCTGAAAGAGGAATTAAATCAAATTCAGCCAATTTGTCAAATGTTGCTCTAATTATCATTTGTGTCAGATGTAGAAATAAGTGGGGTAGAAACACTAGTTCTACTGTTCGGTAATCCCTCAGGACAGTCTTTCAGGTGCAGAGTTGTTGATCCTTCTTAACCCTCTCTGACAAAGACAAAGATGGGGTCAGAGAAGGCCCTATGATGTGACAGGACCCCCAGGTACCATCTAAAGTAAAATCACATTTTTGAAGATTGAAGTTTGGACAGTCCTAAAACTTTCAGGACAGTGGACCCAGAAGAAGGGACTTTGAGATATCTGGTGTAAATTAACAGCTGAGGAGTTTTAAATCACCATTAAAGGGTTGTTCTGGAGTTGGGGGTGATTTTCATTCAGGAATGTATTTTTTCTTTCTTTACAAAACAAAAAATGAATCATATCATATTGTATATTGACTAAAAACGTTTCATGAGGAAAAGAATGGGCTGAGGATTTAACTTGGCTGTTTTGGCCAGTAGATGGCGCTACAGTGTAGCATTTCCAATGACCTGTTCTCACGAGTTAAAAAAATATTCTCAACATTTTTAACAAAAAACTATGGTAAATATCGTGTATTTCAGAAATAGGGTTATTTAATGTAGTTATTTGTGAAAACACTACACTGAATTTTTGTTTCCAAATCAATACATTAATTTGCTGTAGGTTAATAGATTAGATAACATAGAAAAAGCTTTCCATGTAGGAAAAGTCATGGAGATGCAATAAATTCTCAAGTTTACATGTATTTAATATCATGATGTGCTTGATGTCAATTGTTATCTATAAAAGGAAGAAAAACACTGCGTTGGGATGGAGGGGTTGTTGGGTTGAGGATGAAGTCAGCTGCTACACCAATGTTTTACAAATGACAAAAGGTTCACTTAACAAAATGCTGCCAAATCAGCCTCTAATTAGCAGTGCGTTTAATTAATAAAGCAGGTGCAAAGCATAGCCTCCTATTACAACCATGCGGCACTGCACAATCTCTATGGATGAGTCACTTTACTCTTGTTAGAAGAGCCCTAATCCAACAATTCCCTAAACCGAGGTTACATCCCTGAATGTAAACGTCCAACTCAAGCCTTGAATGTCTCCAAGACCTTATTAATGTGACGGTCTGTCAGACTGCTAGTTAAAAGCTTTTAAAGGTAAATGGACCTAAAGGGAATTTCTCATTGAGGTGTGAAGCAAAAGGGTTGAGCATTTTCACTAAAAATGGGGTATAAGTGACCAAACAAATGGCACTAAGGAGACATTTAGACAATTAAGCTGTATTAAGTGCCATGCCCCTGTGGAGATTTTTCATTCACGAAAACACCAAAACACAAACAGTGCTGTTAAACTAAGAAATATAATTTATTGCATAAAAATTATATTTAGTTACAGGTAAGAAGGCTAGACAGTCATTTACAATTGGTACTTTACAGAGACAAAATAATGTCACTGATTCCATTTAGTTTTCTGTAAAAAGGTTGGACTTATTCAACAAAGGCTGAGTTTTTCTCTTTGAAGGGGAGCAAGTTCAAATCCAGTACAGCTCCAGCAAAAGGTTTCCAGCAATATGGCCAAAGATCCAGCAGACACTGAAGTAATCTGTACGAACAAACACTGTAATCTAAAGCTAGCCGGTCTCTGTAGAAAGAATTAAGAGACGTGTTCAGGGATCCAAAGCACTGAACTGGTTGTGTTCAGGTGCTTCTTTATGGCAAAGACCTGCAGGGCACAAGTTCACAATTTTAGTCCCGACTTGTGATGAAGCCACTGTTTTTGACTCCTTCGGCTTCTGCAGAAAGCGATCCAACGTTTCCAGTCCAGATGGAGAATCCCAACAGAGATCAAGATCTCCAGTTGTTTTAAACCATTTTAGGATACAAAATCAAAACCCTGTCAATGTTCTTATCTGTAAAAATAGAGTTACTCTTCCAGAAGAAACAAAAGAAGTGGAAATGCTTCACTTTTCCTTTGTACTTGCATAGCACTTACACAAAGAAATGACAGAGCTTAAGAACATGCACATGTTGCATGTGCACACCCACCTGCCCACACATACTGTACCCATTCACACACACACACACGCAAAAATACTCCGTTCATTCACACAAAACAGTGACATGACTCACTGCTGAGGAGGTGGGATACTGCCAGTGTTTTGGTTTTTGTCATTGAAAGATATGAACACTTTTTTTTAATCTTCTTGCTTTGGGGGAGAAAAAGACAAACACAGAACAGAAATAATGATGATGTTGCAAAGATTTCAGCTCCTGTCTGAAAACGTTGATAATGCAAACAGCTTCAGGACCCTGATCACAAAGCAGGCAGATGAGGAAGAAGATCAGCAACGGGTAGGAAAAGAAACATGGCAGAGTTGCATGTGTAGCTGACTAAATAAACCGTGATTTAATTTCTGCTGGGATACAGTTCTGTATATGGTCCCTTGATGCCACCTCTCTTAGAATAAGGCTAATTTATTCAATAGTTATCTATCAACAGTGGAAACTGTTCTTCAGGTACAGTAAAGCAAAATTCCCCCATGATTAAGCTTGTAGTAAGTTCATCAGGATCGTCTCTAATTATGTCTTAAATGTTATTATTTTTACATGTTGAATAGATGCACAATTCACGCATTCAAATAAAAAAATGGGGTTTGTTATTCACAACAGAGACGGAGACTGTGCACCTAAATTTTCAATTTGCTTTGCTCTACTAGGACAAAAAAAAAAAGCTCAGTAGTCTAAACAAACAAGGACAAATGATAAAATTGGTTCTATATGATCACAATGTTCATGACAATGAAAAAGCAATCCACAAATATGGATAATAAATTAAAGAGCGTTCCCCAAAGGAAACTTTTAAGGAATGATGCAGTTTATTTTCAGCAGATAGGAGTGTGGCAGAGCGATGGAGGAATGCGAGGAGAGATGAAAGAGAAACACCCCTGTGAGTCAGAATGATATGCCAAGGCTTTGAGGCATTTGTTGGTACAATATAAAGAGTCAGTCCAGTTATCTGCCAATTCTGAAACAAACTTTGCAATTCAATCTCCCGCCGCAAAGGAGAGGCAGCTTTTCTTCAGCCAGAAGCAATAGGGCTCACACCTGGAGGGGTTGATCTCTTTATGAAGCGGTTAGACAGGTAATCCTGTGTCTGAGAGCTGATTAATGACCACTTTGTGCATGTGTGTCATAGAACGCATGTGCAGCCTCGAGAGGTTGTGGGCAGGTCTGTGCTCACCTGTCCTGATCTATGGAAGCAAGGGAAATCTCATGTTGGGTACGGCGTTATCGTACAAACTCATGAGAGTTGAATGCATGCATGTTGGTTTGTTTTTCATTTTCAGCCATTTGCACCAATTCTATGCCGCTACACTCAATATGGTTTTATATGATTCAGGTGCTGCAGGTGTGGAAATTTCAAGCTGAATCAAGTTTAGTGAGTTATGGTTGATATGTAGCCACGACGGTTGACCGTGGATCAGCAAAACAGGAGGTGAGGCAGAGGTGTAGAGTCTACATGTAAAAAAACCCAAAATGCTCGGGGGATTAAAAGATTTGTGACAGCATGTGCATATTCATAGGCAGGTACTCTCATTTTCATCTCCGTGTTGGAAAGGAACATTTCTCGCTTGCTCCTTTGTTCCTTGCCCAATCAACAATCCCCATCTGTTGTCATGACAACCAGCACCTCACTTTTGCCCATCTCCTCCAGCGCGGTTGCCAGAGAGACCAGATCTGCGTCACCTTGGTGACACGCTTCCCATAAGTCCAGCAGAACACCTGTGGGGCTTGGCTTTGTGGCAAAGTAGTTCAAATACCTGAAAGCAAGAAGGATGAGGCAATTTGTGAGAAGAAAGAGGAGTTCCACTACTGATTATATAAAAAATGAAACCATTAACAACATCATATGTTACACAAATTTCATCTTGACAACCTCATTTTTAAATTCAGTTACTCCTAATGATGAAATTCTGGAGTCAGATTTTACCTGTCAAAGCCCAGACTGCGAGCCAGTAATCTCCAGTCACACCCTCTGGCGCTGGGCACATCCAAACTGGCACAGATCTTCTGGCGGATTGATTCAGGCAGGCGAAAGGCGTACGGTCCCACTTGAGAGGAAGGTAGGCAGGTACCTCCCGAGGGAAGAGGCGAGTGTGGTGGCTGAGTCTGTGTGTTTTTTTTTTTAGAGAGTCATTGATATTAACCCTTTGAGCAAACACTGCAATATTTATCACAACTTTATCTATGCTTGGCAAAGAAGCTTTCAGCTGTCACCATTACCTCCTGGATGTCTGTGTGCAGCTGGAATATCTGTCCCTCCCCTTCAACCTGCCGGACACAGATCTTACAGGCGAGCTGTGACACAGCCAGGCTGCTTCTCTCCAGGCTGAAGGTGCAGTGAAGGGGCCTCTGACTACCACTCCAAATGTGGTAGAAAGGTATTTCCTGTCACACAAAGACACGTTTCAAGAAGAAAGCCAGAGGGAAGGTCTCGAAACTAAATTAAAATGGCTTTGTTCTCAGGAGCACAATCTGGAATCATCTGGAAGCCAGTTTTCATTTGAAGAGTAGAAAACGTGAGATTGTTAGATACTGAAAGTTGTGCGTGTATGTGTGCGTGGAATTATTTCTAAATTACAATGTCCACCTTTAGTATACTGTAGAGTTTATCATAAATCACTTTCCTTATGTAATCTTTCCTATTAAAAATCGACATTTTTTTTTATTACTTTTACTCCTGAAGCTTGAAATGTTTTGTGTTTTATTCTAGCTGAAGCAAAGTGCTGACTTTCACTAAATAACAACCCGATCAGATAAGAGTCAGGTGATTTTAAACAAAGGGAGGAAGTGTGATGTCAGCTTCATAAGCTTTTTGTCTCATGAATAGCTTCGGATGATTACATCTTCTGTCTAATTCCTGTTACTAAGCAGTGCAATTACTTGTTAAAAGTGGTTTTAATTATGCTGTTGTTTTTATGCCTCCTCTAGGATAATAGGTCAACATGTGTATGTATTTAATGTCAAAGGAGCACCATACTTAGCCGTGACTTAAGTAAAAATACACATGAAGTAGAACCAGTTTAAATGTATCACCTGGTACTTGGCCAAAAGTTTGCTTCTCCAGTAAGTGTGGGGAATGTCATGGATGGACAGGCGAAGATTATGGTAGCTGTCTTTAAAGAACAGAGGTTTGGGATCTTCCAGCAAAACCCCACCAAGACTCCTCTCCAAGTCCAGCACCTCCTGCACACATGCAAGAAACAGAGAGAACAAGCTATTTGTTTGAAAACCTTAACGAATACCCCCTTCTTTCAGACATGTTGAATTAAAATGTGTCGCATGAAAGCTGTTTGAACTGGTCCAATGTGCTGGTAGCAGACCACATGCATGTGTTTACCATCATGGCTGCTAACATTTCATTCAGTTTTTCCTCCAGAGAAGAAAAATATTCAACAGCAGAGTTCAGTCACTGGATTGTTTAGTAGAGGGTTTGTGTTATTTCCTACTATTCTGAGTTGTTGTGTCTCTTGAGACAGGAAGGTTCAATCTACTGTCCTAAAATTTAATTTGGAGAGGTAAGATAGATTTAAAGGCTTGAGAGGCAACAGTATGCCTCTACTGCCCTGAGCCACTATGGAAATAACTTGTATTAACTTTTAGTGTTATTATTTTATGACATGCCTCTATATAGCACGCACACTTATATTCTATTTATACTCTATAAATTCATTTTGCATTATGCTTTTTGACTTTGGATGCCAAGTCCTATTATTCTGATGGTTAGGATTTTCTATTGTCACTTTTTAAATACAGACTTTCTGCTTAAAAGAAATGACAGAGCCTGTTATAACTGTACTTAACACAAAATGTATCGCTTTTTTAATCAAACTTTATTTATTTAATGTTGATCATGTGTTTTAACAAAGAGCAATAGATTCATAGAAATCATTTTAATGATTTCAGGAAGAGTGAAAATAATATTATATGGCAATTTTCTTGCAAAAGTATTATAAAAAAATATTTCATGGTAAGAATTTAAAGAAATTTATAGTTCAAGTCGAGTTCAAACTTATTGAATTAACAAGAATAATCCCTTCTTACAGTGAGCAGCAGTGTTCAGTAAAGGCAGGATGACTGGAAGCATTTGGTGCCATGAACATGAAGCTTTCTGACTTCCATCCCTCTCTAAGATTTTGTTAAGATTCATAAAAACATGACATTTTCTAAGGATTTCCCCTTAAGGCTAGATAGCTGTGAAGAAAAAAGTTACTCACAAAAATCTCAACCCCTAATAAAGCTAAAAAAAAAACCAGTTAGCAGCAGGGAGGTGGGCTTTTAACAAGCTGAAGATTCTCATAAATACAGGAGAAAATGGATATTGGAAGAATGTTCTCTGAATGCAGTTATTCTGAGTAAGGACAAATGCTACAGTGGAGCTCACACAGAGATAATGACAATATCCTCAGAGATACAATGCAATATTCTATGACATAATATAAATGAAATGGATGGAAAAAATGCAGCTCTGCAGCATGCAATGAATCTCCTTGGAGGAAGAAAGATGAAGACATGCAGACGTACATCAGAAATGCATCAGGATAGATAAAAAAAAAAAAAAGAAGTGTCTACCTTGAGTGCATGTGGAGTGTCATGGATACAGTAGATCCGGAGGCTGTAATCCAGTGAGAGGCATGGTGCTCGAGGGGCGAACAGAGCCAGCTGTAGGCGTTTGCAGGCAGGTTGTGGAGGGCAGGACTGGCCTACGAGGCCGTACGTTCCCAGTTGCTCCATGAGGATGTGACAACTTTCCTCCTCCAGCTGCAGATAGCATGGTGATGACAAAGTCTCCTCTCCTACTGTCAGAACCTCCTGAACAAAGATAGAAATGCTTTAAATGATACCACATCTGCCAATAAGAAGGTTCGTTATTTCACACTAATTTAATGACGTCTCACCTCCCATGCACCTTGATGCGTTTGTGTCTTGAGGGTCAGGGTCCAGTCAGGTGTAGGAGTGTCTAGCTGGGCACAGTGGGGCAAAGTAAGGACCACAGGTCGATTCAGCAGCATACCAGTAGGGCCACAGCTCACCACGGGACTGAGAACAGTCTGACTGCCCTCAGATGGTAACCTGTAATATTGTCCACAGATGAGTTTGCAACAAAATACTGCACCTCCCTTACAAAACCCAATTACCATGACTATATTTGATATTTGTTCAAATTTCTGTCCTCGGGAAAAGAGACAAAAATGACCAAATAAACTTCCCGGTGGTGCGAAATGCACTAGAAAAGTTACTGATTGAGGTGAGAATGAGGTCTATTCTGCCTTGCGGCTGCAGAGGGACACATAAAGGAGTAAAGAAGGACACTCACGTTGTTTTGTCCCACTTGTTAATAATGAGGTACATCTCATAAAACTTGCCCTGAGGGATTGTGCCAGGTGGGACGAGCAAACTCACACCTGAGGGAGAAGATGTCACATTTAGTCATACATGTAATCAACATTAGATGACACTGACTCCCAGCACGGTCATTTGGATTCAGGATTCATTGTAAAGACAGCTCAATGTATTGTGTATTACCTGTATTGGGGATGGTAAGGCGCCCTCCCAGGTTCCCCAGAGTGGCACTGGTACTCAATCCTGGCTCCCTGGACAGGGTGTGGCTGTGAAACTCTCGCTCTCTACCCACAGTGCCCACCGATTTCAGGCTGAGGATCTCTCCATCGCCTGAGCACATGTCAGCAGGGAGCTCCAGGGAGGAGAGAGTGGAGGAGTTATACACCTTGATTTTTAAGCAGGGAATGGGATCCAGCAAGGGAGAGGTGGTCATGGGAATTTTGTGGGGGCTGTCATTGACCCCTTGCTGAAGGGAAAAGAGCGGCCCACGGAAAGCGCCTGCTGTGGCCGTCAGATCCGGAGGAGCAGATGGATGCAGGGGGTGAGGGTTATCTGTTGTGGGGGAAAGTAGAAAGAAGCAGTTCTCTTATCTCCAGAAAGGATGAAAGCAGGGCTGAAACTTGAGTGAAATGGATTAATGATGATATAATTAATTAGTTAATATTTGATAGCAAGAGCAAGAAAAAGGACACCGTGACAAATGCTTAAACAGTGAAAAATGCAATGCAGTAAAGAATGGAGAGCTGACTGAGAGGAGATAATAGCACAATTAATCCACAGGCTGATAAAAATAGCAGAGATTGTGAACTGAATTCTGACAGAGAGCTTCTGGGAAAGAGTGTAAAAACACGGTTGGGTCAGAGAATAAAAAGGAAAAAAGATATGCTGAAAACTAAAGTGTGTTCTGTGTGCATTGTGTTAGAACTCACCCTGTCTGGGAGGCTTGTAGTTGCCTGGGTGGAACGCAGCCGTAAGCGCAGAGGAAGAGTCGGTTATGTCTCCGTGGAGATGGCGACATCGGCGGCGATATGCCAGCACTCCCACACAGAGCGCCATGACCACACTAAGCGATAGAGCCACCACCAAGCCAGTGTAGACCGCTGCACCCATGCCTGAAGCCATGGCTGCAAGGAGAGCAAACATCGAGTCAATACCTCATCAGCTCAATGAGAAATACTAGAATATGATAAGTTACTTTTAATAGTGCAGAGGAGGATTCAATATTAGTGCAGAGAGAGTATCTGGTTCTTATCAGTGTTTAAAGAGAATGTTTGCATCAGAGCTTTGATCAAACAAAGTGATGACGGGCCTTTTGACTCAATGCACATAAATAAGTCCAAAATGTGGTACAGGGTGCTTGTTGTGGATGAAAATAATACGAGCAAGGGATAAACAGGAGTCATGAAGCATTTCAACAAATTTAAACCATCACTGTGCACTTTGAGTAGTTTTAATAATGAAGTTTGCTCCCTCTCAAATCATCAACAGCAAAGTCTTTGATTGTAATCAGTTAAACACTTTTATATATTTTAATGTTATTCACGGTTAACCATTTCTTTACCACTTTGTATAATTCAGCTAAGAGTCTTGTTTGAAGGCTCAAAAGTGGTCAAATCAAAAACAATCTGATGTTTTACTCCAAAATTTAAATATCATTTTTATTTGTAATAAATATACATTGTAGTTGTAAATGTCTAAGTAGCACCTTTTAACACAATGCATGATTATTTTTGACACTTTCATCTTTCCCTGCCAGAAAACTTAAACCCACTCTTTCATTCAACGTTTTTTTCCACTTAAAACCAAAACTGGCACACCCATCTGTGCGTTAATCCCGTCTCCGCAGACGCTCTTATTCAACACTGAGATGCTATCACAATCTCACAGATTGAGAGGATATTGACAGTCTTCAGGGCAAACAAGTGGCTGAATGATTAGGGAAAAATACTTTGAAATAAAAACACTAAAATGCCCTCAGCCAGTCAGACCCTCACTACACATCATTCATCGCCTGTCTTTGCTGTGCTGTGCATGAGCAAAAAAAATCCCCCCCAAAAATAATTAAAATTCTTCCCTCAGTATAAAAATGCAGCTTCATTGTTCAACTAAAGCTGCTATGTGTCATTTAAGTGCTTAGTCTCCCACTAATGCTACCTTTGAGGTATTCCAGCTCAGTAAGGAGACATTGTGTAGTAAACAAACAGAAGCAATTAAGGATTAAATAGAGTGGAAGTTCTCAGGATGTTAGATCAGATTCAGTGAAGTATAGTATAAAGCATATATAGTATATAGTATTGGCATGGATACTGATGCAAAAGGAAACCAGTAACACACTGTGAAAAATGTGTAGTTAGTGTCATTCCATCTAACCCCATTATTACTATTACTGTTTCACCAGTGAGCAACAGCAATTCAATCAAGTCACTAACTGCTTTACGCTGACATCACATTACCCGAGACAATATGACACTACAGAGCTCCACACAGACGCTAGTGTGTGAGCATCTGTAGAGGCGTGGAGGTTATACTGCTTTTCAGGCTGGTTTCAAACTTTAAATACATTTCTACAGAGAATGAGGAAGATGCTTTTGTTGCCCATCTGTCACATTTCAAATGAGGATTTTAACACTAGCTTGATGACTGTTAGGATATACCCAGTATTCATCCAAGAGTCTCATCAGAGTTTACTACTGGACAGCTAAACCAATCATGGACAGAAGTAGAGTGAAGGTGGTTGGCTCTAACTTTACCTGCTCCCTGTTGAGCTCCTTCCTTCTGTCTCCTGTGCTTTAGAAAACATCCTTCCTTTATCAAGTATGTAAAAAATCCCAATTATCTGAATAAAACGACTATTGTTCAGCCCCTCCCTGCAAATAAAATCTCACATAATGAAAGTCCTTAATATACTCTTATTATCTCTTCACAAAAAGTGGACACCTTTTCAGATCCAAGACAGCCCATCAGGCACACACAAACACACACACACACGACCAAACTACAGACACACGCTCCTCTAAATCACTGTTTGTTTGGTCCCTGCCCGCCGCTCCACTTCCAGACTCTCGTGGTTGGACTCCGATGATCGTGGCGGTGTGCCAGCAGATGCCACTTCCCTCTCTTCCACAAAATGTATTGTTATTGTTCTATCATTTGTGCTTATCTGTGAGGTTTTTGTTTTGTTTTAGGATAGTATTTTTAGGGATAGGCCCTGTGATGGAGAGGCGACCTGTCCAGGGTGTACCCCGCCTCTCGCCCGATGTCAGCTGGGACATCGGGCGACCCTGTTTAGGGAATATGTGCTAAATAATGGATGGATGTATAGAGATACATATAGTATGTAGAGTACTTTTTTTTTTCTCATCTTCCCAAAAATGCCTTTTTCCTCTGCAGACTAAGAGAAGGAACACTAGATCCCAGCTGTGACTCAGTACCGAATATGTAAGTTATGTCTGTCTTGTTCTGTGTAATCTTTGATTGCCTATTGTGGCATATTAATTTTGTTGATAAGATGCTGCCTTAATTATAATAAAAATACATCTTATCATCATCGTCATAATGGGTTTGGTGTTGAAGACTGCAGTTGGGGGCTGTGTCAGTCATGGATAAAAAGCTCAGTACAGAGTAAAGATGGAGGAACAGCAGTAAACAAAATTGTGTTTACGTCTTGGGAAACTTTCAGATGGACAACAAAGAAAACTGGAAATACAATACAAACCCCATCCACGTAAAAAAGACGGAACACATTCTTAAAGAAGTGAAGATTACTCAATGTCTGACTGCACTAAGATGTTTGTTTTTCTATAAAATTGTTATTGAAAGTGCAGTCAGCTTTGCAACCATCTGTTGGGGCAGCAGAATCTGAGACGGAGACCAAAAGAAACTGAAAAAACTGATCAAGAAGGCCGATTCTGTGGGATAAATTTCCACACAATGCAGTGAAAAAGGGGTTAGGGTTAGGTTTTTTTTTTAGGTTGGTTAATTCCAATGCAAGGCAGATAGGTACTAGAGATCATCCCTGCCAGCAGCCAACAGCCTGTGCAACAAGACAACACTGTCTTCTAATAATGAATTATTATTACATTTATTTAAGAAAGAGGCAAATTCCCTCTGGGACTCCATCCAAACTTCCATTCATTATCTACCGCTTATTCCCTGGAGCCAATCCCAGCTGACATTGTGCAAGAGGCGGGGTACACCTGGACAGGTTGCCAGTCTATCACAGCCAACACACATAGACACACACCATACACACTCACACCTATGGTCATTTTAGAGTCTCCACTCAGCCTATCCCCAAGGTGAATGTCTTTGGACTGTGGGAGGAAGCCGGAGAACACGGAGAGAACCCACGCTAACACGGGGAGAACCCACGCTAACACAAAGAGAACCCACACTAACTCAGAGAACCCATGCCAACACAGAGAGAACCCGCGCTAACTCGGGGACAACCCACACTAACACAGAGATAACCCTTGCCAACACGGAGAGAACCCACGCTAACAACAGAGACCACCCACGCTAACACGGGGAGAACCCACGCTACTACAGAGAGAACCCACGCTAACACAGAGAGAACCCTCGCCAACACGGAGAAAACTCACGCTAACACAGAGAGCACCCACGCTATCTCGAGGAGAACCCATGCTAACACAGAGAGAACCCAGGCTAACACGGCGAGAACCCGCGCTGACATGGGGAGAACCCAAGCTAACTCGGGGAAATCCCACGCTAACACTGGGAAATCCCACGCTAACCCAGAGAGAACCCACGCTAACACGGGAAGAACCCATGCTAACATAGAGAGAACCCACGCTAACACGGGAAGAACCCACGCTAACATAGAGAGAACCCACGCTAACACAGGGAGAATATAAAAACTCCACACAGAAAGGATACTGGTTGGACCTCCCCCAGCCGAGGCTTGAACCAGCAACCTTCTTGCTGTGAGGCTACAGTGCTAACATTGTGCATTAATCTCTCTGGAATCAATAAAATAGTTTCTCATTTAAATCTTTCTTGCCGTGCGATTGGTTTTGACTTATCAGCAAGCTCTCCACCCCCTGCTTAGTTCCGACTCCCTAATGGTAGCAGAGGGAGACCCAACCCGGACACGTGAGCCAGTAACACCACAGCAAAGCTGAGGCAAGCAGACAAGGAGCGACACAAAAAGGGGAAAAAACAAGAAAGAAAATCCTAGCTGGATATTGTGAGGAAGACAGAACTAGATGAGAAACAATGTGGCAAAAAGGACACCAAGGAGGAAGATACAGCTTTGATTTGTTAGGAGTTCAGAAGGATTATAAGTGTTTTGAGGAGGGGAGAGGAGGTAGAGATAGCCAAAGACACCACAGAACGGTAGGGAGAGTAACAAAATGTGTGGAGGAGAAGAAAGCCGGAGGCAGGCGAGCTGGCAGAAGGGAGCTCCCATCCTCACGTGGTGCGACTGAACTGAATCCGACAGCCGTCCGCACTTATTATCAGAAACAGAACAATAGCAAATTAGGTGCATTACTGTGGTTACTTTCCCCTGAGTCTACCTCACATTAAAGGAGTTATTATCACTTAAATATAAACTAAATCTCAGGCAACAGAAAGTATGTGAGAAATCAAATACATAAGCTTAAGAGCAAAGTGTGAGTGTGTAAAAGATGCATGACATAAACACCAAACCAGCTCTAAAATCTTAATTATGCTTTAACTCTGTATTAGAGAAACCAGACTGAAACTGGTCAGACAGGATGGGGAGAGCTGTTTCAACAGAGCTTAATTTGAGATGACTCAAAGTGGTGGAGGTAAATGTGTAGCACGAGAACACACACACACACACACACACACACACTCTCGTACAGTAACTAAACAAACTGTATTAATTAATCAGTAAAAGAGCAAAGTCATGAACGGTGGACTTACGATGGCTTGTATGTTCAATAGAGACCTTTTTATCTGTTTGAACAGGAGAAAAAACAAGAGAAGAAGAAAGGAAAACAAAAATATAAAAATGGATGGACTGGTTGCTATGCAAATGAAACATGTGATCATTTAATCCAGAAATTAAACATAAAGCAGAAACTCATTAATAATGTAAATAACCAAGATGTAAACAAAACTAGTTATGAAAACAGTCATATTAAAGATAAAATAGTTCAAATAAGAAATAATAAAATGAAGTAGAACATAGTTTATAAGTTATGAAAGAAAAAAAACCTGCCAATTAGAAACGACTGGACAGGAGTGACTAAATGAGGGGATAATTTAGAACCAACAAGAAGAAGATGTGTTTGTGTGGTTCATATGGAACACGCCACAGATTGAAACCATGTCTCTGTATAAGGTGTTATCACCTTCCTCCTATAAAAACCAAACATCTGTCCCAACGGGAGCAGTTGTTTCCGTGATAACATCGATGTGAATCATCCCTAAGCAGTTTGATGAAAATCAAAAGCATCTTTCAGAATCGTGCCACTTAATGGATCTGAAATCAAATAACTGTTCTCCATAGTATCATCAAAAGACCAAATGGCTTTCCTGAGCTTGCAATTTGTCCAACATCAATTAGAATCTAGTGGATATGATGGTTCATGATGTCTCAGAGGACTTTGCATTCATGACTGGGATATTAAAGCTATTGGAATAAGGTTTTATTATTTGGTGTGTGGATATAATCAGGACAACATTTATTCACAGAAAACTGGATCAGAATGCCCAAATAGTTCTATATAAAATCAATAATCTGTTGTTTACAAAGCAACACATTTAAAGCAACACATTTCCATGGTTCCTCTTTGCCAGGGCTACTTGAGTTTTCCTGATGGCCTCCTGAGAATGTGCCTCTCCATATGGCAAATCACAGTATATTTGTTTTGTCTTGCAGCCCAATAGAAGCCTCTGTTGTGTGTGTGTGTGTGTGTGTGTGTGTGAGACAGATTTGAAGCAGTGTTGCTTTGAGTGTGGATAAGAT
>JBAMIG010000017.1:8731413-8766820 GCA_037177335.1 Kiunga ballochi | reverse complement strand
TAATTGCATTACAGGAAATAAAGAACTTTTTCACAATATTCTAATTTTCTGAGACAGTCCTGTATATATATATGTATAAGATACAATTCAAAAGATGTTATGGGTCACTAGCTGGTAGAAAGGTTCTCAGTCTTCATGTTTTATCATCATCTTTCTTTGAACTCTTCCAATCTCTTTTCCTTTAGGGTAATCCAGGTTCTTTTACATTTTTTATTAGCTCTGACCTTTTAGTAAAAACCTTGCTCCTTCTGACAAAAATCATCTGAATTTTATAAGCATTAAGTAGAAGACTAGAGCAGAATACATAGGACTGACAATACTGACTCTGGTCAGGTGATTCAGTAAAAACTACAAGCATAGTCTGGAAAGTCTCCGTCTTTCTCCCCCCCCCAAACGGATCCTTAAAGCAGTCTCACAGCTCTGAAATCTCATTGTATTCATTAAATAGAGAAAGAAAGAGATGGGACTAAAAAAAAATATCTGCTGCACTCTGTTGTCAAAATTGATCAATCCTAAACTGATCAGTCATTCCATTACCAAGGAACAAGAGAAACTACTTAGTAAGTAAGATACCACCTTCTAATGTGGGAAACGTAGCTTTTCCCCATTCCCATCCTGCTATTCCCATTATCAGATCCTGCCTGGTGGCGCTAGAAGAAGCTGGAAGAGAATGTTACACTGCTGTCTGCACAGGACACAAAATGGGAAAAAGACTCTCAGGGCTTGACTCTCAATCCTGCAACTGTTCTTGCATCTTTTCTAGCAATCACATTGTTGCTCTTCCTCAGCTCTTCCTCTTCCATTCATTACTTCACTTAATGGTGTACTTGTTACTTTGTTCGTTAACATGCAGCCAATTCCATGAATGGATAGGGGCCGATTAAAAACGTTTTTTGAATTATGCAGTAATTTTTACATCACAAAACAATGTGTTTAATAAATGTTTATTCAAATAAAATAATTAATCACCACATGATAGAGCATTGACTTAACTGAAAGGACAATTTGCATTGAAAAGAACGTATTCAGAGGCTGTGCAGAAAATCCTTCACCTTCTTTCAGGCAGAAATTTTCTAAATGAACAAACCTTATTTCAGAAAAGGTTTTCAAAAATGCAACAACTTGAGTCTTTTAACTAAAATAAAATTGGAAAAGCAAAAGCAACAATTGTGTCTCATGACCCTTGCTTTTTTTTAATCAGTTAGGGATAAAAATCTCAGTGCAAAACTGAAAATAACTCTTAATTTACAGAATGTCATAACGTGAATGGATTTGCAGAATCTGGGGAAATTTAAGATTAAAAGCCAAGGTTATGCTGCTGCGCAGACAAACAGTCATGTGACAAGATCAACATGGCTACATGGGAAAACCTTTGTCACTCAACACATCCACATAGTACAACACTGCACCCAGAAATGCAACCTGACACTGTTATGGAACGACAAAGCCATTTATTAAACTGTTAAACTTTTTCAGTGAGTCCGTGTTTAAATTAATAAAAAATAACAACAAAAATAATATCTGATGACTACGTTTCAAAAATAAGGTAAAAACCCAAAGAAAAAGCTGTCAGAGCCTGGGTTTTTGGTTCTTATGGCTCACATTAACATGTTTTCCTCACTGCCAGAAAGGTGTTTATTGGGATTTTGGAGAAACATACTATACCATCAATGAGACAACTTTTTCCAGGATATCTGTGATTATTTCAGCATTATTTCATCAGACTTAAACTGCAGTCTAACTCTGCGACTGAAAATGTATTGTGCATCATGGAGAGGGCAATCATAAAGTGCAGAGCATTAAAAACCTGTACTCAGCAAGAGCTTAGATTTCACAACAAAACAGAAACAATTAATATCTTCAGTTCCCAAATGATTAAAATAGGTTATTAAAAAGAAATGTGATCAAATGCATTGAAAACATGCCTCAAACCCAAATTCTCCTTTTTTTGTTGCAGACATCAAATTGTTGACAATATTTTATTAAATATTATGCTTCCAAAGACGTTGCTGAGGGAACACACTGAAAATGTTATTTTATTGTAAATAGGCATGATAGAAAATCCTGCTGATCCTAAATTGAATTAGACAAATAAAACCTCAGGTAGCCGTAGCACAAGGATTATGCAGTAGGACAACACCAAGACGCATGAACATGCACAAGAGACCACAAGCTTTCTTCTTACAAACACACATTGGTTTCTGCTCCTACCCCAGTAGAAGATAATGCTGACATACACTCACAACATGCAAGTTGGTAACCTTGCAGAGAAAACACAAACTAATACAATAAAATAAAATAAGTGAAATGGCCCACATGAATAGCAATTATGTGCCCCCCCCCTCCCTGCTTTCTCTTTACTAAACCATCGCCTCCACTCTTTCAGACTCTGAATTCTTTGTCAATAACAAATTGTGTTGCCCCTCCCTGCCCCTCACTCCTGCTCTTTCCCTTTGTCCACCATTGATCGGCCGGTGTTCAAACATAGGCTGAAAATACTGCCTGTCACTCTTCAGTCATGGCGAGAGGGTGAACGGAGAGACAACAGTTTACACTGAGACATAATAGGAGACCTATGTGTTTGGATAAATCTCTATCTCGTTCTGTCTGCAGTATGTATGGCAGGGGGGGGCAGTTTTCTTGGATAACAGAGGAGACAGACAGGCAACTTCTTTTTTCGTCCCCTGTCTTTCCCGGACATAATGGAGCTGGGGTTATAAGCAGAACCTGTGTTTTTGGGCCAGCATACAAACATCTATCAGAGCATAGCAGCTGGCAATTTGTGCGAAATGGAAGAGCCTTAAAGATGAGAACTCCTTGCTGTGCAGCACGGCAAGTCTTTCATTACTCTAATGACAGACAGCAGACAGCTAGAGAGCAAACACAAGCTTCTAGGTATTCTTTTCCTGGGTAGACAATCATGTGAAACAAACACACACGTCCATCCAGACACTAGATGACAACCTTTGCATATACAGTACACTCTCATCAACTTCTATTTATGTACACTAAATTTAACAGTAGGTGAAGGAGACTGTGTGGACAGCAAGGGGACACAGTGAGAAATAAGCAAAATGAAGAGATCTAGAGAATCAAATCTTATGACATGAGGGTTTATTCCTTAAAAGAGGGTCAAATCAATATGCAGGGCGCTGTATGTCGTACACAGAGAAAGACTATGTATCGTTTATACACACAAAGAGAATCAGGGTATTTGATCCAATCCAAAGGACAGATTGTGACAACTCAAAGGAATTATATCTTCTTCTCACAGCGCAGATGCACCAGAGGACCGTGTTATGAGATTATCTACATTGTGTGTTTGCTCTTTTTATAGTTACAGATTAGAGTTTTTATCACTTTTTCTGCAAACAGGTTGTAGCAGGGTGATTACTTTCAGGGTTCACCTGATGAGCATCATCCCAGACGGGGTTCTGGCTTAACAGGATCTTTTTTGTGTTAGGTTTGTGAGGAAGAGCAGGACAGTAGAGCCCCGGGTCTTCTACCGGGGTACACAACTACAAATAAATACAGGGCGTGATTACATAATCGTGATCACACCAATGTGCCTCACCTGCACACACACTACATCATCCCTCCTCCCTACAGCGGAGCCAAAGCCACGCCCACCATCACACAGGTGTCAGCAGTCTAGTTCATAAAAAGCAGTTTAATGGTACTAGTTAATATTTAGGAATGACCTGGCAACCTGGGTCCTTACTTGTTTTTACTAACTTGACTGAATAGATAGGGAGAGAGAAGTCTGGGCTTTCCTCCTTAGGCTGCTGCCCCCGCAACCTGACCTCGGATAAGAGGCAGAAAATGGATGGATACTGAATAGCAAACAGAAGACAGACAATGCTTTTACACGAAACAATACTGATTGCTATAATATCTTTTAAAGAAAATATATAAGAGTAAAATCTGGCTTTGTCAGACCGAACTGTTTCCGTTGTTCTTTCAGCCCCCTGCTTCTCATTCTCACACAGAGACAGACTCACGGATGACTGTAATTTTCTTAGCCCCAGCGCCTCTAGCCAGAGTGGACTCTAAAGCATCTGTACTTTATCATTACCTTTACAGAGTTAGTCATTACTGTCCCCTCCAGTGCCCTCGCTATCCTAACACTGCACTCAGAAGCAAGAACGGGGGGGAGCCAGTAAGAGAGAATAAGGCAAAGGAAGAACTCTTTGAAGCAAACTACAGAGACAGACCATAAAAGACATGGAGTCAAGTTGTGTTTGGCAAGATCAGGGGTTTCTCTTTTTTCTTTTAAGCATCCTATAAGGTCAAAAACAAACAAACAACAGCACAGCTTCCCATCTCTCTCTCCCCCACCCCATCCTTCTGCCTTCCAGTTGGGTATATGACACTGGAGAGCTTTTCTTCTTGCGCTTCAGTCCTCCTTCCCTTCTGCCTGCTGGATTCAAAGCATTTTGTGCAGCTTCAATTGACTTCAAATGACATCCTGCAGCCATAAAACACACACACCTACACACACACAAACACAACTGCCTGGCTAAGACCACTAAGGACAAACAGCTGCGAGGACAGAAAGTCAAATATGACATCGCTTCTGGTGACGCTGCCAACAAGGCCAATTAAAACAGTGATCAGCAGCCATTATGTAACATTGATTGGCGAAACATATTCATCATCCTCATCCAATCTGCCTCATTACCGCCACTCTTGTGAGGATGCCCGCGGGTATGAGTTACACATGGCGCACACACAGCAGGTCGAGAAAAAGAGAGATGGATGGATGGAGACACTCTCCTTGTTTTTCTTTAAGGACAATTAAACTGAGTGATTGATATTCAGGCTGACCTCCTCTTCATCCCCCCCCCCCTCCCCCTCCCCCCAAAAAAGAGACAAAAAGAAGAAATACCCAGTACAGCATAGAGTAGAAACCAGCAGGGGAAAAGATAAAAGGAGAATATGTGAGAGTTGAAAAAATTCAGTCAAGATTTAAACGGACGTTTTGATAGAAAAATCACTCTGTGTGTGTGTGTGTGTGTGTGTGTGTGTGTGTCTGTGTGTGCGCACTGGTGTTAGGCAGCAGGAGTGCAGGTTGGAGCAATGCAGCATCACTTCGCACATCAACAAAGTCAGACAGAGTGTGAGGTGTCATGCAGTTCATCCATCTGACCACACAAAAACACACACACACACTCACACTAAGCAACACAATTTAAAGCTTCCCTTAAGAGTGGTGGCAGGGGGCAAAACTGGTCATCTTTTAATAGGAAATGTCATTAATTCACAAGTGACTAACAGACATGCCACTATTTTTATTTCATCAGTGAGTCTGTGAGGCGACAGGAGGCTGGAAGCGGAGTTTGACTTCCTGCTAAGAGCGACACAATTCAGCCCTGTGTGCTCTCTTGTGAAGCCTTTCACATCTTGGTCCTGAAGGTTCTGGTTTGACTAGTTTGACACCAAGAAATGCACCTAGGGTGTCTTCACATGGCTCTGCGGTCCGTTTCTTAGTTCACACCATGGATACTCTCTAACAGGCACCTCTCACACACAGTATAGTCCTCAACAGCTTATTCATGATTTCTACTTATTTTTTCTGCCTGTGTTGCTTTTAAAAAGCCACATTCGGCTTTTTGGGTCGTCCCCTTTCAAACAGGATTTAAAAAAGCTTTTTGAGTTTGTAAAAAGATTGCAGAGCTAAAACGTCTCCATCCAGGAAGTAATCCTCTCCCACAGAAGACACAGGAACAACCAGTTTGTACATTTTGATCAGGTTTTGTTTTAACTTGTTTCCATAAAAAATATCCCTTGTGCCTTTTTTTTTGGTACCTCACACTATAAATCACAGCTATTTTGCACCTTTACATTTTTAGCACTATAAAAGTATGCAAAAAAAGGGTCTTTTGGACATTAAGTATCAAATACCAAAACTACTAATTTGATATTTTGGATCATGGTTTTAAAGGAAAAACAACATATAAATGCATATTAAATCTCTTTTTATTTTAAAGTAGGAATAAAAAATGGTGTTAATATGGAACACTTATTGTGGATTTACCAAATAAAATCTCAGAATAATTATTACATTTAGCTGCTGGACTCTAAACCTCCTGGACAGGAAATAAATGCATGCAAAACTTCTGTTACTGAAAGGGTAAGCAATCGATCACAATCCCTCCCACAGAGTTACACACTACCGTCCCTGAGAAATTGTTTGCAATATAAGAGAAAACACTCCAGGGTGCCAGTGATCTGTGGGATTTTAGAACGTAAATCTAAATGCAGAACTTCTAAGTTAGCATATTATGAGCTGTTTAACATCTACTTATTTACTGTTTTCTAAAAAATCTTTTCCAACAGGTTGAACTTCTCCACACATCTCCTTTGTAAATGAAACAATAAGCACCTATTGCTGCTGTGCAACTCAAAAATAATATTTTATTTTAAATTAAAATGCATTCATTCCTCTTTAAAAAAACGTTTAGGTTCTCAGAGGTCATTTTTCACTCATGCTTGACGTTCTCCTTCACTGACCGAGCTAGGACAGAAAAAGGTAGGAGAGCCGACTGGCAGAGGGGAAAAGACCGAGCAGGTGATGAAGATGCACAGTGACAGAAATGCTTCGCTTGTCCATCCAGCATGTCTGGGTGGCAACATATAAGAGCCCGAGGACATGATAACTCACATGCACACACGCGCGTACACAACAACTGCAGAAACATGCAAGACCTCATTTACAAATCTGCTGTAAAGAACAGTTGGCCCACAATCTTTGCTGCAAGGTGTGTTTCCATAGAAGTCTCCAATTGTAAATGAAGTGCGACCTGCCATTTCTTCTCTTCTGCCCCCTCAAGCATTTACATGTCATAATAGCACCTAATCAGCTGTGCTGGAGGGTGTATCGTGAGGTAAAGGCAGACACACATGTACACATGTTATCAAACTTTTTGCAGTTCCAATAAAAGAGTGGCCGTGGATGGTGTTTTTCTCCGATACCTAGCTAAATGCTGCAGGATTTCATGGCTATTAAACATGGAAGTATGGCGACAGTGTGTGTGAGGAACTATGAATTACATGTATCTACAGCACATGCAAGGGACAGCCTACTCTGAGTGCAGTTCAGTTTGTTTTTGAACATGTGGGTGAGTGTGACTGAGTGGGAGCACTAAGAGGATTTGGGCTTGTGCTGTAGCAGTGAGCCTACTGCTGCTACTGTATAGACAGACAGAAGGGGACAACCGCGCTGAGGCTGAATGTCTGTTAGTCACAGCTAGGGGGCGCCACCCCCCATCAAGCTCATTAATCATTGCCTATCAAAAAGTGGCCCTGTGTTGTTTGTGTTTGCCCTGACGACCACCTACTGCATGGGAACACAGGCGTACACAAGAGGTACTATCAATCACGATGAGGAGTGGAGACAGAGAGGGCAAGAGAGGGGTGAGGCCAGAGGGGGAGGAAGGGGAGGAGAAATGGGTGAGACAATGATGTTTTCCTATTATCCTCACCAAATTACAGACCAATGTCACAACTATTATACTTGGAGGTCAAACTCATAAGTTACAGCGAGACTCTTCCTCTTCCTGCTTGTGTGTAAGTATAGACAATGCTGTATGTGTTGAGTGGAAGGCGCCAGTGCTGGTCTGCTTCACCGCTGTGTGGCTACGTGATAAGAGTTGTGCAAATCTACCCGCAGTGGCTAGTTGCCATGGTTGGGTGTTCACATGGAGCCAGCTCCTCAAGAGGCTCTGCACATCCATCACACACACACACACACACACACACACACACACACACACACACACACACACACACGCACATGCATATAATATCTTGTGCAACCTCACTTCCCACATTTGGAAATGTTGAAAATCTGACTGTAAGTGTAAGTATGGTAAATAGGTGAGCAGTACAGTGGGATGTGTTTGGGAGTTGGGGCTGTTTAAATGGCCGTAATTACACAAGAAGATGAGCTGCATTCCTTCCTGAGGGTAGGCTGATTACAGGCCTCTTCTCTTCGGGCCCCTGTAATTACCCACCCTATCCTGCCTACCCTCCCAATCCCACTGTATTTGCATGAGTTCTGCTCAGCATTGGCAGGGCAGCAGTCCCCCCCTCTCTCCTCCCAGTCCCCTATCCTCTGATCCAACTCCCTCTTGAATTGTGCAACATCTACCCTCCCCTCACCAGGTAACTATTACCGGTATGTACATTCTTATCCTCCCCTGAACTGATTACTTGTCACATACAACTGAATGCTCACAGGGCATCTTTTTTTTATTAAATAAAAGAAAAAGCAGTTAAAATACTCACTTAAAACAAGAATAATGGGGATTTTAAGGGATTAATATCAAATGCCAGTCAACATTTATGGCCACTTCTGAAGATTTTTTGTTTTTTTTTTGGTCTCTCACACATGCAAAGTAAGGATGGGATTGGGTACATGACCACACACATACACAAACCTCAACAAAACCAGTTAGTCCACACCAGAGGGGCTCTGCGGTGAGACTACAGACAACAAGACAGCCAAATTGCATGTTCCTCACTCAAACTCCCACAATTGTTACAACACAAAGTGCTTGGTGCTCTTTCATTTGTCACAGAGTAGCCTGTATTATCAGTGCAAAACCTGTTTACGATTTGCACAAGTTCTCTGCTTTAAAATGAAGATTCAGTTCAGGCGAGAGATGCAGTCTTAGGGCGGTGTCAAAATCTAATGTGTTCAGTCACAAAGCATGAACTTTCCTTGTGAGTGGAGCTGGCCAAATGCGTCACAACATATGTGTTTTTCATTATATGATATGACAGGACAGCTCCCAGGAGACAGGAAGATGGCTGGATCAAACTTCCTGTACAAATCACATCAGACACCCTGAGCAGGTGATAATGAAGGGAGTAGAGAGTGTAAGGGGAGGGAGAGCTGGAGGGAGGGAAAGGGAACCAAAACATCACAGGGAGAAGACGGATGGATTAAAAATGAAAAGTCTCCATCTCTTCAAGCATTATGGAGACAGAGAGCAGAAGGAAGGGAGACGGAAATAGAGCTTGTCAGGGAATGAACTTCAAGAAAAGGGACAAGAAAATGGGAGAGATAGAGAGAATGAGCATGTATCCCAGCCAAAGCAAGGCAATGATGGAGGGACATGGGAGGAGGCATGAGCGGTGGGAGATTAATACTGATGCAGATAGTTCGGCTGTAAGTAGGTAGAAATGCAAGAAGGGCATTATAAAGGAAGGAAGGCAGATAAGATAGATGGTTGGAAAGGTAGGAAGAGTTCAAAAGAGACATGGAAACGAGTCTTGAATATTGTGCAAGTATGAGGGTGTGTGGATGAGATGTGGGCTCTGGCTATGGTTGCCATGATTGCCCGCACTATTAGAGATGCCGTCTTGCTGTAATATGTTGTGACAAGAGCTGATTCTTGTGACTAACTGCTTTGGCAGGACAGCTACTCTGTCATGCTAATGAACATATGAGTAGATGAGCTGGATTGACAGCAGACTGACAGGCCGTATGCATGAGCTCTAACACAAACACTGGCAAACAGAGGGTTAGCCAGTCTGTGCTCACAGATCTCGCTGTCGTAAAGATGAGCCGGACGCTGCGTACAGTCATGCAGATGTCTTCATTCCAACTTCCAACCGAGGTGACAACCCATGAGCAAGCTGCAAACAAAGCATGATGAAAAGCCACACATAAACAGCAGGACTGGCGTCACTCTGTTCCTTCATTGCGTCCCCTTGCATCAGAGAAATCCCAAGTCGGTAACAAGGAACATCTTACAGGATGGAGGAGTATGTTTCTGTGAGCATGTGAGAGTAAGATGCAGTTTGGGAGCTGCATAAAATAGCTAATAAAGCCATAAAGATTAATAATAAATAAAGGCTAATAATAAAAGGTTTGGATTTCATCATTAAAACAAGACAGAGGTGGAAACGGAGCGATAACAAGGCCAGAGTGAAAGGTGCGCAAGGAACGCTAAAGATTAGGCCACTAATAGGCAGAAAATCCACATTGGAGGAGATAGATGGCGAGAAGTGATGTGGTGATACAAGGGGAGGACAAATGGTGAGGCAGAAGGCAGACGTGAGAGTCATTCTCCTTACTCTGCAGAATGCCAGGGTCTCGCAGGCAAAAACTATTCCTCTGCAGAGGCTAATGGTTGTTTTATCCACCTGATCTTTTTCCTTCATTCCCTTTATACATTGCTTCATCATTTGCTGAAAATAAATGTCCCTCCCTGCGCTCAGCCCAGACACAGTCACCAGAACCAAAGCAATGGAAAAAAGGAACGATTTTCACCAAGACCCCGCTTCAGCGAGCAATACGTGGCTCTTTTATGCATCTTTGGCATCCTGTTTGGATGCAAACTCATTATTTTCAGCCTCATTTTTTTAAATTAATGGGCCTTTTTGTATTTTATTCAGAGGTTTTTGTGGTTTGTTAAGTTATTCCACTTCCACAGCAAGCAGGAAAGCAAGTCAGAGGGAATGCTGCGTGCCAACAGGAAGGGAAAGAAAACATTGTTTCACTGCCAGGTAATCTCAGCAACAAAACTCCAGACTTGTTAAAGGAGAAACGTCTTACGGACTAACTTTTCCGCATTTTTTTTCTGGCACACTTACCTAAATCTTGCCAAAGAACTAAAAAAAAAAAAAGAAAAAAAAAAAGACAACTGCATCGTATGAACACAGCAGCATCATTATTATAACATGAGCACATCTCTACCATTTTACAAATATAAACCTGGTTATATTTCAGGTCAAAATACTGGTATGCTCCCCTGTGTGACGACTCAGCAGCTGGGAATCAATCATTCATGAGGCTTTGATTCCCAATTTGATGTCAACAGTTTTTTGCCGTTCTTCAAAACGGCTGCAAGGACACAGTGGAGAGAGGGCTGGATTACAGAGTCCTTCCCAGAGCCTCCAGCCAACAACCAGAATGGCAGGAATGGTGTTGATTGGGAGCAGTGATGAAGAGAGCATGACAAAATTCCCATTGGATGGACAAATAAAATGTGAGTGAGAAACCTTGCTTGTGGATGTGTGTACTAACTAAACGAGGGAGAGATGGAGGAAGGAGAGGCAGGCGGCCACCCGCCAGACGGCCAGGGTCAGCGCTGACTGATGGTGACTGTGTGGCGAGAGCATGTGACACTCTGACAATAATGATGAGAGACGCTCTCCCGATCTCTTTGGCTTCTCCTTCCCCTGTCTGCCTCTCCTCCCACTGCTGCCCCCTGCAGCAGCATGTTTCTTTGATCAGCACCCTGAATGCATGTCCCTCTCTTGGTCTGGGTTAAATTGAACTGGCATACAACAGTCTTCTGATCATGCAAACCCAATACATGCTCATTTTGAATTAGATGCTGGCAACACGTTTTAAAGAAGGGGTCCTTTACAGCTAGCACTGTTGTTGCTATGTTTTTAGGCATGCAAGATGAAGTTGCATGTAGGAAAAGGTTAAAAAAAATTTAACAAAACTTTTTCATAAAAAGGCATTTTAATGTTTCCTTAGGGTGAAAGGGGACAAAAAAATGCCTGATGACCAAAATTTTGTTCATCACAGACTGATGAACAAAAATATGCAGAGTAAGTTTATCTGCTTTTTACAGGAAAAAGACCTGATGTGTTGAAGACAAACAAAATAAAAATAAAGTCCTTCTGATGATTATAAAAACACAGCGACTGCAACAAAACTGGATTATGCTGTAGAAAAACCTGGTTTTATTATTATAATTTTTCAGGTGTGCAGGTTGTGCATACTGCTGGCCTGTATGACAGTGTGCTGATAATAAGCCAGATTGTGGTAAATGATAAAATGGTATTATACTTTCTACACATCAGTGTACTCAAAGCGCTTTAACACTATTCGACACATTCACCCACTCGCTCACACAAACACTCTGCAGCACCGGGAGCTTCAGTATCTTGCTCAAGGACACTTCGACATGTGGACGCCAGAGCCGGGACTTGAACCACTAACTTGCTGGTTAGGAAATGACCCGCTCTACTACTCCTCTTAAGGAGGGCTATTCATGTTTCCCAAAAGGAAATATTTGACATTTTTGATTTACTAAACCACTCGCCACTAGATGATCTTTTTCCTTCCCATTTGTGGAAGTAATTCTAAACTTAAACATGAGTTTTAGCTTTGATTCTAATATTTTTTCATTTTCCTTGTCTGTCCTTTCTGTTCCTTGTAACTTTCGTTTCTTGCTCCTGTGTTACAGGTGGGCTTTAGTCGTCTCACCTGCTCCTCATTTGCACTTAGCTTTCTCTGCAGAAAAACAGTTCTTGATTTAGTTTCATCATTGCCAAATCAGTGTAGCTTTGTTTGTTCAACTGTTAGTCCTAGTTTTAATTGATTATTTTAGATTTGATACTTTATCTTGCTGCAGTGGCTCATTTTACTACTGAGCTCCATCATCTGCCCGACTCCAGCTCTTTCTCCTGCTTTTAATCCTTCTTTTAGCTCCTATTTAATCCCTGACCACCTCATGGCAACATGCTCCTCTTTTAAAATGATTTAATATAATTAGCTGTGAGATATATTTTAGGTTTTGTGTATTTATCTCTGTCCTAATCTGAACGTTGGCTTTAAATTCTGAAACACGGCTTCAGTTAAATGTTATTTAAGATCTATAGAACATCTAAAGAACAGTCTCCAGCTCCAGTTCATGCATGTTTTAGAGCTTCTCTGGTTCAAATGAAGACGTTCTCCAATAACTTGTCATCTTCTGCACATGCTTGTTAATAAGCCATTGGTGTAGGCCAAGGCTAAAACATGCAGGATGAAAGCCCCTGTAGGACTGTAGTTGGAGACCCTTCCTGTATAACTATTTACTAACCATAAGTAAGACTATTAATTTGGTTCTGTTGTTTTATCTTGTGAGGTGACTTTGAGTGTAAGAAAGGCAGCCATAAATAAAATTATTATTATTATTATTATAATTATTATTATTATTATATTATATGGGTGCAAAAAGCAGGGATCCTCTAAAGCGGTCAAAAGCTTGTTAAGCTTTGGCTGTAAACAAAAACCCATCTGAAATGCACTTGAGATGGAGAAAAAAAAAATCAGGATTTCATTCCTATATTTAGCTTGAGATCAGCATTTATTTTCACAGCTAAATCAGTGATAACAAGCTTTTTATATGGAGCAAGCAAAGCAAGATAAACAGTAGATGTCCTGTAAGTACTGCTGTGTCCAGAGATGCATAACTTTAGCCTTTTTTCATTAAAATTCAAACAGTTCAGAGCATCTAGTTCCTAATCTCTAAGAGGCAATCAAAAAGAGGCGGAACAAAGCATGCCTAACGGTAAATTAAACCTGATAATCGTCAGCATACAAATGAAAACAGATGTTGCGCATCCGGAAACGTGTAGCAAAAGGGTAGATGGTTAAAGTAAAAAGCATAACTGAGCCACTTTCAGGTCTGATTGTGTTTTCACACAAGAGTCCGGAAATTGACTACTTTAGAAAACTCTGAGGGAATTAACAGCATCAAATTAATTAGCACAATCAAAAGTATGATAAGAGATATTGTGGAGGGCTTTGTCCCCCTTTTGCTTGGGTCTCTGCCAGACATGAGCTTGGGCACATGGCTATAGTTCCTGAGGACAGCGGGGCATTAACTGTGTCCCAGATCTGAATGGTCATGGCACACTGAACCTGTCACAAATCAAAAGCTGGCCAGAGTCACGATTCTTCCACAGATAATGATTCCCAGTAGCACTGTTTTGTTTACACTCTGCATTTTTCTACCCTATGCACTTGTGTATGTTCCCAGTGTGGTCCTTTAAGTGTGTGTGTGTGGCCTTGCTTTTTCACTCCCCTCTCACTCTCAGCCTCTCTTCCCCTTCACCCAGCTGAAGCCAAGACAGCACTGCTGGTTAAGAGCTTTGTGTATCCCATTAGGATGATGAAGAGGCCTTTCATCAGCACACTCCCTCCGGCCAGGCGTTGACAGGAGCTTTACCTCGACAAGCCTCTCAAACACACGGCTCAACATGAGACAGCACCCAGCAAAGAAGTCTGCAGGCAGTGCGCAAACTCACTGACAAACAATCACTGCTGCTCACACATAAACGTACACGTATGGTAAAGGTTACTACTGGAGCATTTTGTCGCCAACTATTTACTTTCAGTACACCCATTTCTAACCACTGTAACTTACATATGAGAGGGGAGACAAGATGGATGAAAAGTCTTGACTAATTCTGACTCTTTTAGACGCAGATCTATTTTTAAACACGGTCACGAGGGGAGTGATAGTAGAACGTCCGTGCAGGGTTTAGTCCAGATGGGAAAAGTAATTATTTAGTAGTGAAGGAGCATGAGTAAGGATAGAGGAACAAAAAAAAGACATGGGAACAGAAACATTGACAGAGATTGATAGAGAAGAAAAGCCACAGGAGCCAAGATGACCTGGATTCTTTGGAGCAGTATTGATTGCTTAGAGATGAAAAGCCAAAGAAGAACATCGTAAAAACAATTAAAAGTAAACGTCCAGAATCCAGAAAATCTAATAATGGAGAAGCAAAACAAGTCAGTTGTTTAAAGAACTGCTTTGATGGGTTAAAAACATGCATGACATTTTGGGAATGAAGCTGTTTGCATGTAAACAGAGAGACATACGGCATAAGGGACACAACATGATCTCATGAGATTTGCTCTGGCAATCTATGGAAGCAAATACATGCATGTAACCACAGGAACACACTCCTTTAAAGATACAGCACAGAGTTCCATCTTCCTTTTAGTAGTCTGGATTATTCCCCACATAGATTAACTTTGGATAATCGCTTCTAAAAATTAGGAGCTTAAAACTCTGATGCCAGCCAAAGAGACACTGCCGAAGACACGAAATAAAACCAAATACAGGTACCAGAAAGCATCCTTCCAAGAGTTTCACATACATATACATTCGATTTATAGCAATTTATAACAAGTGACTAAGGAAAAACTTTCTTTGACTACATTTTACTACATCAGTAATGCACCTGATGAGTGCAGGTCCATGGCTCACTTTGCTCATCTTCATATCAGCTCTAGCATTGAGAGCTTTTGGTACTTAAGCTATGATGCTGCACCTTGAAACAATGCTAATGATATTATTAAGTTTAAATACCAAAGAGACAGTCTTCCTCTTTTGTTAAAGCAGTAGTTTGTAATCCAATGATGGTCATGTAAATGAGTAGCCTACACCTGGAAACACACACCTAACTGAAGAAAACAACATTAATCCTTCTTAATTCAAGCCTTATAAACCAGTAGCATTAGCCAGGTAGCTAAACTGGCTGAGTGCCCAACCCAACAAACTGGAACATTTATTTGACATGTCTCATTAGCGCCAGGCTATTCAACTCTTTCCTGTCACTCACCAATTTAAAAACAGACCCTAAGAGCTAAGAAAATCTTTAAAAGTGAATTAAAATAAATCAATAGAATTACATGCTAGCAGGCTGCTCTGCAGCCACACCACTCCATTTGTGTTTCTACTGTTTTGTCTTAGCTTGCATCTTATTCATACCCTTTGGGCAAAGTCAGTAAAGACATCTGCCAATCACTGCACAAAGGTGTGAGGCCTATAAATAGTTATTAGTTCAAATTATTGCCTTGTCCTTTGTGTACGTTTTGCACAACACAAGGTCAAGGCATGTATGGCGCAAACAGTTTAACACAGATTCATGTGCAGCATCTTCCCATCTGAGGTGTGTAAAGGTGAAAACATAGTTGCTCAAACAATAATCAGCAGGGGAAAACACTTGTCTTGCAATATTTTACTAACCTGGTGAAACGTGCACAATGATGAAACTGTAAACCTTAGTAAGATACAGCGTATACAAAAGAAGATGACATAAATAATCATTGAGGGAAATTTCAATGTTTTTTTTTTCCCCTAAAACAATAATATTTAATTAGAAGATCAAGATGATTGCGGCTTGTTTTGGAGAGTGATGACTGCTGCTGGGAACCATCTCTGGTAGTTTTCTGTCTTGCATTAGTTGTGAATAATTCTCTCACCGAGCATGTTTTGCTGTTTCTTCACCGTGCTTTGCAGAGGATGTGAAACATCTTCTATCATTTTCTGAGACAATCAGCTCTTTCATAGTAAAAGATATTAGCGAAACACGTCTTTCCGAAGGTTGGGATTTTCAGGTAACGGAATGAGGCACACCAACTCTGTCTACACCAGCCTGAATCAGAAAAGTGGTGTTGAATACAAGCAGGTTTTTATAAACTGATGCCATCTGGATCTGAAGCCATATTTCTGGGTCAATTTGGAGACAGAGAGGCTCGAGGTGGAGGCAGAGGAGGTTTCAGTGTGTTCTGAAATTGGGGAAAGGAGGCTGGTTAAGGTCCATGACTGAGTCAGAGAAAAGCTGTTGGCTTGTGGAGAGTGTGTGGTCTGTTGGGGTGAAGGCAGGGGGGGAACTGAACATACTGAAGAATATGTTCAGCTCATTAGCTCTTTCCAGATTTCTGTCAGTCTGATCCCCCTTTACCTTGAAGCTGGTGAACTTTTCACCTCACACATCCCTCACATTGTTCTGCTGGAGCTGGGATTTTTTTTATATTCATGCTTCTTAATCTTTGTTTTGAGTTGTTTTTGTTTTGTCTTAAATAATTCCCCCTGCATGCTTCCTTTTTTATGTGTAGGAGCTTTTGTGGTCACTTGTCATTCAGGGTTTGTTAATGGAAATGCATCTTGCTGTTCTTGTTAGAATGATGATTTCCACACAGAAGTTGACCTAATTATTCAAACACTCAGTCATCTTCATGTCAAAGGACAGTCCAGTCTGTGGCCTCTATTCATCTTCATTAAACATTTCAATACCCCCTGTGATGACTGCTTAGTGATGGTTTTGTAGGTGGAGGTGAGAAGAATCATATTACAAACTCATTTTCTAAAGGGAGGAGCTGTATGCATATTTTAAAAATGGCATAAAAAAGGTCTAAAATTGTGTTTGTTTGCAGTAGAACAGCTGAAAAATTGAACTGTTGGCTATGTTTCAGGAAGAGTGATATTTTTGAAGTCTCCGGAGATGGGAATAAATGTTTTAGGATGCTGTGTTTGTAGCTTAGCAACGATGGAGAGGATGATGTAACAAGCTGCGTCTGCAGCCGCTTCTGAACCAGCATGAAAATGTTGACTTGATGGTCATCGCTTAAAAAGTTGAAACATTAAGACACAGTATGGTGTTAAAACTAGTTTGTTCCCACCGTACCGCTCATTCAAGAGAGGAAAGTGATTAATATACTATCAATGTTTTCTTGCACATCAGGAACATACATGAGTGGCAAAAAGATGGAATGATAATTTATGTACCACTTTCTTCTTTAGCTACTAGGATGTTTGAACATAAAGCAGCTTGTTATCTGAAGCTCTTCATATGGTTACACACACTCATGAATCTGACGGGAGGCGGAACAGGGTAGAGGTGATCTTCCTGTGACCTGGAGTGGGGCGGGGCTTAATATGCCTCATTCACATTTAAAAGAGACCGCACCAAAATGAGTCGTTCAGAAGACGCACCTCAGAACAGGGTTATAAGGTGTGTGGAGTGAGAGGAAAGAGGAAGTAGGAATTCAGACCAAAGCATTGCGCTTCTACTTTATATAGACAATAAATTAATCATTTACATGTTAAAAGGATTTAAAAGCATCAGATATCTGCTTTAACTTATGACATGCATAAAAACAAACTGCTGTCGTATAAAATACAGAATGCAAAAAGGTGATATTTCTCTGACATTACCAAAACCAGTCCTGATGCTTATTCAGTCTGTTTCTCTACCTGACAAACCCTCCTGTGTCAGTAGTGCCTGAACTTTATTCATCCAGGTCCTGCAATGAGTTTGTCATGTTCTTCATAAACCAACTCCAAAATATTTGTTTATCATCAGCAAGTTCAGGAAATATGCCGGATCCATTTAAAACCAGTTGAAACTCCATGATGTAGCTTTTTCCCCACTACCGGAAAAGTTCTGGGGAACATCTTGCATCACTTCAGGAGGCTGCCCAACGCTTTCTCAAAAAGGTCAAAAAGGTCAGATTTCTCACAGATTGCGAACTTATCTTTAATTTCAGGCATTTTCCCAGAGCCTCTGAAAACAACTGTTATCAAGCCTCTGCAAAAAAGCCACAATTTAGACAAGACATACATGAACAACTACAGGCTAGTCAGTTTTAACAAATACATCAAATCTTAGAAGCTTAAAAAGAAATTTAAAAAAATGTATCATGTTTGTAATAGTTTCTAATGTTTCTACTTTTTCTCTTTAATTATAAAATTATGCTTTTTGTCTATCATATTGTTAATATCAATGTGAAGCACTAATTGTGCCATAGAAATAAACTTGCTTTGCCTAATTGCTTTGTACATTTAACTATTAAGAAGTATCAAATAATTTAAACCATTTACTCCCCTGAGGCTTCACAGCTCCCTTTTTGAATATCCACAGAGCCACTGTGGCAAATCATAACAGAACAGCTTGACCCTCACACAGCTGACATCAATTGGGTCATTTGTGAAGCACAATGGCTCTCCGCAAGCATAAAGGTACTCATATTTTTCCCACAATTTACAATCTATTCGCTACCACTGACTTCACACGTTCTTTTATCCAAACAACAAAGGATAAACTTTAGGGTGTTTACATGATGTATGGAACAACATCATGAGACGGCATCCAAGTAGAATGCAGAAGCCATTTTATATTAATTATATATCTATATATATATATGGCTTCTGTATGATATATACTTGGCAATAACACAGAGGTTGTTTGAATAGTTACAAAATAATTGTGAATAAATGCAGAAGACTGATGTGCATGAAATGAAGCACTCTCTGCAGTTTCTCTGAAAACATGCATGAGGCTAAATATATGCCAGACACTCTGGGTTTATCAGCTGTAATGCACACTGAAGCTGGCTGATGAAATCCAATATTCATGTACTGCTGGAGTTTTTCTTTTTTTGTATCAAAGCTCACACTGGTGCAAAACGGCAGGTTAGAGGTTCCAGCTTTCTGTAAACTCCATCTCTCTAAGCAACACTGGTCAACATAATGGTTTGGCATCGCTAAGGCAACATGACACACTGATAAAATATGGACAGCAGCCAGAGCTCCAGGGTGTGTGACACAGCGTTAACTTTCTATAACTTATGGCTTTTTAACTCCCTATAGTATCAGTGATCCCAGTGTAATACACAGAGAAAATTGCTTTGCTGCACATGTGCAGCTGTATGCAAAAATTATGTTAGTTAGATAAGTCAAGTCAGGAGAAAATAAAGTAATATACAAAGCATGTAAAGTTAATTATTTTTAGGTTTTTAATATGATGTTGCTTTTAAAAAATTTTTAAAATAGCTTTTATAGTTGAGAATCATGTGTTGATAATACTTTGTACAGCTTCTTTTGCAGAGATTGTGAGCAATTTCTGCAGCCAACTAGGACTTATCTGAATCTTGTTAGGGGGATTTTTGCTAATTCTTCCAGGAAAAAATACTTCTGAAGATATTTCAGAAAAAGCCCTGCTCTATTGGAGGCAATGGCTGATTGTAGGGGTTTATAGCCTGAAGGTAACACATTTATCGCCCCTCTTTGGAGTATTTAAGATTATTCTATTACATTCTAAACTTTTTCCATAGAAAATTATGTTTACCTTCCAAATCTGCTTTGAATCCATTCTTTCTTTTTAAACCTAATAAAGCTTTGCTCCACCAGCAGCTGGAACATAACCCAAAAAAAGCCTGATTTGCTCAACAGGGCGCTACGAGAAACCTTTCTTTCTCCCACCTGCCTATCAGAGGCAGGTAAATATTTAGTTACATAGCAAAACAAATGCCTTCACCCTTCTGACAATAAGATTTGTGATGAATAGAGAATGTTTTTTACTTCATCGTTAACAAAAAAGTAACTTATTGCTTGTTACTGCATTAAATTCTTATGAAATTACTCATTACTGTTTTTAAAAATTAGTTAACTTTTTCTTTTTTCTTTTTTTTTAATTTACAGTGTTGACACAAAGAGCATACACCGTACAGACATGTGATGCCTGCACAAATAAATATGCCTCAGTAAAATCCACAAACACCAGAATAAAGGAGGCGATGATGAAGTCATGCTGTAATAATACATGCTAGAAAGTACGAACGTTTTTCTGGGCCTCAAGTCTCCCTTGGCTGATCAACACTTCATCACCTATGTGTTCTCATGTAAATTAGATCTATTAACGCTTTTCTGGAAGCACAACCCTTCAGATCCAACTTCCAGCTCACATCTCTATTGTAGGTTTTTACTGAGTGCATCAAAAGAAATGATATTTATAATAAAATATCATCTTGTATGCCATTTTCACCTCACTGATAATGGATAATGGAATGATTTTGCACAGCAGCTGATCGATCAGCTTCATCAGCTGATGCAAGAGACAGACTTTACATCTGTAAAGTCAAATAAAAAAATTAAAGTAGACTAAAAAAAAACTCCAATGAGCTCTGAATCATCTAGTTTTTTTTTAAATATTATATCTAGAAGTAGAATAAAGCACAAACCTGGGAAAGAAAAAGCCAGACACCTGCAGCAGGTGAGGAAGAGCAGCAAGTCGGGAGAAGAGCTCTGGTTAGGACTTATAAATAGTTGCTTTAGTGTCACACAGTACATAATGTAGGTTGCCATGACGCTACACATATTTTTGCCATCTTTCTGCAAGCTGCTTAGTGCACGGCTCACTTAAATCGATCTGTGTAGCTATATGCATGCACTATGGAAACGCAGCTTCAGTACTGCAGGAAAGCATGTTTCTACAGAATAATAATGTGTTTTCTGTACGGATAGTTCAAATGCAACGCTTTTCTTTCATTATCCAGAAAAAGCAGTATTGTTACTGGATCTGTTACTTTGTAAAGCCTTAATACCAACACTGCTACTCATGACACACGTTGGTTATCTTTGTGCCGCTGTTCAGCAGCAGCACACCAACAATTTATGGTTTGATGCTTCTTGTGAAGTAAAACCAAAGCTTTGTATTTATCAGACAATCTTAGAAGCAGTTCTTTCAGAAAAGACCTCAATTTTCTTTGCTACATTATGCTCAATTATTGATTTTTGTTTATGCTTTATATTTATTATACTGCTGATATGCTTTAAGGGACATTTTACTGGTATAATCTCTTTTTCTGGGGGAAAATAGCAGTAAAAAAAGCTGAATATTGAGGATAAACTGCTGGTGAGGAGTCACTGTGATGATAAATAGAAACACACAGATTCTTTTGCCATGAAAATGTCATGACAAATCAGATTATTATTATTATATGAGGAAACGATTCTGTTGGAATTATTTAAGAAAACTCTGCTCTTCTGGTGTCTCGCCCTCCTGCACCTGGCAACCCTCCAGCCCACTGAACGGCATTAGAAGTACAAAAAAATACTTTTAAAAACAATAATTTATTGCAAAAATAATTAATTAAAGAGGTTGATTTAATTTTCAGTGAGCTGAGCACATATCAACTATCTGGAAGAAAAAATGGGAGTCTAATGTTGAAATTTTGGATTGTTAAATATGAAAAATAGATGCCAATAAAACTTGCTTCATGGTGTTGCGTTTGTTTTTAATTTATAAAACAATAATAAAACAAGTATTCTAAACTTGTTTAACAAAATCTATTTTCCTGCAATCTATTCAAATATATCCACAATAACAGAATCAGGGTCTCCCAAACTTTAACAAGACACTAAATTGAAAAACATGTTAAAGTCTCAATTTTATTCCCTTGCACAGAAGCTTGCAACTGTTTTCTCCCAATGAAACATTAAAGCTTGCACAGCTAAATGACGCTAAAAGTACAAGCACATTAATATACATTTCACAGTCTCCAATCATTTTAATGGCTGTGGAGACATTGAAAGCAATCAGTGAAGCAAATAAGGAGGAAAGGAAGACACGTGGAAGCAAAGTGGATGTGATGAAGTGAAGCTTGCTGTGTTTTTAAGGAGCGTAAAGATGAAAGAGAGAAAGTTAGCAGAGCAGCAAAGGCGTGCTATTCATCATGCCATCTTGTTCGAGACTCATCATGTTTTTAGGTGTTCCATATAACTAGGTGTGGAAATCAATAGCGTCCATTTACTGAGGTGCAGCTCATCTAATCGTCTGGAGCTCTGCTGCCCACAAAGCGAGCTGCCATGTACACCTGGACCTCTGGAGGAGAACAGAGTAATGAAATGTACACTGCGGCACAGTCTATCTCCAAGAACCAAACAGCTAGCACAAACATAGCTCCTGTGCTTCTACAATCACACTTCCGCTATCTCATCCACCCTTTAAATGCACATCTCACCTCCCCCCCCGCTTTTTGTTGCAGGCAAATGCATCGGCTCTCGTATGTTTGGATACGCCTGCATATCGTTTGGTACATTAAAAGCACGGCTGTGTGGAGAAGCAGAGACTAAAATATCAACAGCACTCTGTTTCTCTGTCTCAGTCAGACCGTGTGCCTCAGGGTAACATTACAATAAGCCCTCCTTGTCCCAGTCTCCCAACGCATCTCTATAATTTACCTTAATTGGGAAAACAACCATGAAAAAGGTTCACTGGGGGGATGTAAAGTGCAGGACAGGTCATGTATTTCTGGCACAAAGCAACCTTGAATGTTTGGTGTTTGTGATAGCTGAACGACGGTTTTTATTTAGCATTATAAAAAATATTAGGCTATTTTGGAAGTTTTACAAAAAGGCCTTTTGTTTTTGCTTTGATGAAGCTGAAAAAAGTTGCATAAACAGAAAACATCAGAAACAAGGGGAACAAACTTTAAGTAATAACAAAAAATATAATTTTTTGGAAGATTTTAGAGGAGAAGATCCTCTCTGGCACATATCAGCAACTGAGAACATATTCTCAGTTTCTCAGAGTGTGCTGTTTTTTAAAAGTCGTAAGAGTTTCCAGACTTCTCGAGTTAAAATTCCCAAGCTTAGAGACAAATTCTATCAGTAAAGTTTAAACACTGTCAGGAAAATGCAAGGTAAACAGAACATGTGCAAATAAAATCTGTGAGCATCTGTGTCTGTCGCAGCTCAATCACAGATGGTGATCAGTTTTAACAGCGTAGTTTAAGAGCTAAATCCGTTATTTTCCATTATTGTTTCTGAAAAGGAGACTTTCTGGAAACTGTGATTCTTCTAAACATTTCCAGATAAGTACATCCCTGCTTCTCCCACTCTGCATAGCATATGCTCCCACATTTCCAATTGATGTTGCATGTTTCTTGTCAAACACAAGACTGTGTTATCGGTGTTTGATTTTATTTTCTTTACCCATTTTCCAGCACCTGCATTATCTAGGGCAATGGTCAGCAGTTTTAATCAATTTTCCAAAAGCAGGAGCAGTAGGTCGGTCAGGAAATCCCAGCAGGACAGTGGGGAATGGACATAGCAATAATAATAACAGAAAATCTAATCTGAATTATGCCCTAAAGAGATTTGGTCAAAAATAATCCCACACAATAAACACAAGCGGGGGAGGAGGAGAAGCCTCTTGTTATCAAATGCTGGGATGGGAGCTGCGTCTCCTGTGAGTGGATGTCTGTTTTCTCATGGTGGGGGATTTGTGTAAGGTTGTGTTTCATTTCAATGCGGATGGTGTTTATTTTGGGAAACTAAAGTACGTCTAAGGCTCGGAGTTGCTATTATTAAAGTATAATAAAATGCTGCTCAAACAAAGACTGATCACTCAGAATGTGGTAGAATTGTGAAGAATACGTGTAGAAAAAAGGGGTCCAAATTCATTTTAAAATGTGGAATTACAATACAGGGTAAGATGTATTCATTTAAAAGCATCCCAGGAAATGCCATTAAAAATTTAAGAGAATATAACTTCCTTTACGTCCACTCAGTAGTAAAAACCACATTATTACATAAGCAATTCAAAAAGGGGCTTTTTTCCTCACTTTATGGAAGATCTCTGATGCAAGTCGTCTCTGTGCTGACTCTCTGCAGAGAGGGTTCAGGGATCAAGAATAGTACGGCTTGAGGCACACCTGTAAGGTCACCCCTTTCTGCTGAGCAAGCTATTGTCCAGCAGCGGCATGGCTTCTCCAGTCCAGACCTATTCAGCAGCTCCAGTTAAGTGCAACAGAAGACTTCAGTCTATTATATGACACCAGATCTGTTTGAGCTGCAGAGGAACGCTCACTTGATTTCTCTGTGTATTTAGAGAAACAGTTCAATCTCCATGAATAGGGGAGGATTTACACAAGTAAAAAGACACACTGGATAATTTCAGGCCAGTTCAAGCTCCCTAACAAGCTGGTCCTTGACCTCCATGCACTTTGCTTTTTCACTACATGCATCACAAAAGTAATTTTAGCCAGCTCTATTTTCATTCCCCCTTTTTTTTGCTGCAAGTTGTAATGAGAAGCAATAAAGACAATATACTGCAGTGACCAGTTATATTGTATCAAAGCAGTTCCCAAAGTGAATGGCTAAGTGTCTGATCACACACACAAAATGGCCATATCACACTCTGTAAAAACACCATCTGGAGGCATCAGCACTTCTATGAACAGAATTAAGTCAGAGTGCAGTGACTTCCTCATTTACTGTGTCTCCAAAGTGTCCCATTATTAACTTCCCAGAATGCAAATGTGCTTTGGGCCAATTAGCGGTTGAGCCAGTACCAGTATAAGTCCATAAAAATCCACCCTTGCATGATCATTCAACAACATGACTCATGAGTAGGACTGGAACACCGGCCTGTAAATGTGTCATCATTATGACTCCATACTTAAAAGGAATGGAGGAACTGTGCATTTCATTCCCACGGTACTGGAGCGGAGCCATGCCTGTTAGCGTCGGGTCTTCTAATGAAATAAATGGACTTGTGATGGTACTTCTCAGGCCTCTATAAGTGGCAGGTAAAGACAACAGCCTCATGGTGGATCAAAGGCAGTTAAATGTCTCTTTTTAGATCTTCCCCTATCAAAAGGTATTTAAAGGGAGGGGGGAGGGGGGGGGAGATATTTTTGTTTGTTTGTGGAGACAGACGCCCTCATCCAGGATGTCTCTGTGTAATTACACGCCACAGAAGACCTTCATTCCTCTTCTCTTCACAGAGTGAGATGAAAGACAGGAGAGGCAGAGGCATGTAATCGCTCCTCCAACTGAAAGGGGGGAGAGGAGGTGAGGGACACAGAGAATGAAGGGACAAAAGGATGGTGAGTGCTAGTGGGGTTTTAATAAACCTCCTCTGTCTCTTGTTTACAGAGTCTCCAACTCTCTCACACACACATAGCGAGTCTCCCTTTGACTGAGGCTTTCATTATTCTCAGAGTTGCCTCGGGACAGATGTGTAAATTGTTGTGCTAATGTTAAGCTCTCAGTAGTGAGCCTAAGATGGCAGGAGATTCACACACTGCACACAACTGTATAACCGTCACTCACACTCATGAAAACATAAAGGCAAATGCCATGAGCGACCACTGTATACATGCCGATGAGACCATGTGCACATATGTAGGTAATGCGAGCTCGCAAAAACACACACTCTGGCACTGCCAGCTGAGTGGGTGGGTGCTGCTATTCTCTCATGTTATATGTCCTTCTACGACTTGTGGATTTCTAACTTAAATTAAAAACATGAGATGCCATCATGTTATTAGAAATAACAACAGGTATAAGCAGCAGAAAGGTTAGCATCTGCTGCTATTTGGTTAGAGAAGTTGAATTCTCCCATGAAGGATAAACATAATAAACATCAGAACTAAGTCTTAATGACCTTTCTGCTTCTGAAGTTAGATGCATAAGGCTGTTTTTTTTATATCTGTCACCTTTGACCTTTCAAACAACAAATTATTTAATGAAAAACACAAAAGCAAACTAAAATGAACACAAATAAAGATAAAGGTTCCTTATTTGTTTAAGCAAATTCTATTCAATTCTATTCTACAACCATTTAGCAGATGCTTTTTAACTGAGTCTTTAGCTTGTTCTAGATCAGGACTCTGCAGACCGGACAGAGTTTGGCAGTTTTTTTCCACCACTTTCTCTACTTAACTGACGGAGTGTAGCTCTGGATCAAGGAGCCAAAGTAGGCAGGAGCAAATCCATTAAAGTAATAAGAATAAAAACAAGTGCATTTAAACATCTCTCTCTCTCTGTGTGTGTGTCTACCTTTACATCAGCTCTAACTCTATGAATAAAGACTATAATAAATGATACAAGCATTCATATCTGCTTCATGATTGGTTCTCTCAGACTCCTGTTAATCCTTCTTTGATTTATTATACTTCTTTCTCCATCCTCTGAACTACCTGTGAGTAATTCAACGTGAAAAACAATTTGTTGCTATGTTGTGCAACAGCATTTGCCTTATGATCACGCAGCTGCCGACAAGCACAGAAGTTGAGCTGCAGCGACTTGGTCATGTGCGGGAATATTTCAGGACACAGTGCTTGCTTTCATTTTAAAAGGTCATTTCTAATTGAAAAGCAATGAGTTTGGATGCAATGTTAAGTGATTTCATGTGACTTGTAATAGAGTGATTAATGTCCCTTTCCCACATGACAAGCTGGAAAAATCAGTTTACCAGAGGCAAGAGAGTTACAGACCTGCAATAAAAAATGTAATCTGTTTACAAACTGTTTAAAAAACGCTCCTGTTTATTTATTTGTTTTACCATTAGTCTTTAGTTTTCTGCATTTCTGTCTGATGGTCTCCATTTAGTCTGTGTTTTCCTGCCCTTACAAGGTTTCCATCTGTTTAGGGGCATTAGCGGTATAAGTGTGTTTCCTAAAGATGTTATGTTTAATTATTCAGACAAAATGAGCACCTCTAACACCCAGACTCACACTTAGAAATTCATTTTTCCACCATACTTCTTTGGTTATGTTTTAACTTATAAACTAGACCTTACAAACAACTTGGGAGTCACTATTTCAGACGAGAATACATAAATAGTAAAAAAAAAAAAAAAAAAAGGATTATTAATCACCATGCTTTTAGTGTTTCAGCACATTTTTCCTTTTATTTTCTAATTTGTGGTTGTGCCTCTACCTCTCAGTGTGTCTGATCTTCTGGAGGCTTCTCAGGGTCTCCAAACAATTCATCTGTTCAGGAATCTGCTAGTCTGTCTGTCTGTTGGTCTGGCTCTCCAAAGGTATGTCTGTCTGTCGCTATGTGGTCCATGTTTTTTTCATTAAGCCACAGAAGACCAGGGCAAAAGCTGGCTGCAGCATGAAGGTTGAAGCAATGGAAATGGAGACACTGCTCTGTGTTTAATGATCCACTATAACTACACCTATTCATCTCCCACGGCAGAGAGGTGGAATGCTGCGAATATAGTCTACGGCTGAAGATGCTGCATCATGCAAAAGCAGAACTCCTCAGCTGGCAAGTGACATGATTGTAAAAATCATGTTTTGCCTGCTGAGTTTCATGTTTCTTGTAAAAAAAAAAACAAGGAAATCTGCAGTATAAATTATTTAAAAACTAGAAGGAGTTTAATAAGACTCCAAAAAGTGTCAGATATCGCAGGGCAACCACAGGAAGCAGTCAGGCAGAAACAGCTTTCCATCATTAAAACAATAAATATCTATTAGGCCTAATAAGATGAACAGAATTACATACATCATATCCTGTTGCTGAATCAGATGTGAAGTGAAGTTAACAGCAGCAGCAGACGCCCAGAGTTAATGAACCCTCACCAGTCAGCATGGCTGTCCATCTGCTTTCATAATCCCCATAAACAGCAGGCCATGCAGTACACACACAAACACACACTTTGAAACAGTATATTGTCATCTGCATATCCCGCATGAAGAATGAGGTCTGTATATGTGCTCCGTGTATGTTTGCGTGTGCATGCGTGCAGGATTGGATGTTGCAGTGGGGCCGAAAGCCTCATATGTCCATCATAACGCTTATGTGCCTTTCTTCAGATCACCAGCTAATCTAGGCAGAGTGGCGGGAAGAGGTGAACAGGAGGTCGCCTGTTGAGCCCATCTGGTAAGCAGCAGGTAAGAGGCTTGAAACACACACCCGCTGACACACTTGATGCGTGTGAGCTCAGACACTTAAATCTAACCTTAATTACGTGCAGGTACACCTGCTACATTATATGCGCTCTCTCGTCCTTTTACTTCACACATTCCTGACTCTCCAGCAGCCATGTAGGATTTTGCAGCCAACATCCTGTGATATTTGCATGGAGAGAGCAAGAAAAGAAAGAAAGTAAAGAGAGTTTCTTCAGGTACAATCAGAAGGCTTACCAAATTAAGAGAGACGTGCTTGTATGTGTGGGCAGTATGTTGATTGAGAGTGAGAGTTTTACCGCTGTGACCAAAGCAGAAAACAAGTAATACCCGGCTAATACAATTGGTTTCCTCTACAGTGTGGAGTGCACCCATCACATATACACATCCACGCCAAACACAAGATGAGCCAAAGATGCAGTTGTCAGCCCTTGATTAAGACCTGCATTCAAGCGAGAATAAAATCTTTACTATGTGCTTGGAGGCTTCCAGACAGAGCCTCAAGAGGAGAAATAAGAATTAAGTCTTAGAGCTGAAGACGGGCGGAGGAATTAAAGGGTATATGAGGCCAGATCTCAATCTCTAACTGTTCTCTTTGCTCTTTGCGGTGCAAGAGTGTACATACGCAAAAACAGGGATTACTGCAGCAACTGTGGCTCTTTACATCTGCTCATGCTTTAAGGATGAAGATAGAGTCTGTTTAACAGACCTTTTCCTTAATCAAGAGCTTAAGATATCAAACTTGAGAAGCGGGAGGAGAGGAAAAGGAAAAATATAGAAACGAGGTGCATTAGGGCAAGGGAAAAAAACAGACTTCTGTGTAGAGATTGTGTGTTTACTGGCCAACCTCTGATTAAGTGGCCAATCACTGCCCCATTACGGACAGGGACAATGAGCTTAGGAGACAAACATGATGATTTGGCTCCGCAACAGGCACTACATTAAATCACAAAGCACCAGACCTCTGACATGTAGTCAATCGCACTAAATCCTCCTCCCTCTTTTACACATCCACAAATACATTCATTAACCATAATTCTCCTTGATTTAAAAAGTCCAAAGGAGAAAAATAAAGTCAATTGAAAGTCCTGTTGCCTAGCTGTGTGCTATAAGAACAGAAAGATGCGGGATCACTACTGTTCCCTTCCACTGTCAGAGATCTGCACACGTATGCCCAATACGTCCATCTCTTCAGGGAGGTCCGTGTGTCATTCCCCTACTTTAGACACACCAGCTGCTCATTGTGTGCTCTGAAGAGTTAAGAACCCCTTCCCAGCTCACACAAGCTCCCAGTGGCATCCACATCCACTTACACAGGCATGACAAAGCCACCCTCCCTCTGGTCCCTTCCTTTACCCACCCATGACAACCCAGACACCTCCCACATTCATAAGTACCTTGAGGGCAGATGGGACCCTAATAAGCGTTACACTCAGAGAAATGGGATTTTTCACAGTGCTTCTAAAGAGCAATTCCTAAACTCTGCCATCAAGCTGTGTAGAAAAAAAGATGGAACGAGCGAGATATGGATGACAAAGCTTGGTATCTGTGAGACTATAAATGCGATTTATGAGCCTGATGAAACTATAGAGAACCTAAAGAAACAAGGACAAGAAAAATGGGGACAAGTGACAGCAATTTATTAATCTGGATGCGAAGAAATGCAGTGTTTATGCGCCAAATTTATTAAGGAGCTAGCATTAGCACTAGCTACCACCGGCTTCACATTTCCTCCACCGACACAGTTTGAGCTGAATTTTCCTTGTGTTAGCCAAGCCCATGTGTCACACACTGATATAAACAGACACAAACACAGGCATTAACGGATTGGCTGTAGTCTGAGCGGACTTGGCCCAAATGCCTATTGAAGACATAAAAAACCTCTGATAAGATGAGAGGAATCTATACAGTGTAAAGAAAGGACAAGGACACACACAGAGAATTAGACCAAAGCACAAGTGATCAAAAGCTGACACAGTCTCTGATCTATAGACCTCACTGCAACCACTATTACTATGTGTGTACATGTGTGTGGCTACAGAGGAGTAAAGGGGTTGCTCTGGATCCAGCTTGACCCCCCGTAGAGAATCCTGATCCTATTGGTCACGATGCTCAGTATGCTGCTGAGATCTTAAATGAAAATTCCTCCACTAACTCCTTCTCCTCTTCCAAGTGACCCAGCAGGTCCTCCAGTATAATACACACAGATGCTAACTCTTCATCAGAGGATGTGGCTCTGCTTTGCATAAGTGTGTGTGTGTGGGGGGGGATATACTGAATGGGCACTGTCTTTTTGACATTTGATGTCACTGAACAGCATATCATTATTAGGCCGAATCAGGTGTGATTTCCTTCCCATGAAGGGTTTTGCAACAGTAACATACCCCTGAGCACACATTCATACAAGTGTAGCTCCTGTTGAAGTTCTGAATGAGTGTGTGTGTGTGTTCTCTTGCTGTCCTCCTTTACCCCACACAAAGGGGCAGAAAAAGCTTTTCGGAGTCTCCTATTCATCTAAAGCACAATGGAACCCCACAGAGGTTTTCTTCCCATTTCCCTGTCTGCTCCACCCATCTGCCCCCACGGGGCAGGATGGAAGGGCAGGGGGTACCCTGTTCTACCGGCAGAGCAGAAACTCAGCTCCCATCTGCTAGAGAAACTATCCCTCCTCCACCTCTATTTTATCCATCCATTTACTCCCCATGGAGGCTCATTTAAGTCCTCTGATTTTTGCATCCTATGTGGCAACTTAACATCCAGACTTATGGGACGGGAAATCTGATATCGACAATTTGGCCTTGAAATGAGAAACTCAACAATCTCAACTCATTAACAACTTTAAAAGTTTGGATTAAACTGAGATTTTCTTGTATTTCATTACAGATCAAGTCACACATTCACAAGAGACCATCTGGCAAAAGATAAACAAGACATTTTAAACCACAATGATTATATCATCCCCCCCAGACTTCCACTAGTTAAAGTTACTATCTTTACAGATGAAAATAACGATCTGTCCTTAAGGCTATATACTGTACCAAGCCTGCCAATCTCTGGAAAGCTTTTCTTCTGCTCCTAATTCCTCTTTCCATTCTTCATAGTCAGCTCCCTCCTCCATTTACCTCGCTGTTTTGCTCTCTTACAGAGCTCTTGCCGTTTGCAGAAGATTTATAGTCCCGTCTAACATGCACAGTATTGGCAAAGCATTAAACATGTCTGCTCTTAATACTGTGAGCTCTCTCCATCGATAAGAGCCTTAATAAAAACATCCCCCTGCTGGATTTGTGTCTCTTTTCACTTTCAATCCTCTACCTCCCTCCTTGACAATATCCTTCTTTCTTAACTACCCTTTCTTCTGTCGTGTTGCTTGTCGTGGTTATGTTGCGCATTACTTCTCAGACTACTTCTTGTGCTGTCCCGCTCGCCCTTTCTGTGTCTGGTCTGTGCCACAGGTTTAATGAGGCTTGACTGGCACCATTAAAGCGTTGTCTTCTTCAGATTTGTCCCATAAAAGATATTTAAAAGCCATACAATGATATCAGTCTATCACCAAGTGTCACACACAGATTAATTTGTTAACTTGGTCTGGTTTTAGTTGTTTCCTCTTTGATTTCATATGTAAAGCTTCACTCTAGGCCCTTTTCTTGTTTGGTTCACATTATTTGTTTCTGGTATGGATCCTCAAAATGATTATCAGTACCTTAAAATCTACTCAACTTCCCGCAGCCACCCATGTTAGCTGAACAAAAAAAGATTTCAGCAGCTGTTCCCCTAATGCCTCTTTCTTTTTGCCATATCTGATGTCAGGATTTTGAGCATCGTAAGCACTTTTTAAATATTAACAAAGACCACTTTGCACCTATGAATAATACAGAAGAGAGGGCAGCGGCTAGCCAGCGATCCCATCCCCTGCCGCCTGATGGCCATAAAACTAATGCACTGCCTCGGGACAGAAAGTGGCCGGGCCTGGTCTACGAACAGGACTATCCAGTGGAACTAGTTGGGCTCATGGGGAGCTGTATCTGTGCTTGACTACCACAGTGCCCAACCACCTGTCCAAAGCTTTGCACATGCAACAGCTTGGCAGTACTCTTGTTATGACTACATGTTTCAGAGACACTAGAATCTAATCTGACATCTCAATCTGTTCAGTGTCTTTGAACCAAAATCTACTCGAGGTTAGCTTTGTTGTCACATTTTTTTCTTTCATGCATTTAAACCCCACAATTGCTGTTTAAAAGTTGCAAAAATAATTCAATATACCAATTAAAACTTTTACTGGAGTTAAGATAATAAAAAAAAAGAGTCTTATTATGTTTACATTTCTTGTACTCACTCATCATAATGTATCTTTCTTATTGTGTATAAATTTTTATACGAGTCCAATGTATGAATGTATAGTATTGTTAAAATCCTTTGTAATATTTTCAGTTATATTATTTGAATAATAATAATTACTATGAATAATATAGTAGTCTTTCCAAAAAATTATTATCATATACCGTGCTGCTATAATAATATACTGTATAATATGCTCACTTTATTATTACTATCTTGAAAGTGCATTACCTGTATTCTGTTATTTTCTATTCTTTTCTACTTATTTACTTTATGTTTTTGTGCTTTTTGTATGTTTTTTGTGCATGTCCTTTACCAGGCTGCTAAAACTATGCAATTTCCTATTGAGGATTAATACAGTCATCTAACCATCCATCCTTCAGTCTTATTCTCCTTCTGTCTTTAGCTCTCAGTTAGGAAACCAGGTGTTTTCTCCACCTTGTTTCAATTAGGAAGCTGATCATCTCTTTGTCACAAACTGTGCATGACTTCACTTTACCTATGTCTTTATTTCATTTATTAATTTTTCTAATACATTTTTTAAGGAGTCAAAAATGTTGACACAAAAGCAGCAAGTCAGTGTAGTAACTCCAGACCAGTGTTCCTGGAAGAGCTGGTAATGAATGTATATGTCAACACAAAAAGAGGAGCACCAAAGCAGAAATGTGGGCTCAGCACTTCTACAATACGGGCAGAAAGAGAAACAGAAGGTATTTTTGGGAAGTTGCAGCTTTACAGGAAAGATTTACACACAATGGGAGAGAAGATAAATGCAATCTGTCTGTCCCATCATGCCTTCCCTAAATATATCTTAGCCACCCTCTCTCCCAGACAGAAACTTTACTGGGGCACACTGTGCCATTGTCCCCTAGTGTCCCCCTCCTCCTCGTTCTGCTCCCTTTAAAAGGACCTCATTGCAGTCCTCAAATGTTTTTATCAACATTTCTCATGCAAGGATTTCAGAATGGCCCACAATTTTAATAAACATAAGCTGCTTTTCTGCTCTGCCTGTTCTGGGTCTATAACACACGAGTACCATTAGCGGTATAGGCTCGGGTTGGTTTCGGGACTCAAGGAAATAGCAGCATTCTTAGCAGACAGTCAGTGCATCCACAAAAGATTTATTCTGAGTACAAAAGGGACTTCGTCACTAGAGGGTCAGTTGTATCTATTGGTGTGGTCTTAAAGCAAAGCAAAGATCCTACCCACACAATGCTCTCTCTGCTTTGTACTCTTTTCCCAACTGTAAACCGAGCTTAATCCACAATCCACTAAACCCTTGTTTTTCAGTCTGATCAGGCCAAGGGAGGGGAGGAAATGTCCATACTTGCCTAAATGCACAGAGAGAAGAATCAGAGAAAGATCACTGATATTAAAGCGTGACCTTGATGTCCTGTCCCATCAGCACTGCCTGATGCGCCTAGTAAATACAGCAGCCTACATCTCTGCAAAAACTGGTTTCCAGAACGATTGGCAGTCTGCTGATTGAAGTCTCCACTTATCAAATCAGAGCACAAGTTGTCAAAAATCAAATAAAGGATTAAAAGTGTATAAATGGTTCAAGTTGAAGAACTCAATATTTAAGCATTGTGACAGGCAGGCTTGGATGTCTAGATTTAGATTCTACATCTCGCGTTGAGGGGAAAACTATCTACCCATGAGGTTTGTCAGGTGTCCTCTCTCTTTTCTTGTGGCTTTGCTTTTTCTTTTTGGAAAGGCCAAGAAGGCATGGAGCAAAACCTTAATTACTCCCTGCTCACCAGGGGAGTTTGATTTTTCCGCTCCAAGTAAAATAGAGAACTCTGAGTTCAGGTCTACTGTAAAACTGGGGGCTTTGCTGTTGAAAAGAAAAAGGAAAAAGATGCAACAACGAGACAAAAAGAAGAAGAAAGGTTCTGGTCAGCAAATGACCCCAGACCCCTGCCAACACACACACTAATATTAAATATATACATATGAACTTTTTGAACAATGCACATAAAATTATTTTACAGAAGCAGCTCCAATATATAAAGGACTCAGCACAGTTGGAGCCTGTAATGCGTTTGTATTGCACTATGTTTACAGTATTCCAGGGTGATTACAGTCCAAATTAATCTTTAATCTCAAAACTTACCAGTGCCAGACACATGTCCCCCGAGCAAAAGGAGAAGAACCAGAGGACCGAGATCTTGGCCACGCTGCACCCGGAGAGAGCGCATGTTTTTGGGCTACGCCGTTGCGGAACGTTCCGGGATGTCCACACCAAGGCGCTCCACAGTCTCACCACGGACTGGCTGCAAGAGCCGACTAACTGGAAAAGATATGCAAGCCGTAGTTCTGATAAATGGCTGATGCAAACAGTAATGTTCAAAACACATTCATCACCAAACAGCGGGGGAGAAAAGGGGACACCGGAGGAGCCTTATTTCCGTTGACAAAGTTTTGAAGATGTCCTTAGATATATCAGCTTTGCGAAAAAAATCATTTTCCCACACAATCCCAGGCTGACCTGATTCCCAGCTGTTCTCTGCTTGGCTGGGAGCCGTGAGGTGCAAAGCGAGTCACCACAAACTTTGACGCATCGCTTCGCTCTCTGGAGAAATCAAACCAAACGAGTGGATCCAGTTTCCAGCAAAGGAAAGAAGTTTCTTTGCGGCCATAATCAGTGAGAAGATGCTGTCACGTAGCTGCGAGAGACCTGACTTTACTCCCGAGTTTGTTTAGGGGGACCCGGGAGTTTTCTCTCGTACCAGTCTGTAAGGTGCAAACACGCACAGCGCGAGCCTCAGTGCCAACCTCCGGACTATCAGTCTCCGCCTGGCCAATCATATATCATCCTCCTCCTCTCAGACTGAGGGCTGAACAAGTGAAGGTGCACGAGAAGCAAGAGAGGAGGAAATAGATGTGAAAGGAGAAACGGAAAACCTGGACCACAGAGGAGAAGATCCGCGCTGGATTCAGGACGCAAGATTCACTGCAGATGGAGTGTCCGTCCATCCATCTATCTATCTATCTATCTATCTATCTATCTATCTATCTATCTATCTATCTATCTATCTATCTATCTAT
>JBAMIG010000017.1:8716335-8731392 GCA_037177335.1 Kiunga ballochi | reverse complement strand
TCTATCTATCTATCTATCTATCTATCTATCTATCTATCTATCTATCTATCTATCTATCTATCTATCTATCTATGAATAAATAATAATAAATAAAACTATTTGTTTACAGCGTCTTATCAGCTTTTTTCTTTTTTTTTGTGTGTGTGTTTTGTTTCCACGGGTCATATTTTCTCCCAATGGCCACAAGAGAGCAGCCTCTTATAAATGAGACCATCTGCAATGGGGCAGAGAGGTGACTGGATCGTCTGCAGCTCAGTTCGTCTCTTAAAAGCCTGAATTTGTATAGAGCCAACAAATGATCAATATAATGAGGAAGGGTTATTTTGACATCAGAGTTGAGTGTTTTGATCTTTTGCTCATTTTAGTTTCCTTTTCTTTTTCTTTTCTTGAATGGTGACTGTGCAGGTGCGCACCTTTCCTCCCCTCAGAAGTGATTTCATACTGATGCCTTTGTGTTTTCTATTTCTTGTAGAAGTCCTGTTTGTCTGCACAGTCATGATTGCTGCAAATCTGTTTCTTTTCTGTCTTTTTAATTAGGAAAAAGCGATGGGTGTCCAGTAAAACGGACTGCTGTGAATTGTGCTTATTATATAGTTACATTCTTGCTTTGTGATGAGGAAACTGCAATGTTGCACACATTTCACAGTCTCCACCCCCCAGCATGATGTTTTAGGCTGTGTTCTCCAGTGCCATCATCAAAACACCAAATATCTTTTGGAGCGATGGTGTTCCAGCTCTGCAGAGCTCCAGAGACTGTGAATCTATGTCGAGGATCATTAGAGATGTTCTTAGTGGTGCGTTTTCCCCTTTCATTTCTCTTCTGTTTGCAATACTTTGAGTGAAGAAGAGAATAAAATAGCAACTTCTATCTCCAAAACTTATCCTTCACATTGTTGTTCAGTGAGGGAAAAGTTTATTCCTGCATGGCTTTTACCTTCAGAATGGACACATTTGAGTTTAAAAAGCTTAAGATTAAGGAGTATCAGAGGGAAGTTGGGAGTTTTAGGCATGGGGTGAGGCTGACAGAAAGCCAGTATGTTTGCAGGCACACTGCTGAGCCAAAAAGCAGAGCCGCTCCATAAGATGTGACAGTAGCTTTGCAACCCAACAGCATTGCTGTACTTTGCTCAAATCCAACATCAAAGGTCATAATCCATCTGGACAAATGAGGATTTCCATAGACTCTTCCTATGATAATTATGCCGTTTCTTGGAGCACAGAATATAGTTATTTCCTATCTGAGTCTTTATTGAGACTGGTGAGAGAATAAGTGTGAGAGAGAAAGGAAAAAGAGTGATGAAGGCAAGGATACACTGACAGAAGTGGTGAGATCAAGAAGAGTAATGTGTGAAATGGAGTTTGCAGGTTGAGTCAGAGACAAATTTCACTTGTAGAGCTGCAAATTCACTTTTTGTTTGCTTGTCTGTGCATGCCAGAGCTTCTGATCATATCTCTGTACCAGGTTTGCCCCCTTTTTTCTGCATTAGCTCTGTGAAATAAGAACACATGTGGTATTAATCAGGCAGGATTTTAACGAGTTCAATTTAACTAAAACGTATTGAATCTGTGACTAAAATAAGTTTCAGCTTTAATCATTTAGTTCAGACTAAAATAAGAGTTTAGGAAGAAAAGGTTTAAATGAACTTGATCAACTTAACAGAACCATAAAATGCTCAGAAATCCTTCAGAGGGAAAACTTCTTTGATTTGTAACTCAGACTTTTTCTATTAAATTATGTTTTTCCATGTCTTCAGATGTCCCCAGCTATAACAGCAAGAAGGTTGCTGGTTTGAGTCTGGGGTTGGACAGTAGCCTTTCTGTGCAGAGTTTGCATGTTCTCCACATGTTCACTCAGGGTACTCTTCTTCTTCCACCATCCAAAGACTATGTTTGGATGATTAGTCATTCAAAATTGTCCTTCGGAGTGAATGTGTGTGTGTAGTGTGTAACTGGTTGTTTGTCTCTCTGATTTGGCCCTATGATGGACTGGTGACCTATCCAGGGTGTACCTCGCCTCTCACCATATGATTGCTGAGATAGGCTCCAGCTACCTGCAACTCTTCATTGGAATAAGTGGTGCAAAAAAAAAAGAAAAAAATGTCACTATTTCTGGGCTGTTTTTTCATGCATGACGCATTAATCTATCCATCAGTCTATGGGGAAGGTTACCATTATGTGAGGTTCAACCTTACGAGTTGCCAGTCCATCACAAGACAAACTAATCTGAGCATACAGCATAACCTTTAGATTCAATCTTTTGCCAATCTAATGATAAACACTAATAATTTTATGTGCCTGTCAAGACGTTGTCATTATTTTCCCACTTTTTCTTGCAGAGGCCGAATTTCATCTGTTAAAAACAAACGAACAAACAAAAACAAAGCTTTTGCATGGAAGACATGACTTTTTAAGATCCTTCTTTTCTATTTTTCTTCCCTTTGTTCCCACATCTAATTGGGAACGTATTTTCTCAATGCTTATTATTTTACACCTGGTCTTACCTGAAGGAAGACAAAGATAATCTTAAGTCTACCTCCTGGAGCGAACCTCCCGTGAACATCCACATCACATGTTGTCTTTGTTAGAGCTTTTTGTGTTGCTGAAAGAAAAACCCACACCACTCCATGAAAGAGCTCTTGAGAAAATTGCCCAATTACTTTACATTTGAGCATTTTACAATTTAAAGACCTGTAATTCTGAAACACTTTCATCACTGGGGTTGAAAATACCCAGAAAAAGTCAAGAATATTTTAATCAATACATTATTTATTTAACACACACACACAATTATTGCTGATAATAAAAGTTGTCATAAGTTATAATTCTTTTCTGTTTTTTGTTGAGACAAACTGATGATATAAGACAAGGGCACCCAGAAGAAAACTGGAAAAGGAAGTTAAGGAAGAGGAGGAGAGCCATAATCGAGTGAAACTCATATGCGGTGCACCATACAGAGGATGAGACAATAAGAAATCCAGGGCTATTATTAAGGCATAATAGGTTATCCTGCAAGGACTATTTAGCACTGCTGACTCTTCGTTGCTTTGTGTTGCAGGCTTGACTTAAGAAGGATCAAATTGCCTATCTCTGTAAAACAGAGAGAGAGGGGGTCTAAAAATAGGAGACATGCTCTAGAAGTGGCTGTGGAGATAATTGAATATTATTTTCAGGAATGATTAAGTTGACCTATCCAGTAGACTAATTATTTCTTGCAGGCCAGAGGAGAACTTGTTTAATAGATGTTGGTAGCAGTGAATAAAGCAAAATAAAACAGCCAATCTGCAGGCTGTCACCGACCAAGAAAACAGGATCTGTGGAAAAATTAATAATACCCACCATCAGAGTTTGGCTGGGAGAATGAGCAGATTTATCTTGCAGTACTGCCAGAGTGGTGTCCAGTGTTGTTTCAGAAGGCTGTGTCCTATTTTCTTGAGATCAACGGTTCCTGTGTTTGCACACATTTTTTCAGGTATACTGTTGATTAGAACCAACCAGAACCTTTTATTATTAAACATGATAACATGTAACCATCAAGGATTTTTTTTAACAAAATGTGATATTTCATATTAAAGATGACAATTTACATAAAATTTCCATGAGTACAGTAACAATGTTTTGTGAGGGTCTCCATGAGAGTTTCTTAATGAATAACAAGGAACATAACAAGTACTAAATGACTTTAATTGGTATTAAAAGTATGGGGTAATAATAGCATCATAAAGAAATGTGCTTGATTAAACATCATTTTGAAGTTTCTAAAAAAACTAGCAAATGCAGTTTCTGTTTCTACTTGAAATAATTTAAAACATTCAATAGTTTTATTATGAATTTCATTATTTTATTTTATTATATTTTTAATGAATACATTCCTACCATTTGTGTATCCTTTCTTTTTTTTTACATAAAATTGAAAATTGTTGTATTGGAGGTAAATAATCATCTTGATTTTCCTTGTTATTCTAATTAGAAATCTGAAACACAAAAAATAAATTGCCCGTGCCCAATCGGGAGTATGAATCAGCTCTGTGTAGTAAGACGTTGGTTCATAAACTTCATTTACCACAGTAACATGTGTTGTTGTTTTTCAGATGTTTAAAATTCTTCCACCTCGTAACAACCGGTTGCAGCTAAACATTATAGGTTAAAGAGCCAATATTATGTAGATGCAGTCCTCGAGCTGCTATCCTGCAATGTTTAGATCCCTTCTCAGACACAGCTGAATCAAAAGGATGAATTCCTTTGTCTGCATGTCATTCAGCTCTGCAGAGGCCTGCTAATAAGATTTTTAGTTGATTCAGGCAGGTTGGAGACAGGTTGCCACTTTAGTGGTGCATTATTTTATAAAGAGCAAAACAGTATTCTGAGTTTCTTTTGTGGTTTCACAAATACTATGAAATAAAATCTAATGTAACTAAGAACTGTGGGTTTATTTCTGGTCATAGATTTTACATAAGCTTGGTGACGCAGTGGTTAGCACTGTGGCATTGCACCATGAGGGTTGCTGGTTTGAAACCAGGCTGGGAGGTTTATCCTGTGACCTTTCTGTGTGGAGTTATCACGTTCTCCCTATGTATGTGTGGGTTCTCTCCGGGTACTCTGGCTTCCTCCCACCCACAAGACATGCATGTAAGGAAAATAACTACAGTTAAGAATAATTTTTGTAAGTTGCTTTGGATAAAAGCGTCTGCTAAATGACTGTATATAGTATATATAGTATAAATACGGCTCATTCTGGCTGATACTAGAGACGGATATGGAGCGCTTAGTGATAGATTGACGTAAACCTACCCGAGACATAATAAGTAGGAGGTTTCTGTGGGTACCATCACAGATACTTGCTGTGTGAGTGTGTTTAGGCTTAATTCATGCTTTATCCTGTGTGTATATTGTGGTTATCACTGGACCCATGTCCACCTAACTAGGACCGTCAACAACTGGAAAGACGTCCCTGCACGTCCTCCAAACTATCTTCTATTGGAGTAACTAGTTTGTTTGCGTTTTTAACACCACCATAACTTTTGTAATTGATGCGAAATGTTTTCACAATTAGGTAGTTTTATAATAAAAGAATAAAATATCTTTCATTTCAGTTCATCCAACAACCCTTCTTTTAAAAAATGATTACCAAAAGGAGTGCTGTCTTTTACTGTCAATTTATAAGGATTTTTTAAATAAACACCAGCATATTAACAGTCTGAAACACAAGACATGTTCAAACATCCCTTCAGAACTTTAGTTTAACAACTAATACTTATTTTAATGACTTTTTACAGGACTCAATTTTTATGTAATACATTTAAAAAACATGAAAATGCTACTTCAAGGTTCAAAAACGTAATTCACGTTAAATTATAATTAATACACATTCAATGCATTACAATTTTTAAATAAAAATTATGCTTCTACATAATACCAGTTTTTTCACTGCTGGCATATTTGTGTACATCCATAATGCTTGACTACTTCTGTGATGCCAGTTGTTTCATTCATTTTGCTTTAGAAAATCCATAATCCTTATTAGAACTCATTTTACCTTGAAAAAGCTAAGCTAAACCTAACAGCGTTAAGTGTTGACACGCACCATGTTGGAGTTTTTTATCCTCTTTGCATTTGTCCACACCTGCATGGGAACATGTGTTAATGTCTTTGAGATAAAGACAATGTATGTGAATGTGAATGAGTGTGTCCCCATCACTGCACACTGACTTAACCTGTCCTCTACCGTTGTAAGTCCGAGGTACACCTGGGCCTTTGGGCTTCAGGGCTTTTAGCAGATTGCATGTGTCAGACTTAGGACAATTTCATTGATTGTTGCCCTAGAAACTTTGCTCTCCCTTTGCTTCTGGGCAAAAGAAGTGAACAAAATTAAAGGTGACAGAACAAGGTAGAAAATATAAGAACTTGTTCTAAAGTTGCTTTTAATACACATCAACTTTGCTTCACCATGCAGAAACTGCACCTTGACTAACAAATTAAAATAGTTTTCATGTGAAGGTCAAATCCATTTCTCCCTAAAGAAATAAAAACTTTTAGCATATATGTGAACTTAGAAGGGTTGAATCTAATCTAGACGTTACTGTTAGACATTTTAAATTTCATAAAATAAACATTTCTAAGTAGAGAATTAATCTTCCAGTCTATGAATATACTACTGGACTTACCTTCATGTCAGAACTGAGTGTTGATATTTCAGAAACCTTAATGCCTGTCTTATTCTCTGATGACTGCAATCAGATTGAACGCTCCTCTCAGCTAAACTCAGACATCATTGATAAACAACCGTTCAAGTAGGAACAAGATTGTTTTTGCTGAATGCTTCAGAGAAAGTGAAGAAAGAGAGACCAGTCTCCAAGGATCTTACAACGGATTCACATCTTCAGTCTGCTAAGACAAAGCATATGAATGCATTGTACTGCACATTGATAAGTATAGATCATCAAGATGAAAATATTGCAGAGCACAGATCCATTGTTTCTGTGGTTTTTGTTCTTTTAAAGGGGACATTTCATACAAAATCCACTTTTTAGTCCTCATATCCATGTTTTTGTGCACTTCTAAGTCTTTTGGAATTAATTTTCTCTATTCTTTATTACTTTTTTTTAATCTATTATGTCACAATATTTGCTTTAGATCTGCTAATTAAGGTCCTGGACTTCCAGGTAATCAAATGAATGAATTTAATAAGGTGACATTTATCATAAACTTACCGAAAAAATGTTTCTCTGCTGGGAGATTGGCGTATCGCTGTTATTGAGTTACAAAACATGGTGAAACAGGGTAGAGTTGAACTTCCTGTGACCTTGGGGTGGGGTGGGGTGGGGGGAATAATGATTTACATGTTAAAGGATTTAAAAGCATCTTATATCTCCTTTAAATCTTTATAAAGAATGTTCTCGCAGCAGCAAAAGCACCAAGAAACAATATTGGAGATTTTTTTTAAGTGATTCTGTGAGACTAGATTGTAAACCAGTGTGAATAGTAATGATGCCACTCAATTAGCTGGAAAACAGTTGATTTTTTTTTTACCCTAAATCATTTCCTCTTACGCTTCGGTGAAAATCTGCAAGTGTTTACACAGTATGAGTTGTTAGAGGCGGAAATGAAAAGATGTGTGCAATCGCTGGAAATGTGTTGCTGTGAGGCGGTGAGACTCAGGCATCAGTGAATAGTAGGTGTGAACACTAATTAACTCAACATCTGTCAGAAGGAGAGCCTCTGGCAGCTATCAAGCAATCAAATCATCATTTTTTAGAAACCACATTATTACTGTCATATCAAACAAAACACATTTTGCAGTTTGATCAGAGACAAAAGCTGAATCTTTCCTTGAGTAGGCTTGATATGTAGGAGTTTCTTACCCACTGTGGGCCTTTGTCAGGTAATGTCTCAGTTTATTAGTCATGATATGAACTATAAACCCAATTTTTGTTTATGATCAGGGGCGTCAGGGTATTGTAGAATGATGATATTTCAGGGGGGAAGCATTATGTGCACTTCATAATATTGGCTGTTCAGCACATTTGCCAGTCCAGACGAGTCTTGCTTTTTATGGGAGCAAAGGGCTTTAGGACACTGTAAAAATATCAGAATTTCCTTTGTGAGAGCAACATTATAGCTTCATTTGTTCGCTGCACTTCAGGATGTGTGTATTTTGTGTGTGTGCATGTGTGCAGATTAATGACCGATGGTGCAGAAAATGCTACGGACAAGTGTTTTACACAAACAACTACTAGTTTTGTGACGATATAGGGAAATGCTTTAGGGCAGAAGTATGACTTTTGCTGTCCTCTGTTACTCCCACCATCCCTCTCTCTTCATCATCTATCGCTGCTGTTCACCTGTGCCACCTCACTAATGATTGCTCAGTGGCTGCATGTCTACCAAGCATCATTTACCAGAGCTCCAGAGACACAGCAATAGAGAGCAGCAAAGAAAGAAAATTCTTTGTTAATGCAGGGAAAGGCTGTAAAGGAGGCAGCTGCGCTATCCAAAATGTGTCAATGAAAATAAGGAGAGGGGATGACAGTGGTGCAGACAGAGGGAGACAAGCATGTGCTGCAAAAGCAGAATGAAGCGAGGAGGTGAGAATAGGCTGGAGGGGACCAGGAGGTCCATTTTTATTAATCACAGACATGATCTGGTGGGAAACATTGACAGCTATGGATGGAAATAATACTCCAGAGGTGCTACCACTGTACTCTAGCTGCCACCAAGAGTGAGTGGTTACAGAAGTAAAACCACTGTAATGATTTCATACATATGTTAAATTTAATTAACCTTAGTTTTAAAGTTTATTAAATCTACAGAGTCTTGGCAGAATAGAGTTACTTTCCTATATTAGGGCTAGTAAAAAGGTACTTTTGAGATATGGGAAAAATATGATGTAATAACTTCCTCTTTTAAATAACAGATGAAGTTATCACATCTTTTTGAAATAAATCAGATATAAAGATCAGTGCATTTATTCAGCTGCCTCTGTGGTTTTTAATGCAACAGCTGAGTTTTGTTTGACACATTCAAGACTGTTTAACAAAACCAAATAGAAGCAGGGACTTGACCCTTCAAAAAGTGATGACAAAAACATAACTTTTCTCAGAATCACAGCTCTGAGTTAAGATTTTTCTAAAAAAAACTTGATGAAGCATTTACTTCACCACATATGTGAATATAATTGGCTCTCAGTTGCATCTCATGTTGATGTGCTTACGGCACAGCCAGCAAGAAGAACAGACTTAATATCTGCATTTACATTTCCAGACATGAAGATAGAAAAAAATCATTAAAGCCAAGTTACACTTATATACACATATGTCATTTATGTTTGCTATCTATGTTGCACTGAGAACCAAGACAAATTCCTACTGATGATAATCACCTGGCAATAAATCTTATTCTGATTCTGATTCTGATTCTGATTACAGTTGTTTGTTCCAGTCTCAATGCAAAGAGAAAAGACTGTATTATTAAGTGTCTGGCTAGACAGCCAACCAAGCTGATAATAACAGGTTAGATTTCTGCAGACAGTGGAAAGACAACACAAGCACTAACCCTGTTGTACTAACATCCCACGGTCACCTTATTAGGCTATAAAAAGCTCAGGTGTAGGTGTGCTTTGTTTGCTTGCACATGGTCTTCCATCACACCAATTTCCCCTCATTTCATGAGGCAGGAGCTAAAAGCCAGTGAGCTATAGATGAGGAAAGACAGAGAGAAGCAGAATGAATTATGTCAAAAACAGGACGAAGGGCAAAAGCAGTTTTCTAGCCCAGAATAACATTTAACATTTAATGTGTAGGATTAGGACTAACTATAGATTCCCCAGCTTCTGATAGTACCTCCTCACAAAGCTGTGGTGCAAGACATCTGTAACTGGACATAATCAGTGTATCTATAGCTGAACATCACAAGCTCATCTTGTTTCTCAGCCTTTATCTTTGACATTGGTGCCCATAGAGGTTGTTTTTTTTTCATTTTAAGAGATGCAAATCCCTTCGTGGTTACGAGTCAAATCCAAGCAAAGCAGTCAGCTGAGGTTGAATCCACAGAAGCCACAAATCAGGAAGTGGAGCACAGGCTTCATGGAAGAAGGAGGTCACACCGCCAAGGTGGCTATTATAAACAGCAAGGGGACAGACAATTAATAAGGGGATTTCCTTGAAAAAAAGACCCTTTTAAAACTATTGAGGCTTTAATTATATACAAAGTTGTTATACCAATAGAAGAATATAACACAAACAATTTGAACTCTATACTTTTACATGTTACGAACATCACTATAAATTCAAACTACTTCTCTACATCTGCAAAAATCTGGTAAAATAATTTAAAAAACGAGCTCTTTGTACAAAAAAACATTTCTGGGGTAAAACTACAGGATTTTAGGTGTAAATAGAAGGAATACACCACATAATACAGTAGCACAAATTGGGAGCAACGTCCTTTGTCAAAAAGTACTCTGAGCACCACAGTATTATTAAACACCTCGCTAAAATGATGAAGAAAACATTTTTCTGTTTTTTTGTATAGTTTAAAAAAAAGAAGCAATGATGATGGAAACAGGTAGAGAAACAAAGCTCCATTATTCTGAGGGTGGCCAAAACCTGAGATGAAATTAATGAGCCTGAATGGCACCAGTTTGCGAAGAGCAAACAGGGGTTGAGAAAGCAGGCATTTGATTGTGGACACCTACTCCTCTCATCATCTACATGATTCATATTTGAAGAGAAACAAGGTGTAGGTGTCACGTGGACAGAAACTCCATCTCCATGAGTCTGACCTGCTTTTCAAAGTCCAATGCTGCAAATAGAAAGTAACCCTGCAAAATGAAGGATGTGAAACATCAAATCTGCAATCCTTCTCATGTCACACATCCTGTACTTTAATGCAGCTCCTTCTGCCACTAAAAGAGACAAAGGAATGATCACACAGCTTACTAACGGTGTTAGTGAGCGTGCTCCCAGGCTCTTGCATTCCCTTTGGAGGGCACATCCCAGCCTTTCATCTCTGTTCCCCTTTCTGTAGCTATCCTCTCATCTCTCTGCTTTATGTTCTGCTCTCTGAGCAGAGTTCAAACACTGGGGACCAGTTTAAATACTGGAGGTTTCCACTGCAGTGCTCCAGTGAAGTAGAGCATATAGCGAAACATAAAATATTACAGCTTTTAGTCTCTTATTTTTTGAAGCACAAGACATTTGTGTGAGTAATTCTCCTTTCTTTTAATCAGAGGACAGAGATTTATGTTATCAAATACAGTGTTGGTATCGTGAGCAAACTAGGGAAAGACAGGAAAACAACGTGGTTTATGCAAAAATGGTCAGAGAATATGATATTCCAACACTATGGAGTGCAGCTTTCCAAATGCGCCAATCGACAAATCAATACAAGAAAGAAGCAAAACAAATGAAAGGAAGGAAGATGCACCTGGATCAATAGACTTTCAGGTGACTGATAGGAAATGGGAGTCCAGTTGTGCCCTGTGTGAGCTTGTGTGTGTGTGTGTGTGTGCGAGTGTTTACACTGTTTGGACATTAGTGGTTACTCTTAAGACTTATGTTGTGCTGCCCATGTATATCGAGAATGTGACAGTCTTTCTCGTGGTTTATCTCATGCCTACTGATCTCCTGTCTGCTATCGACTCTGTTTGAGTCTTCCACAGGAAGTATTTTTCAAGGGAACAAGGAGCGCTGCAAGCAGGCCTTGAAGTCCATCAATAAAGCAACAGAGACCAGCAGAGATGCTACAGTGCAACAGAAAAATCCCAGTGGAGTCCACAGACACCTACATGAAGACAGACAAGCAGAGACAAAAGCAGAAAATACACTTTTTACACTGCAAGAACTCCTAAACATTAGTAGTTATTTCATCATTAGTTGGATGGTAGCATATTAATCGCACGCTTCTACAAATACAATTATATGGATTAGACAAGAAGACATAATCTTCTGTTCAATCCTCATTGCTATGGTGATTAATCCACACTGATTAACTCATTTTAATTAACATTATGACATGCTTGAAAATATTCTTTTTGGCAGCAGAAGCTGTGATCTTTGGTTATTTTTATATAGTCTCAGAGTTATTATTGAATGGATAAATACATATCTATGCTTGTATTTGGAGTGACTTCTATCTGGCTGACAGGAACGGTCAGCCAGTTGAAATTAGATTAGACATTCACAAACGTCCCAATCAGGGCTCATACATAATTCATCCCTCTTGCTTGGTTTTCATAATTACTTAATTAATTCCCAGCTCCAAAGAGATAGGCCAGTGCTAATCCTCCAGCCTCCCTTGGGGCTTTGCGGAGCTGCTATAGATGTCCTGTCCCAGGATGCACTGCAGCAAAATAGAAGAAGGCATCCCAACACTCGTGAAGACTGCAAGCATGAAGCTAATTTTTGCTGTCTTAGGAGACTTCTCTTTGTTCTTTTTTTTGCTAATATAGGCTGAGATTCAGGATTGTAACTTCCTGGTAAAGCTCTCAGCTGGAGTTGTCTGCAGGCAAAGTCTTTCATTCCTACTGTGAGAAACATCCAGCCCCTGCCTCTTATTTCCTACACAAGCAAAGAGAATGACTACTCCCTGATCTGATGAGCAGAACAAGAAAGGAGCTATACCTTTTTGCATTCTTTTCTGAGCAACATGTGCTCAGCCTGTTCTAGCTGCCTCTTCATCTCTTGTATTGGTTACATGACGCCTCATGCACTGAGTTTGAACTGGAGACAAGTAGGCAAACAAAAGGGAAACGATGTGTGGACTTTTCATGAGGCTGTGCATTTGAACACTGCTCCAATATCAAGTGAACCCACAATTTTAAGTTTTTCCTCCACTACTTGAATATCAAAGATGGATTTATGCTTAATAAAAAAGTATCTTTTATTGTGAAATGGAGGAGAAAATGCTTTCAACATATCAAACTGGTTGAAATCAACAGGTTCAATCTCATTAGTGGAACATGGAAAAAGGATCTGAAAGCGAAAAAATAGAAAGTAAGCATGTTAACAGTTATGACTAATGGTAATAGTTAAAAAGCTGAGTAGCATTATTCCCTTTGGTTATTGATAAACAGTCTAATGAGAAGATTCCTGCTGGACCGAGAGCTCCTTAATCGCTGATAAATTAATATAATGAATACAAACATAGCAACACTTATTTAATCACCTCCGTAACCTCAGCGGTAATGGAAATAACATTCATTACTGGAATCACGTTGACCCAAAATGAGTCAGACACCTGGCCTTTCTTTCCCGGATCCCATTTGAAAAATGTTCTGTCACTTACTGGGCTGTAATTAGTAATTATCTGAAGAGCCAAATAATTTCTTAACAAATTAATTATATGTCCACAGAGAGGCAAAGTCACCACAGTGTGTTAACATTGTGCAGAAGGACCATTCGGTCACTTGCTGTGTGCTGCCTGAATCCCCACCGCGGGACTCCACTGACCGAGTGTTCCTGGTGACAGAGAGCCAGATATAAGACAGCAAGACACCAAAGGCAGATTGAAATCACTCCAATCAATCAGTGATTTGATTCAAGGCTAAATCCATGTTGATAATTACCCAATCAAAGCAACTTGGGCAGTGGGAGCTTCCTGGGCAGATGCCCAGAGGTCCTCCAGGGACCTGAACCATCTCTTCCCTTCATTAACTCCTCTCGTCCTCTCCCCTTGTCTGCCTGATCCTGGAAGTAGCGAGGGCTGCTGGGTAATTCAGTTTCCTGTCAGTGAGGTGACCCCAGGCCGCAGGGCTGAGGGAGCTGAGGATCCAATGCTTCCTTTTAACCTCTCTTAGACTCTCCTTTTTCACCACTTCTGTTTCCTGTGTTTAGCTTTTTGCTATTAGGGTTGTTCTAAATACCATGACCTCTTTCTTTGCCTCTAACCTTCCACCTTGGTCTTTAAATGTAGAGGTCAAAGAAAAATATGGTCGCTAGTCTCTTTTGTATTTTTTTATTTCCGTTTCTTTGCCTGTCCATTTGTCCGCCTGGCTGCAGGAATGCAATTTACTCCATCTCAGCATTTGCTGCACTTTATGGGGTTTTTATTGCAGTTCTTAGCTGATTGCTCATATTTATTTACAACAAATGCACTGATGAGGTACTGATGTGAATGCAGCGGGCATATAAATGCAAAGCTCAGCTCCTATTTGCTCACCAGAACATATTGCATAGCTTTTAACATATTTTCCTTTGTCTTTGAATTGCTAATATAAACCTCTTAAGATCATCTCCTACATTATGATGATAATAGTAGCTTTGCTCACAGAAAGAAAACAAACAAACATACACAGACAAAAAAAGATTAAAACATGAAGAGGTTTTAATAGTGATAAAGTCTTAAAATGTGTCTGAAAACTGAGTTGTCATAATACTAGATTTTAATGAGGGAAGTGAGCTTGCCTAAAAGAAATCCACCCACACATGCACATACATGCATGCACAGTAAGCAGTGATTTCACATTATGACTTTGCACATTGCCATTAAATCTAAGTTACAATGTGATTATTGGCTGTGACAAATGAAGAGGTTATATTCAACCTGTTAAACAGCTCATAGCTTTTGATAGGAGACATATATGATCAGTTAAGGTGCTTCAGGCAGAGAAGTACCGCCAGTATTTCTGTCAGCTTCCAACTCTTAATTTCCTAATCTCTCCTATAAAACAATAAGTATATAATTTTTCATTTTAAATGTTAATGTGCAGTTCTGCAGTTGGTAGGAAGAAAACAGCAAACGCCATTATTTGCTCTATCTTCCTCATATCTGCAAACAGAAATGTCTGATTGTGCACAAACACATAACCAATCTGAATACTTTCTAAATTATGTTAAGCTGTTTGTTTTTTTTTCAGGTGCAGCTAAAACATGGATTCATTTGAAATAACAATGCTTGAATTCATGCACATGATTTCTTGTAGACACAATCCTCTCATCCAGTGAAGGAGTTTCCAAAAGCTGCATAAGAACATAATTGCCCTGACAGCTTCTCCCAAGAATAAGTATCTATCAATACAAATGCAAGTGACATAATATAAAGGGGGACACACACAATGAAAGTGTGTGTGCATGCACATGCTGCAACACATTCACAGATGACAGGTGTATTATGCTTCACTGAGCAGCTTTGGTTACTGACAGATTGTGGCAGGCAAGCAGATCTAAGAAAAGCGATGACTGTCACCTTTAATCTCCCAAAACTGAATGCATACACAATTGAGCTCTACCATATTTTTCTGCTCTACACCCTTCATGTCTGATTGCTATTCTGTCTGCTGGGGACCGGGCCTACCCATGGGGGAACCAGAGACTTAACCGGTGTGTTTCTCCTTTAGGAGCTCTCTTTCTCTTCCAGGGAACACACATCCAATGTTGTGCTACTGTCCCACCTCATCCAGGTCAGGCCCAGACAAGCTCCTGCAGGGCATGCTTTAATGACTTCCTTTCCCCTTCCTCTCTTTGTGCATTTAGGTGTGGTCGGAGTTGGGGGGGGTATGGGTACAAGTGTGTGGGGAGATGGGTAGTGTGGTGCGGTTTGCATGGATGATTGGAGAGGTTTGGG
>JBAMIG010000017.1:8688912-8708644 GCA_037177335.1 Kiunga ballochi | reverse complement strand
CTGGAGAAACATCCGACATCTCCGTCCAGAAGAGCGCAGTCCTAGGAACAGCTAAGATACTGCGTAGGACCCTCAAGATCCCAGGACTCTGGTAGAGAACCAGTATATATATTATACTGTATATATATATATATATATATATACAGTATAAGTTTTCCAGTGCCAGAGCTCTTTCTCCTCAAATCCTACATATTTGAAACTATGAAGCAATTTCTTTCAAATATCAGTTTCCTCTTCGTCAATAAACGGACCTGCCATGTTTGCTAAAAAACCAGACTGACAAAGCGAATGGGATTTTGATTGAAGGAAATTGAGCGCACGGATTTCTGAAAGAGGGAGAAGATAGAGATAAACTCAGTGTTTTAGGAACAAAACCTGCTTCTGACCAGGTTAGTTTCAGAGACACTGTTACCATAGCAAATGACTCAGAGTTAAACATAACTTTCTTTGTGAATTAGGCCGGAATTTACTTTCTTACTTCTGGTTTATTTAACCCGGATTCTTAAAACTGAAAACCCTGAGTTTGCCTCATTTCAGGAACAAATGACTCAGAATTTTCACTAAACCTGCTTTGTGAAATGGAGCTCTGGAGACATCCTTTTCGATCTTGTGGATTACTCGCATGTTTCCAAAATTAACTATAAAACATTGAAACTGAACTGACAGCTGTACCCATATGAGACTCTTACTCTGAAACACATTGCTGAACCGGAAGCCAATATAGTATGTCTTAAGCTTGGTGCTTTGGGTATGTGTGTGTGTGTGTGTTTACCTTATACACTAATAATAACATTCCACTATTGACCTAAATAATACTTAATTTACAGTGTTTTCCTACTTAACTGGCGTGTAGAAATCTTATTTGAACACCTGTTGACATTGTGAGCTAGAGCATAATGTAATTATTGACACACTGTTGAACAATTAATATCAGAATATTATCAACCTTATTCACTGAGTAGCTGGAGAGGGTGTTTAAGTCCTATCATTTAGATCTCAGTCTCATTTCTCAGATTAACAATTAAACACTCCCATCTAAGCAACAAGGAAGTTCTTTATCATATTACTAAATATCAGTGGATGCACATTATTTTTGATGTTTAAGAAAGTAAAGCTGTCATTAGGATTAAGATGCATATTTTATTGTTTTGCTCCAGTTTAAACAAACCTTAAACATCAGGTTTATAATAGTTTCTCATTTTGAGATTTTCTTCCTCCCAAAAGCAACCTTGTACGTAATTTGTTCATCCAGGAAATAACAAGTTGTAACATTCAAAGAATACTTCACCTTGAGCGGACATGAAAGCAAGTATGAAGATGTCTTCATTGAAATAAATGTTATGTAGCAAAAATAATGTGTTTTTGCATGGAATAAAGGTATATATTTGGACCTCAGTACCTACAGGAACAAAAACACTTGTTGGGGCATTTATGTTGATGACACAAACGTATTTTGATCAGATTCAGAAACAGGACTTCTTTTGATTTTTTGTTCGTATTCAAATAATACAAAACATAAAATTAAAGTTCAGTCTGGATTTGTCTTCTTCTGACATCAATTTTCTTGATCTTAAAATCTTAAAAGATGTCACTAAAGATTTGCAGAAAGTTTGTAGAAAATCTACAGATGACATTTCTCAGAGCTGATAGTTTTCCTTCTTCTTGGTCAATAGATAACATTGCTTTTGGTTTTAGAGACTGAAACTTATATGTAATACTAAGGAAGCGTTTAAAAGAAATGCACAAAACATGAGGAGAAATTTCAGTAAATTAGGAGAATATCAACACAATACATCTAAAGCATAAAACAAGGCCAAATACCTCCATAGAGAATTGTTGATGGTTCCAAAAGAGGAAAAATCAATTAAATTCATAACAATCATATTTTGTGACACAATGTCTGGCAAAGAAGCAATACAAATTAAAAAACTGTCAAAAGAAATTGGGACATAATAAAAAGCGACATTGTCCAAAGAGAAACATTTTCAGATTCTCCACCTATCAACTTCAGTTGGCGTCCAGCCTTAAAAGATAAACTCAAGTAATCATAAATGTGGACGTTGTGAACATGGCATTATGAGAAATGCTTTACAGACGTTTCTAGATGTAAGTTTAATGTAAAATTATCCATCGATTTTTATAACTTGTAAGTTTTTTACAGGCAGGAAGAACCACGTGCTTGCTTTTATATGGTGGCCCCGAACACGCCATAATTAGAGAACCAATGTCCCGATTCCTGTCTCAGAAATATAACTACATCCTGGTGGTGACTTGTGTCATTACAGTATCCAACCAGACCACATGCAAGCTGAGTGCTATTCCTGTTATTTGTCTCAATCTTGGAGTAGATTTGTCACTAAGTATTGTGGCCTCTTGTTTGTTTACGTTTGTTCTAGCTTGTAAGGATAAGAATGGTGTCCAAACTACTACAAACTACTACTAACAAAAGTACTTATGCTAATCGGAGCTAAATGTTACCTTAGCTTAGCTTGGCTGTAAGTCAGGTTTCCAGGTCTACTTCTATTATGTGAATCCCAGCTGCATTTTTTCTTTGTTGGCCTGTTTTATGTTTTTGCCTACTAATTCTGGACAATGTTGTGTGTTAACAAGCATTTTGATTAAAACCTTGATACTGTATTAATCTGCAAAGAGTTAGAGAAATTTAGCGTACTGTATTTTATTTTAATATGTATGTTTTTTGTATTGTGTTGCAGTTTTACAACTTGTGGAAGAGTTCAGTAAAATATGCTCAACCTGAAATTCAGCCTACTGAGTTTTTTCTTTGTGTTAACTATCTGTCTAACAATACCAGTGACGTATCTGCCAAGACAGAATAACGAAACAAAGACAGAAGAAAAGATTGGCTAAACATACACAAGCAGCAAGAACTGTAACCTTCAATATCCAATGGCTGTTCATTACAAACAAGTGTGGTTATTGTCATTGTTTGTAGATCTCCGGCATAGAGCACATTTAAAACTCAATCAGAGATGAAGACGGGATCAAAAGACTTTTACAAAGAAAGACATTTTAAACATGAAAAGCTGCAAATCATATTGATTTTTCTTCCTTTTTGTAACAGTTTTCTAGTTGAACCTTTAGTTGCGTGGTCTCATGAAAAAAGTATTGGGCTTGAATTAGCGTGTGTGTGTGTGCATAATTTCAGTCACTGCCATTGTGATGGAATAGTTTGTCAGTGATGAGCAAATTTGAAAAGGATCATACCTTTTAGCTTGTTTTGTTTTATTGTTGAAGTTGATCTCTACTCTGCATTTCCTTATGCCTCCTTACTGAAACATCATCTAAATGCTTTATGTACAAAACAAAAGGGTTTAAGGGTTTGTCTTGATTTGCACAAACTATCATTTATTTTAGTTAAAAAAAATAAATAAAAAGACAAGAAAGAAAAGAAACTGATGGAGCTTCATATCAAATTTGATTTCACTTATGTAGTTTATATAGATAAAGTATAAAGCTTTAATAAAGCAAAATTTTGTTGCAGAAATAGACTTTCTGTATTGTCATAACTAATAAAATTAAACTGAGTGATTTATGGTTGTGTCTCTGCAGTGTAGATACCATACTGAGGGACCAGACTGAAATGCTTATATTGTCTTTGCAAGAAGGTCAAGAGGGTCAATAATTGTGGCGTTGAGAGCGTCTGGCTGGAGCCTGAGGCCTTCTCTCACCATATCACAACAACACCACAGTCAATAGACTCCAAATTGAGCCCTCATGCAGAACACTGCGCAAATCGATATTCTTAAAAAGGTTACACGTCAAACTATTAAATACTTTATTGATCCATAAACAATATGTAGTGCTTCCCGAGAAATCTATAGCTAAGTTATTCCTGTCCTGTGGCATAGATGGGAAAAATTCTTATCATTACTTCTGATTTATTATTGTCACGTGGCAAATAAGTCTCATTCACCTTGCAGCACGCATTGATAAGTGACTTTCTTTTATCCGCAAACTCAGAAACAGGATAATTTCCCTCTAAAGCACAAAAGAAAAAGGTGAGACTCCTTTCAATAGATCTATGTGAGAATATCTGGAGAAAAAAAACAAAAACAAAAGCAAATCAGAGTTACTTTTTGAAGCATCTATCTCATCAAACCTGTTACCTCTAAAACCCAACATTAACTTCTTTTTCCAGGCTGACTCAAAGTCTTTCAACTAAATGGAGCAGCTGCTGCAAAATCACAGAGTGAACAATAAATCTGTCACAATCTGTAACTGCAGAGCAAAAAGAGTGTTAAAAAAACCAAAGCATGCGTCTGAAAATGAGGCTTTTATGTTTATCAGGTGAAAAATCTTCCTAATGGAACAAAAGGAGACTGAGATGGATGGATGTAGTGATAGCCATCTGAATTAAGATGTACAGAAATACATGCAAGGTGAGGCGAGTTGGTGAGATTCTTCACCAGAAAGAGGTAACTTGTGGTCACTACAGGTTACTGAACCTGTGTACAGCTGGATCAATCTAAAGCAAAAAGGTGTCATTGTTTTAAGAGAAAATGTTAAGTGGCACGCCCAGGTTTTTTTTCTTTTTTTTAAATCGTCATTATAGCAGGTGGAGTTAAGAGGAACCTCATGGGAGGAAGGATGATGTGTAGTGTAGTGTAAGAATGCAGAGATGCAAAGAAATAAGTGACCAGTGGCAGTTATGAATGCACAGTCAATAGAGACCTAGAGAATGGGCAGGAGAAGGGAAAAAAAAGGGCAAGAGAGCAAGAGAAAGTAAGTGGGATTGAAATAAAAAGCGACTGACAGTGAAGAATGGAGGCAGTTAAAGATATCTGCCAAGCGATCTGTTATTACAGAAAGAAAGAGACAAACAGCTTCTTTCGCTCTCTTTTTTCCCTCTTTTACAGCAGAATAAAGACACTCATCAATTTAAATCAGCAGGGTTCCTGGAACTCACCTTTTCTCTGCCAGATGCTGTGTGGTGAAGGCGTGTTTCTCCCTCCTCCTGTCCATTCATCACACAGAGGAAGAAGACACCCCTCCAGAGGCATCCTGGGTAATCTTGCATGGCCGGGAATGTGGTGATGGTGAACGGATGGCGGCAGGGCCCTTTGTTATTTACTGCTCACTTAGCCCCTCTGCACCCCGACACACATGCAATTTATGAGGACAATCGTTGGACCCGCTGCGCTCCAATGGAGCGCTCCCTTATGGATGTACATGGAGCCAGAGGAGAGGGAGAAAGACAGAGTAAGAAAGACAATGATTGAGGTTGTGGTGTCATACAGTTTTCATTAGCAGAAACTAAGCTTCATAACATCATCTAACGAGTGTCTAATATATTTTGGATTAGAGCTGTGTTCATTCAGTGTAGAATATTTCAAACAGGAATTTTTGTGCACTTAAGGTGAGGAAGTGCGCTGAGCTACCTGCATGTATGCCTACACTGAAATACCACCAACACCCCAAATGTCACCAGAATGTCATCTGTTCTGCCGTTCATTTTACCAGATACCTGTTCTCCTCTGCTCATCCTCTTTTGGTCCCATTTGTACAACTTTCAAACCTCACCCATGCTCTCAACTTGCTTTGTGTGTGTGGGTTTTTTTTTTTGCAGGCAGCACAAAACCAATGCAGTAAATGTCCACTACAAGAGAACCATTAGAATTTCCACTGATAACAAGTCTATTTTCATAAAAGAGAGAGATTAATGAGCTTAACCCTACTCATGTTCCATCCATTACATGTTGTAAATCAATAATCCAGTAAAACTGTTCTTCAGTTGGGCAACACAGCTCCAGCAGATGCTCCATGAGTTATTTGAGATGCCCTGCTATCTCCTTTTGTTCTCCATGAAGTTGTCTTTTGGGATTTTCTATAAAGTCTGGTGTGAAACAACATGAGGGGTTGGTGAGGCTCCAGGAAGCAGAGAACCAACGCACGGTGTTGGAAAGGGAGTAAGCGAAAACAAATGAGTTGAGAGGAGGAGTGATGAGGCCGGGAGAACAGGGGCAAACATGAAATGCAAGGGAGGACGCGCTGATGGAGGAGACGCAGCAGTGGTGAGGTAGACAATTTTACAAGACTTTGTTTAATCAGCCTTTCCTCCCTCTGTATAACTGTGCTCTAAGGCATAATTGTTCTCTCCCACCCTTTTTCTACTCCTTTTGTTCATTTAAATTTTATTGGCACGAAAATGAAAATCTTTCATTTATCTTTTGACAAAATTATTGTGTTATTAGCAAAAAGTTTTTTTTTTTAAACTTGAAAGTAGAACAAAGCCCAGGTGTTTAGTTTTATTCAGTTTTTACTAACATTAAAAGCATTTGGCTAATTTTTTATGCTTCAGTCATGTTCAGTAATAACTGATTCCACAAATTACACTGCAATCTATCCTATTTTAATTTGAATGCAAATGTGTGTGAAATATTTGTTCTGTTGCTGTCATAGCAACATATTTCTGGCTCTTCAGCAGGTATCAGGAAAGTGCATTCATCATATGTGCATTGTCTGCAAATGCTCATCAATGGCAACACATTATATGGTGATTTTTTTTTATCCCAAACTAAAGAAATCTAAATGATTCTCCTCGTGTTTATGGAAATATTTATTCTTAGTTAAGGTTTGGATTGAAAACATCTTATACTTATGTTTCATTATTTAATTCCTCCTCAGATCGGAGTGTTGGGAAGGATTCTGCTTGGACAGGGAAGAGACGTCTTCCAGAAACAAACTTTATTTCATGCTTCTTTTCTTTTCAGCGACCGCATGAAATGTTGTATAATAACCAGATAATTATAATAACTGTACTCTCACATCTATGGACTGAACTGAGTCCAGTTGGAACATTGTGATCCCAGTAAGAAGCAGTTTGACTGTGTGAACTGCAAAAACGTGCATTTAGTTAGTGTACAAATAATATGTGACTCGGATATGATTCTAGTAAATTTGACTGCACGGTGGCATGGGTCCTGCCGCACAGCAGTTTGGAGAACAAGCTGCAGGCAGAAGCTGCATGTGATGGCTGGCTCCGGGGGAAAATGGCTACCCACCGAGAACGAGTGTCCTCACACCGTTTGCCAGCCCCCTGAGCGCAGAGGAGGTGCTTTGATGTGGTTCACACTCATATGTGTTATGGTAGAGCGAGCCATCGACATCTTCGCCTAAACCTTGAGATCTGACCATGTCTTTTTTAATTTTTTTTTTTATGGAACAAACTTCTTTACCCTTCTTTTTATATTACTGCGACAGCAATGTGCTGCCATTCAGTGGTCATGCTTTTGATTGTTACGCCACAACAGCGAACAGGATGTCTTTATGTGACTTAACCTCATTGATAATAACCAATTTCAGTCTGTGAAAAGTTGTGTTCGCTTCAAAAACAACCACAGCTAGAAAGTTCTATACATATTTAGACAAAGCAACATGGAAAATAAAACAGGGAATTAAATAGTAACATAAGATTGTTAATTCATCTTTAAAATTTTTAAAATTATAAAGATTTTACCAAGCATCAACAAATTAAAAACTAATTAAACAAAACATAATGTAAAAACAGAAACGGGGTGTCATGCTGTGTTAAAAATGTGTTTTATGGAATGTGATGGAAATTATAAATAAAAAAACTTGTCTAACTTGAAGCAGTCGTTCATTCCTCAGTTTTTTAGCACAAATTGACAAAGCTCTGTTCACCCTGAGCTTTCATTTGGACCTTTGTGTACCCGGTAGAGTACGCCATTGACAGAGGGGTGCCAATAATTTCTTTCTATGTCTGTGCCCTGGTCAGGTAGGATGTGATAGAGTTGGGTTCAGCGTGGGGTTAATTTGAAACACATCAGTCTGGTTAGCTGCCTGCAGCCCAGCTGGTGGTTTGTCTCTCCTCGTGCTTTGGGCTCTCTGTGGTGTTCTGACAGAGAGGCAAAACAAAAAGGAGTTAGTAACCTCTGTGTATCATAGGCAGCACAAAACCCCGACACTTTAATGCTTGCTTTAGCAACAATCTCTGCAACAACATTTAAAATAGGAAGCAATTGCCCGCAACATGCCCTGACACTTTATTCCAAACATGTAGGGATATTTTAATGTAATAGATCAACATATCATATCTTTACTTTCCAGATTTAAAGTGACGGATTTTTTTTTGATAATTCCCTCAGGCTAATATTTTGTTTAGTTGATACAGTAAATAAGATCCATTATTATTTGGCAAAATATGTGTATTATATCATTTTAAACATTTTTATTTATACATTTTGCATATATATTATACTAAACATATGATTTTGTACTTGTCAGATAATTGTGGCCGTGCAGTTTAATCCATGCTGCATGACTAAATGGCAGCTTCATTAGAATAAGTGTTGCTGAAATTTTAAGGATTTATAATATATTATAAATGCAGCAGAACATCTTAAGAGTCCAACATGAGTTCAGCATCCCAGATGAGATGAGGATAAGAGAGCAGTAGTAAGAATGAAGTAGCACCAGAGGCCATCTGCATGTGTTTTTAAACAGCCCATCGCTCAGCTCTAAATCCCAAAAGTGGGAAAGAATCCAGCAATCAAAGCGCATATGGCCAACGACCGGTGCCTGAATTATCCTTCAAATGTAGGTTAATGAATTCAGGAGCAGACTGCACTCATGAACATCATCTTTAACAGCCTGACAGACACACCTGCCAATCTGTGGTGGAGTTCTCTGCGGGAAGATGTGAGTTATTAGTGAGGAGGGGGTGTGATCGATTAGCACCTCAAAAGAACAGCCCCATGGCTGACAGCCCCACCTTAGATGCTGGACTGCTCAGGGTCAGTTTGCTCATCAGAGACCACCAGGAGCTAATGAAACACACTGAGAAGGTTATTAAGACACAGGCACTTCATACCTCACGGTCCTGTGCCTGATATATTAATTACTGTTTGTGTGTGTGTGGACTCTCAGACATCTGTTGGTGGCTGTGTACAAACATGTCTGCTGCTAATTAACGAGTTGCTGTGTTTGTGTATACAACATCACATATACAGATATATAAATTATTGTGTGCATTTGTAAGACAAACAGCCGTGACACACAAAGACATGCAACATTATTACTCTGTTTGCTCTTGGATCTGCACCAAAACCTTTATGGCAGTGCCAGCACAGGACACTCATCAAACTTGGGATAGATGCAAAAATTTGTTGATGCTAATTGTTAAATGTTAGCTGTTTATTGACTTATCAAACCTACCAAACAAGAAAAAAAACTTAGAAATCTGACACTGTGTTACATCTTTTAAAGGCCAGCCCTGTCAGCTCAGACAATGCAGACGATCCAGGTGTTTATATCATGTTTTCTACTCATTGCATTCTGATATTGTCTCATGAACTGTTCTATTAGAGGCTCCAAGATGGTTTTGTTGCATTAAAGCAACACCACAGATGGTTGTGCTATCATCAGCATGGCTGCATATTGTTTATGACAGAAACAAGATAAGGGATTAATGCCTGATGTTAAGATATAAAAAAAATGTCTGAATATTTGCTTCTTTTAATTAAGTTCATTACAAATGACAGTATCTGCTTCCATCTCCCCTGTTGTTAATTACATCTGTCCGGACCACAGGGCTGATGTCATAACAATTGTCAGATATCTGCAAAGCAATGCTACAAACACAGCTTTGCCTGTTTGCATGTGTGCCTTTATATGCAATCATACACCATGCAAACTCATGTTTAATTAGTGTTAATTAAAAATAAATAGTGAATAGTGAGGATGCAATGCAAGATGTCTCTGCTTTCTCATTTAATATATAAAAAACTGCTGGACAGTTTCCGTGCTATTCAACAGCAATGAAATATGTGTAATCCCTAGAAATGAAAAAGACATTATCTCTCATCGTGCTTCATGTGTCTTTGTCCGAGGCAGCCCAGTTCGACCTGCTGAGTGAGCAAACCTCCTCTCTCTATCTTTTTCCTTCATCGCATTCATTTTTGCTGCTGCAAATGGGATGGCGACCAAGGGGTCTGCACTACAAGCAGCAGATTAAAGGATTACCATTAATTAGATGTCAGGGACAGAGAGGGGCTTTGCCTGTCTTGGCCATGATACAATATCTGTTAATCTGCTGCACTCCTGGATAAAAAGAAATCATTCCACTGGCAGAAAAAATGGGAAAAGAAGGATGGATCCAAGAAACAACTGAAAACAAGAACAAAGAAGAAAAGAAATAAGGGGTGGTTTAGAGATTGAAAAGAACAGAAAAGAGCAAATATGCACTTGAGTGTACATTGAATTGAAGAAAAACCAGCTGGGTATAATAAGACTCAAAGAGGTGAAAGAAAAGAAAAAAACAGTTCATAAAAGGCTAATCTGTCTAGAAAAAAAGAGAAAAGTGAAGTGTCTTAAATGAAGAGCAGCACCTCTAAAGAAAAATATAAGAGCCTGAAAAATGAATCTTTTTTTAAAACTTTGAACAACACAATCAGTGTTATTTATTTTTGTTTTGTGGGCCTGGCAGAAGATCTTACCCTTTTATAATAATGATTGTTTAAAAAGGAAAAAACAAAAGTGAATCTGCACATCTGCATCCGACACTGCGTTCTTTTGCACACATGTGCCTCTCCTACATCGGTCACATTGATAGCAACCAAGGTGATTGACAGGTGAATGGTCCAAGTTTGATAAGGGAATGCTCTATAATAGAAGTCTTGACCCTTACTTATAGTGCTATTAACTCAAAACAGACTGCCTGTGTTGACTTCATCATTCTTTGACAAGCAGTATGATGCTGTGCCTGAAGCCCAGTGGGGGCAGGTCCTGTTAAACACCCACCTTCTCCTCAGCAGATAACATTTGCCCTATGGGCGTCCTGGTTTTGGGCCATGCCTGGACAGATCACCTACACTCAGCCTACTAACGTTTTGGCTTACCATCAGTACGTGATGATGGTGTCGTGTATGGGAGACACATGAACTAAATTTGATCATGAAATATACAGCCGTGTGTTTTTGTTGTGTTAGAAAAAGACCTCAAGGCAAGAGCAAGGTAATACATTCCTGCTCCAACGAGTAGCACCTAATGTACATTTCAGTGTGAGAGGGTAATAGATGGAGACGGGCTGTGACATCATTTACTTATGGCCAGACATAGGGCATTCCTTCTATTTGGGCTGAGGGACTGTGGGTGCCCCCATATGAGCCCCACTCGCCTGAGACTCTAATTACTTTGGGGACCTGGAGAATTCAAAGGATTTAGATATGAGGAAAAAAAATCATTTCTAATTTACTGCACCACTTGATGTTTGTCTTTGCTTTTGGTGAGACTTGTGCTCTGAAACGCAAACAGACACAAAATGCACATTTGTGCTTCTTGATAAAACTGAAACATTATTAGAGCTGTGCTTATCCCTGGGGAGTGTGTATGTGTGTGTGGATAATAATCTTCTGGACAAACACAGTGTAGCCTCGGCTCACAACACACACTCCCAGAGCTATCTTCATCTCACAAAGCTCACCTCCTGCCTGTCCGCAGACATTTCTTCTCATGCTGTTGAGCCACTGCCCCAGAGCATTTTTGCACTGGAAATAAATTACCTCTCTTAAATATAAATCCGTGTTACTTCTTGATTAAGTCGTATCTCATTCCCTTTTATCACACAGTTGCAAAGACATTTACACAGACTTGTGAAAAAGTCAATAATCAGTTTGTATTTGGGAAAATGTTCTGCACAAAAGACTCAGGAAACTGGATCACTTTGCAGATCATTTGGTTCGATGCAAACGATACTTCAGCTTCACAACTTTTATGCACCGACAATTATTAATTAAAGTCAAAGAAGTGAAGAGAAATGTTCATTTTTCAGTAGTTTGTGGCTGTAATTATATCTTTGCCTGATCTCATAGTCCCCTGTGGACTAAGGAAGGTGCTGTCTAAACAGTTTAAAACATGGGTTCCTTGACAACAGAATTTTTGAAGCATGATAATCAGAAACACATTTTGGTTATGAGGTCAACCGATAATAATTGCCTGGCAGGTTGGTCAATTAACACTTCCCCCCTACACATGTTTGGATCTGCATGCCAATGTTTATGTTTTACCTTTATATAGAAGTTGAGAAAGGTGTTAATTTCCTTCCTTTCCCTGATTAAGTCAGACAAATGCAAACCGCACCGTGATATTAAAATATCAGATAAAGAGGAAAGTGTTTTTTTTTCATACTTTGCAACCGTGACATGGTTTATTATTATGAAGCCACAAAAGCCTATTTTAAGAGGTTACACTGTTTCCAGGAGACAGCATTAAGAAAACCTATTGATACAATGAAGATTTATTAAAAACAAAATATTCACAATGGTTCAGTTGTCCTCAGTTGAGAGTCTCCCTACACAAAAGCACAGAGCCATGACCAATGAAATGAGAGTGGGAGAAAATGGATTGTAAACTTTCCATCATCTCCATTCTCTCCTTTTTAACAGGGGAGAAATTTTCCTCTCATTCAGAGTGGTGAAGACCAGTAAAGCCACGGTGTTTTACAGCTTCTCAGGTCACTGTTGACAAAGATTGGGCACCAGAGATGCCTGTTTGAAAGTCACAAAGTCATGGAGGATAGAGAGTGGGAGTTTGCAGAGTGGGCCTTCACTGACAGAATCCAGTGTTATTAATGGTTTAAGGCAATAATGCCACACTTTTGCAATTTAATTGTGAGCTAAACGTCAAGCGGCAGGGTCCTGGCTGGCATTTGTTGACATGGTTAAGAATGTACACGGCTGTGTATGCCCATGTATATGCGTTTCTTTGTATGTGTGCGCCTTACCTGTGTGGGAGTGTGACAGACAGAATGAGACCCCTCCACAGAAGGTGCTGGGGAGACAATCAATACTGTTTACCCAGGTGTGCGGCTGCAGCCTTCCCTCGTTATGCATCGCAAGGGAGGCCACTGCCGAGTCTGGATTAGGAAGAGCCAAGGGAATATGAACACAGTGTGTTGCATCGGCCTTGCTGTCTTCTTTTTATAATACGTGACAAGATAATGACTCAATAGCAGCCCTGAAAATATCCCCCATAGATTTATTAAGCATGTATCTTTTTTACTATGTGAACTGTTCTTTCTTAAGAATCCCCATGAGCAGTAAAACAGGATATTCTCTTTTTTGAATGTAATAAGACTTCAAAACGAGGGAATATTTGTGGGTCCTCTACAAAGTGCATGGAGGAAACGGTTACCTACAGCATGCCATGACATTGTTAAAAAATATCCACGATTATAGACACATACACAAGGGTGCTTTTGGATTAAATATAAATGAAAATAATGAGGAATATTAAAAAAATTCATAATGTGACCCAATAACAATGTAACCTTTGTGTATCAGTTTCCAGAACGAAGACCATCCCACCATATCCATTCATTATGTATGCATGCTGCCAGTAAGTGATGATGTCCCTCATTAGAAAAACCCAAAAAGTCCAATACTGCCAGGCCTACGCATTCACAAAGATGATGATCTGCACAGTAGATTTCAAGGTCAGTGAGCATACTGGTTGAAACAAATTTAAGATTGTGGCCAGTAAAAACCAGACTATTTAAACAGAGTGGTGCTGTTGTAGAATAAAATCAAGGGAAGCAGAGAAGTGTTTTCTCATGCTTGTTAACACTAACTCAATTTGATTGCAGAAGGAAATAGACATGCTGATGGAGGGGATTGTGTACGCAAGCGGATCGAGGTGAAACGTGTGTGATTTCCACGCCAACAGTCAATTTATCCACCATCTGGGGGAGGGGTTCGGCAATGGAAAATACACATCAGAAGCGCAGAATATTTGGCATGGACTAGTGAAATACTGAAGCAATTGTAACTAGTCATTCATGATCTGGTGGTATCCAAGATAATTCTACACACTGAGTCCACAAAAACCAACATTTATCCAGCCCTGAGGGTAAACCCTGAGGACGCTCAGCTCCAAGTGAGCTGGGAAGCAGAGTTAACACATAAAACAGTACGCCTGTGTCTCATCGCCAATATCCTGTGGCAAAATATACATTATCATTTTCAGCAATTCTATGGACCACTAAGAACTTTTTTTCTATTAGTAATTATCAGATTTTCTTTCTACAACTAGTTTCCTGACTTAGAGACACATGCTACAAAGCAAATTCACTTTTGGGTCTTACATGTACCACCCCTGTGGTTTTCTGTAAAATCTCTGGGATGCTATAGGTAGAGAAAGAGCCTTACGGCACCAGATAGGGTACAAGGATTACACCCACACTAGATTAAACCAGCACCACTGCCTGCTGGGAATCCTAACAATTATCAGCTTTTTACTCCAGGGATGTGGGACTGATGGAGAACAGGGGGTCTTGAGGCAGAGGACGGGCCAGGCAGGCATTGGTTGTCTCACAGATAATGTCTCCATCTTGAACACTGGTCTGTCACATTGAGATAAACAGCGCCTGCCAGGTAAGAAAATTACAAGACATCAGAAGTCTCAGATGAGCTGTTAAAAAGCACAGTTTGAGATGTGGCATTCTCTATTTTATTTCATGTGATTGCTTAAGAATACCCTGCTGCTTATCTCCTTGCATTCACTTTGCATCCTTAGATGCAATGCTGGCCTCTGCTGTCGTGGTTAAAAGTGTGGGTAGATTTTAAATTTCTGAGGACAATGGAAAGACATAAGAAGGGCTATAAACCAAGCTTTAAAACAACATATGCTACTTCCTTCCACCTCTGCACTTAAGACTGGACTGGCTTTTATTTTTCCTCTGTCGCCTACCTTGCACACCCCTCCCCTGTAAAATTCCCATTTGCCTATATTTGGAAAGTCATTGAGTGCCTTTGACAAAGACAGACTGAAGTGAATGTGAAAGTGTGCCCCTGGCCCTGTCGCCTTGCAGCAGAGCAGGCCATCTGACCATCAGCAGTAGGTTAGGCCGTTTGGGGCCATCAGACCAAACCTCGGAGACTCGTGCAGCCACCATTGCCAAGTGGCCCTACTCTCCTTCAAGCTTCAGACTACTCTGCCCACATTAGCCATCACCATCCCTCCTCTGTTACCGCTGCAGGTGCCAGCTCTTCTGCTCAGGCAGATCCCACAGAGAACAATAAAAAAAAAATAAAAAGATCTATCCAGTCAACCACATTTGTGTGTGCAGTAGCGGTGCGGAGATATGAAAGAGCACTGGTGACAAAATGGGACTCGCGCGCTGAGGTGTCGAGGAGGTTCAGTCCCAGGAGGGCTAATTTTATATTGTTACCCAGATGACCTTGAGCTGGGTACCATGGAAACATTACTACTTTGACTCTGCAAGGTGTCTTGGCGACTCTGCATTCGTGTTGCGACAAAGCCCTCTCACCCCAGAACAGAGAGAAATCACCAAAGGCAAAAGACTGGAAATAATAGCAGAGCGCCTTAGGTACCCGGGAAAAGAATGTATTTGAAAGAAATCTTTTGAGGTGCTGCTGTTCATGCTCCACAGCTCCTCTTCACACAGGTTGCTGTATTTGAAAGCTATTGATGTTCTTGTTCAATCAATGGAATAACATAGTCTTGAACCAAAGTGACTTCAAGAAAACTGAGGGTAAGCGGGTGTGCATGTGTGTGTAAGAAAAAAGAGAGAGGATGTGAGTAAAATCTGACTGAGTGCTTAGGATGAATTTAGAAAGACACACAGGTGCAGAAAGAAGACTTGATCCTGTAATATTAACTTGGAAATGAACCAAATCAGTGTTTGTAGCTTAGCAGCATGTCACAGCAGCACTATGTACAGCTGTATTTGTCTTCCATGTTTTGATATCCATATCACATCAGCAGGGATACACTGAACTACAATTATTTGTTTTAGGAATTAAGCGTTATTAGCTTTTGATTAACAAAATTTGTGCCGAAGCAGGGCGAGATAATATCTCTATGCAAATTCAGGAAAAACAAAAACCAAACTGGCAGAACATGTTAAGCATGATGATGATTCTCCTCATTTAACTCAAAAACAAATGCAAAAGTTTGTTACTGAATAAGCAAATATTTGTCATTAGTATCTGCAAAAGCCTTTCATTTGAATGTTTTTTTACTTACAGCCTGATTAAACTCGCAGACAGACCTGCGAGTGGCTACTTCATCATGTCATGGCTCATTGTCATGACAGCAGCCATTCCTCTGTAGAAAGATAAATGGGAGATAAATGCATCTGTCTTTGTGCCACACCCAGTTCATGCCCTACGTCTGTCCTAGATGCAGCTCGTCTGTCACCTAAACACCTACAGTAGAAGACCTGTGGTTGGCTAACGTCCTTATGCCCTTTCACACAATTTTTTTATTTTTATGAATAAACTCCAAAGCAGTAAGCTGAGATTGTGTCTTCACATAGTTGCCAACAGTCATTTATGTTTGTGCAAACAGTCCCTGACTCGGCCTATTTTGTTAGTCTCTCCCACCTATTGAAACACTCTGATTTAACAATTGCTATAATTACTTAAACAGTGTTCTGAATAAAGACAGAGGGTCTTGCATCAGTGGTTAGTGTTTACACCGAGCAAGCATTTGTTGTTGGCATTTCTTTTCCTGTGAAAGACCTCTGGAACCATGTCTTCCATACCTCAATTAAAGTGCTTTCCCTGAGCTGCCTTGCTCTGAGCACGGCCATTATCACCCATGGCTCCCAAAAGCCTAATTATGCCCACTCCCAACACAAACTGCACCCACACTGTTCTATCTGGAACCTCACCTCAGCCTCCATGCAGCCAATCAGACAGCAGTATGTGGAATCACTGGAGTATGGGATTAGATATGTAGCACAGGGTATCTCGATAGGACGTATTGATTAAATACCCATGGGGAGACCTGGCCCAGCAAGACTGTTGCTAAACTCTGAACTGCTGGTCAGCAATACTTTGTACGAACACGATTTCAGCATGCAGCAAAGCCATGGTGGATACCACACCTCTGCAGTGTGCAGCAGGAGAGACCACCTTAAAATAGCCACATTTTTCAGAGTACTATGAGGCATAGTGTGATGGCATTTACTCTTTTGGAAATAAATATATCTGTCTTAACAAAAAAATATTATTATAAAATAACTCAGGTGTTACTATTCTGTACAAAGAAATTCCCTTTGGATTGTCCCATGAATGGTAACCATTCACTTAATTAGATAAGCTAATCAAAAGACCCAATTAAACAGGATGACGGTAAACATTTGTCTGCATGAAAAGGATCTTAATAACTAAAGAATTCTGTCTCTCATAAAAGCTTTAGAGTACAGTATCCAGCTAAGGCTAAATGAGTCATAATCATACCAAATACTGATTAATAAGGACATAAAATTAATTCCAAACTGAATCCAATGTACTAGGAGCTAAAAGCTGGTTTTAGGTGTTGCAATTATCATCTGTTCCAGTTATTCTCAGAACTCAGAATAGCAAAAATGACGAAGTTATGTTAGATTTTCAAGCTAAATTCAGGTATTTTCAAAATTGTTTGCCTGCTGTTTGGAGTTCAGGGTTGTTGATGTTAAAATTCTTTACAATGTACTTTTTTTTGTAATTTATTTGTTTTTCATCAAACATTTATGTCCATAGAGGCAGAATAAATCTTCATAATTTTTGGCAGAATTTTCCAAATTAATCAGGATAATTATGTTGGAGTCATCAACCCATTTGAGAAGAGCTAAACAGTGACATTTTGCCCATAAACATGTCAGTTTGTTGCAAACAGGGAGAGGGATACATTTCATTCTGTAACATAAGCAGAATAGAAATTTAATGGAGAAAAAAGGAATAGAGATAAAAGCGGCCAAAAAACTACCAAATGTCAAGTTGAAAGAAATGTGAGACTACAAACAAAATGCATCTATTCTGCATAGAAAGCACAGAGGAGATGTCGCTATCATAAATCAGACACTTAATGCAGAACGGTACCTATGCATGTTCAGTCCCAGGTAAAGGATATACTTTGCACTGTATGACCTTTGAAACGCATGTTTTGAAATAAGTTGCTATCACTTCATAAAAGGACAAAACAAACAACCTAACTAACAGCTTTAAGGACAACGTTCTACCTTTTAAAACCCCATCATGTTAAACCTTTAACCACATTTGTGTAATGTGAAGACATTAATGAAGACTGGCTGGACTGAGATTTCTAAGGATGAAGAGATATTTCACTTTTCATAGTGCTCTTCATTATGCCAAACTACCAAATGACATCAAAATTTTTCAAAGTGAACCGTGTCTTACTTCTCCCTCACGTACATAAAACTGTTTTTTAAATTTTTTAGCAGCATGCCTTCATGGTATTCTCATTTCACTATATAGGAGCATCGCAGGAGAACAGCATTTACACCTCAGGGGTATACTTGGCAGTATAAAATAGCTTCATATTCCTTGGCTATTATGCATTCATGCAGCGTAATCATCAGACCTAATGGTCCCCAGTAGAGGTCTACCCCTACTATTGCAGCACAGCTCCCGTGTCTAACAGTCAGCAACAGACACAATGGATTTAGCTTTTCTCAGAATCTATAGAGAGAAAATTATTATTATTATTATTATATCTTACTTTGATTCAAGGTCCAAGTTTACAGTAGCGAAAATATTGTCTTACACAGGCAGATTTTGCCACTTCAGTATGTGTTTGACAAATAAATTATGCTAAATGTCTGCTTATTGTCTTTCCTGCTGTAGCCTTGCTGACATGGCTCGTCTCATTTTCCTTGTGTCACACATGGCTGTAAGCTGTACATGGTACCCATTCGTACAAATTTAAGATATTAAAGCATTAATATTGAACAAGGATTTCAGCCAAAGAATATTTTTTACTATATACTGACGAAGAAAGTAATTATTTTCCACAATCTAATCAATAAATATGGTTTTGTCCACTTAAAAGTTTGCATTATCGTGCATCTTCATGAGTTTGTTACTTCGCTAAAAAGCTCAGACTAAGCTAAGTAGTAATTTTATCAGTATCTGTTGGAAAAAACAAAGGAAGCATTGCTTGCCCACCTGCCTCATGAGTTTTGTGACATTTCTGGAAATATAATCTGCATCAACTTTTCATTAGACCTGAAAACCAAAAGAACATCAAACCATTGAATGTGAAAAAGATGATTTGTCATTACTAATAGCAAAACTGCATGACTCATGCGTCTGTCTTGGGTTTGACTCGCTTGATTTGCCCAGATTGTGCAAAATAGCAAAATAAAATAAACAAAACAAAATGCAAATCTCACGCCAAACATTTTGTTCTCAACACAGAAAACATTTCCAGTATGAAAAGTGAGACAATATCACATCCAATGAGTTCACTTTGAATTGGAAGAACTATGACAGGCTATGTTTACTACTCAATAACATAACCTCTCATTTTAACAGTCTGGTAACATTAGTGTGTATGGAATTTGTAATTTGCTCAATAATTTGTAGTTTTTTTGTGTGTGTTTTTATTTCTGTGCTGATTGCCAAACCTTTTATCTAACCTGCTTTTAAGTTATAAATGTTTGCAAGAATAGAGGATTTCTAGTACTGTCCTCAGGAAGGTTTCTAAAGTCAGGATTGAAAAGTTCATTTCCAGTAAGAGAAGTGTTGTACTTGTGGATGTGCTCAAATGTGTAACACTGGAAGAGACACTAGAGTATTTTTAGTTTATATTTATATGTATACACCTTTTTCATTATGTAAAGCTAATTCTGTTACTTTTTGATGTGAAAAGCAATTTAGAAGTAAATTTTATTTGATTTTATCTCCTCCATCTCAGTTGATTAAACAATGCCACACACACATATATA
>JBAMIG010000017.1:8671723-8682299 GCA_037177335.1 Kiunga ballochi | reverse complement strand
CTGTTGTGTTTAGTTGCACACAAACAAAAAGTAGTTGCAAAAAACAACCTTTTCTTTTCTTTTCTTTTCTTTTCTTTCTTCTCTTTGTGTTAAAGGTATGTGGTTAAGGTTATGAAAGACAATAGAAAGAATTACTGGTAACATGTTGTGATTTAATAATAACACATACCCTGGAGAAAATAACCAAGCTACAGTATATAATGTATAATTTACAGGCATGGACTGTGAGAGTATAAGTGGACAAATTAAATTTACAATTTCACATGAAATCAGCATGGATTGGCTGTTCCTAAATATAACAACCGATTTAGATTTTTTTAATGATGCTACATTCACTTTTTAAGGTATTAAATTGAAACTGACAAAGCAACGTTAAACTAACATTTAAGAAAATCTTTACAATATTTCAAAGCAGCAATTTTAACTCATTAATTGTGAAAGTTCTACATAGACTAATTAAAGAATCAATGAATAGAAGTAAAATAAAGCTTAAAATTCAGGATGAAAACACAAATGGGGGTAGGGGGTGTGATATGCAGCAGTTTATGTACAGATACATTCTGTAGCTAACTGAAAGTATTTTGTGAAAACAGAATACAGTAAGAAACATTTTTAGAAACAGGCAACGGAAGCTACGATGGTGCTGCAGATCTTCCATTGCTGCCCTCCAGGAAAAGTGAAAGGTCAAACTACATCTGGACATTTGATATTATGTTATTACAAGCTACTGCATTGTATTTCTCCTTCCATCAAAGACTCCCCATCCCTTGTAAAGGAGTAAAGGTGCCTTTTTATGTAAGTAGTTTGTTCCACCAGGAAAACAAGCAAAAATCAGCCTTAAAAATAAACAAAGGAGGAAAAAAATTCATCTTTATTTAAAAATCATTGTATAAAATATTCTGACTGTTGCAACTAAAATATAACTTGTTATATGTCTTAATACAGAAGGATAAGTTTACTTGTATTGTGTCTTCTTTATCATATTTCTTAAGTGTTTCTAGATAAAGAAGTTAAAAAACTTAAGATCTACTAAGATGTTTAATAATTATTTATTTTACTGATCACACAATATTGTCTTTACTAAGATGCAAGAAAAGTTTGTATAGCCTCATGAGGAAGTAGGAGATGAGGAGAGAGGGACAGTAGTAGTCTATTGATTTTGTGGACAGTGACTCTGATCACTTTTCACAGCCTGGGATCGACAAACTGTCCCCAGGCAGAAGAAAAACCTGGATCCAACAGACAGGAAAGTGGCCGATGGGCGGGTTCATCAGCAACAAGCATTCCACAACTCAACAAAAACAACAGAAGGTATTAACTGTGATGCCCATCGATCGGTCAGCGTTGCAGACAGTCAAAGAGACAAGTTGGCCGATTCGATTTGTCTGCAGACCTACTCGTCTGAGGAACTGTTAAAAACAATGTGAACTGTGTGCCTCAGCAGGAAAAAGTATGTTAGAAACAGGTGAGAGAGGGAAACGAAACGAACGGAAAACAGAAACAAACAGTAAGAAAGTGAAAGAGAGACACTGAGGCGGGTGAGGAGTTTTATCCCCCTGCTCACAATTCACTGGGGGTCACTGTTTTCCTGGCAGGAGGGACACATTTTCAGCTTAATTTTGTCATGTTTGGTAGAATTTCACAGGTGGGGGTTCAGTATAAACACACTGTAACACTGTAAAGTTTCAGAACTGTCTTTTCCTCTTGAAGCTGGATGCATGCAAGGTGGACATAATATTAAAGCTGTAAATAAACTTTGTGTTTCCAGTGGCAAGATGCAGAAACAATGCTTCACAGAACAGAAACATTTCATATGTTACATCTGACTAAGAAGACGTAGTTTTACTTTGCTGTAATGAAATAAGGAAAGAGAAGTGACATTAATTTGTCCAATCATTAAGTTTGTTTAAAGGCTGGATTGCCAGGAGCTGTTTGTTAAATTACATTTTTAAGTTGGGGTTTAAGGACGACCACTCAATATTATGGGTTTACTGGGTAAATTGGAAATTTATAGAAATCTATCCATATGTTAGAATCTACAAAGCAAGCAATGCCCAGCTATGTCTGATATTTGTGTCTGAGTCTCTGTTTTAGGTTTTATATTTTACCAATTTTGCAAATATTTAGTTCCCAAGAACAGGGACATCATGTAGGTGCGCTAAAAAACCATTTGAAGTCAAACCAGGCTATAGAGAAGACAAGAATTCACAATAATTATTAGAGGAATGTGAACAACAAAAATAACATCTATAAATGAAACTGGAGTAACATATGACCTTTTACGGGAAAGCAAAACATTTCTATGAAGGTTTTGGGAATGTGCTTTCCAAATGTTTCCCGTTTGCATTATAACCAATGAATATTGCTGCACCCTTATAAATGAACTGAAAATTATGAATCAGTCTACACTGACCCCTTTGAAAATGATTTCAATGTCAAGTGCTGTGTTCATCAAAAACAAGCATTCAAAATGGCACAATCACACTATCCACCCTAAGAGATGGATTCATGAGCCACACAAATCACTGTGTGGAGGAGGCTGGGATTATTCTTATGTTTGTTGGTCAAAGACATGTTTTCATGTTATTCAGTATTTTTTTTTATATATATATATTTTAAAAATTCAGTGATTTAATCGTGGACTCATAGGTGAGTGATTGTGCTATTCATCACAGGAGTGGGCAAGAAAGACCGACAGTTGATTGAGGCTGTTAACATTTAGCTGCAGTGAGTCAGCAGCATTGGTCAGAGACTGGGATCCAGATATATGCCATTTTCAAAATTTACTGATATGTTGACACAAAGAGTCACTTTGTGCTGTTTGATTTTGTGTATGTGGTTCTGAAATAAAATTTTGAAGTGATCCACAGGAGGAGAGCCAGCGAGATGGTTACAAAGTAGTACCCCTTCAGAACCCATCTTGTAATGTGTCGACTAATAATGTAGCCGTTCCCTTGTGGACACCCATGAAAAAGGAATAAAGATTATTTCTCAGAGATTTACCTTCAGTGCAAGAATTGTCATTTAGCTGTTGTGTCACTCACTGTCATACAAATAATTATCACTGTTTACTTACTAGCAGACCTGATTATGTAAACATTACTAAATGTTGTTTAAAAATTTGTTTACAGAAATAATCAATAAACGAACTTTTACCTGCACTAATTAATAAATAACTAAGCTATTGTAGATAACTTGAGCTGTTGAATAACTGTGAAGAAAGGTTTATTTTATGAGCCTGGTTTAAGCTTCTTTATGTTGATTCTCCTTTGTGAATATTAGATGTAATTTGGATATATAGTGAAAGGTCACTTTTGTGGTTTCTTGTGCAGAAATTGGTCTTGGACAAAGAGGCTGGCTTTTTTGTTTTATTGTGGCTGCTGAAAGTCAGATCTGAGTTCATCATTTACAGAATAGATTGGTATTTTACAAGAGAGAGAGAGATGCCTTTATTAGTCCCACAGTGGGGAAATTGCGTTCCAGTACAGCCGCACCAAGATTACACATACAGACATAGAAGACAGGTAACGACCATCCTGAGGTGCAGCCAGCTTGACCGGCGCACCCTTTGCAGATTGGGAAGAGAATAAAAAACACATGAGGAGATTATCTGAGGAGAGAAAAAAGCTAAGTATCCTATTCAGCATAACTCATGCAGACAAGTATACTTGACAAAAAAACAACACCTCAACATTAAAGCACATGTAAGAACAATTGACGCAACAAGGGGTAGGGGGGTGCAGGTCCCCAGCAAGACTGCCGGCAGCAACCTTATCGCGCTCACGCAGCCATGCTGGCGGCCCACACTGTGGGGGTGTGGAGCAGTGGCAGTGACAAAGAGGAAGTGTTTGTGTATCATGTGACATGAGTGTGCGTGTGCATGTATAGTGAGGTGTTTGGTCCACAGTCCGTAAGCAGTTCACCCTCGGATTGTCACTATGGTAACAGTGCGTCGTCAGGGGATCCACCAAGGCCGCATCCCATGGAAGACGGGTCAAGGGTCAGGACAGAGCAGTCATACCTCTTGCTTCTGCAGGAGAATAATTTCCAGACCGTCGAGGGAGTGCCAGGATGATAAGATAAAGGCTTGTTTTGGGTTCAGGCCGTTGTTTTGCGACCTTCAGTTCTGCAGCTGGGATCTTGGAGCCAAACAGCCGAATAAGATGTTCAATTTGCTGTACCTTCCTCGCAACCCATAGCTCGCTCAAAACGGGTTGGAAAGAGCCCGAATGAGTTCTGGTACCGCCAGCAGTCTGCCACCCTGAGTCAGGATAGCTTCCAGCTTGGGTCCCTGCTCCTCTATGGCTAGAGTCAGAGTTTTCAGGGAGCGAGAGATGCTCTAAATGTCTGCTGCAATCTCCCGCAGCAGCTTCAGGAATTTGGAACACACAAGAAATCCACTTAATCCAAAAATGAGAAATCCCATGATCATAAACAAAAAAAATGTATAAATCCTCTGCATCTTCGACCGAGAGAATCCCCAGGCACACCGGATGCCAGCGGGCCCACGGGTCCTGAGCGTAACCAACAGGGAAGGTCTCGGCCGGGCAGGCGGTTTCTCCTCTCACCACCTTTTGGGTGGAAAAATATCATAATAATAATATATATTCAATCAATAGCGTGTAGAACCCCAGTTGACCAGATCCATGTTGTAGCATAGAGAGGAAAGATGATAAGTGGTTCCTAAGTGGTTCTTAATTTAAAGAACTTGACCTTCCAGGTATTTACCAATGCTGACCCTCTTCTTTTTGTTACCAAACAGAATTATCTCAGTTTTCTTTCATTTAAATGTCAAAAATTTTCTCTCATCCAAGTGTTTGTTTGCTCTAAACAGTGACACAGTAGGTCCATTGGACTGCAGTCGTCTGCTGACAAAGACATAAAGTTGTATATCATCTGCATAACTGTGATAACATTAAAGGGACCATATATAAGTTGAACAGAAGAGGTCAAAAGAGTGACCTCTGAGGTACTCCACAAGTTATGATAATTTTCCCATCTTTAAAGCTGTCAGTCGTAACGATGGTCCCTGATTGGTTCAGACCTACCAAATAGGACCAATTAAGAACCACTCCAGGAAGTCCAACCCAGTTTTCCAACCTGTGCAACAGGATTGTGTTTTCTGCAGTATATCGCTAAAAAACTGACAAAAGAAACCAAACGAAGCTAAAACAAAAAATATAAACTCTGCCTTGGCCAAGGTAAAAAGCAAGTAAACAAACACAGAAAAACAACAACTCTCAGAGTTTAATATAAAGTACACGAGTCAATGCATTTTAGGCCTGTGCACATGATGCAACTCATAGACATGGCCTTATCCCCTTGCAGCTTTCTGTCACTTACTCACACTACCCAGCTACGTTTGTTTAACTGATAAAGAAATCAATATGTTTTTGTATCCATTATGCTTACACAGAGTGTCTTCTTAATTCATCATTGTATATTGAATGTGCAAAACATGTATTTAATCTGATAAGATGTTCCACGCTGGCCCACCAGATTATCGTCTGCCTTGGCCGAGATTCATTTGGTCCAGCTAATCAGTCTCACAAAAAAACCAATAAATAAAAACAAATCACCTGCCGCACACACACACACACACACACACACACCACCATATTTATAAACTGTTTCAATACTTTCGCCCTCTAAATATTGTCTTCAATGTTTTTAATTAATTAATTTTATTTAGCTTTTGAAGCAAAAAATGCACATGTGACCTTAAATTATGACTTTAATGTAGCTTTGAAAATAGTCAAAATATCAATTCTTTCAGTTTCTGTACCCCTTAATCCAGTTTAGGCTTGTGGGACAGTATAATCAGCCATAATAATTGCAAAATAATGATCTTGACGACAATATCAATAAAGCATGGTTATTTGACACTTGGTCAGAAAGTCATAAAACCATTTTAGATGTAAACCTATCATTGGATACATTTCAATATTATTTGTTAGAAACCATAGAAAGCCACACACTAACACAAAGCCATCATTCTTGATGTAATTTAAGAGGCCATATGTTGCATGGTTATTAAGGCAAGTCTAAAGATTTTCACATTTCGTTAATTTCAAATTGCTGGTGGGTCACTGGCTTTCTGCAGTGAAGGGGAAAATGTCTACAAACAGATTAGGAAAAAAACTATCTTTAATGTTTTATCTCCAAGCCACACATGTAGAGAATGGTGATTGAGTTGGCTTTAAATCTCCAAGTCAATTACCACCACCATATGGAAGCGCAGTGATTTGGATATTAGCAATAGTTGCAGTTGAGACTGAAGGGATCATATCAAAGTGCTCTCTCCAGCTATTTTGTGTCCCTTAAGGCTATATTTATGAACACCTGACTGACTCAGATTCAGGCTGTGCTGGTAGTGATAGCTTTGGCAGCAAGTTGAGATGAGATAGAAGATGGAGCACCTGGTCCAAGAACAACTGCTAACATCTCTGGGGATTCATGTAATTAGTACCAGATTCACATCATAACACCACAAAAAATAGTGTCTGGCAGCTCAATTGCATTCAATGTTTTAGATATATTCTGACATACAAAAGCATTATGCTTATTATTTATGCAACACTGCCTTTCAAAGTAACCAACAGCAAGGTAATAATACAAATGAATTAGAAAAATACAGAAGAGACTGAATATCTGATGAACTGAACTTAGCTGTACATTATTTGGTTCAAGTCTAACCATTCAAAGATGAATTATATTTTTAAAAAAATGATTACATTCAAATAAAGTGATGTTTAACATAGGATGAGCAGAGTAATTACAAGTAGATGAGATACCTGTGTACTAGTAAATGTTAGGTATTCTTGAAACATGTCGCCTCAACAAAGCAGCCCAGAAAAGCATGTGCAAAACAACCACACATATGCTCCCTCTCCCACTTCACCTTATATGTTTTGTCCTTTCACATAGTTTGGAAAATGATCTCACATCTTAATTTCTAGTGGGTTTGGGTGAAAATCATGGCTTGATTTAAGATACTCTGACAATGTCTGATGCATGCTAAAAGATCTTAACACAAACCACCCCATCAGCATAACACAAATGTCTTTTCTTCACCATGAACATACTGAATACACACCAAGAATTCAGAAAGAAACTGTTTTTTTCCATCAAAAATGTTGAACAACCTAATGACAGTTCCTGAAATTTCTCTCAGGTACTGTCTGAAAACAGCTTAATAAAGTGTCAAAATTTGAACTTGGAGCTTAAAGTGCAGGCATGACAAAATAAGGACATAAAGACACTTTTACCCTGTTTTGTCTCTCATTGATAAAGATAGTCAAATAAGGCATTTTCCCTTTCATGGCATACAGATTGTGCATAAAAACTACAAAATGTCAGAGCATTTACATAAAAACTAGAGGGTAAATAAATATGTTTTAAATGGAGTTAAGTCACAAAGTTGTCAAATATTCTATTGAAAAGAGACCGAGGAGCTTTCAAAAATAACTGAATCAGTTACATGAAAGATGAGTGGTTGACTCAAAAGTATTTAAAAGTGACATTTAACTTTTACATGACCTTTTTTCAGCTTTCTGACATGACTAACATGCTGTGTTTTTATAATGTACATGGATCACCTGCCTCAAAGTTAATAAAGAAAAAGTGAAATGGCCAGCATTAACAAAGCAAGCATTTACATGAGAAGCTATAAAAAAAACTGTGAACAAACCTATTTTAAACTATTTTTTCATGTTCTTGGCAACAATTGTATGAATAACATGTTTAAAAGGTTTCAACCTACTGTTAAGGAATACAACACCAAAATATAGTAGTTTTGGTCTAAAGTTTTGGTGATTTATAATTTGGTTTTTCTTAGCATCTCAATAGACTGACTGGTCTGAATGATATACGTAGTGAGGTCCCACACAGTGGTAGATAATCTAAGTGATCAAAGGGTTTTAATACAATATGAGGGTTTCTTAAAGGTTAGCCGTAGATCTGCCATTTCTTATAAGTCCTGTGCTTTCCTCTGGTCCGCCAGCCATTAAAGGTCACATCATAGTAGGCTACTCTCCTGCAGACTAAAAGATGACAAAGGGCTTTGTGTGGTGCACTTCCAATTTACGACATGCTGTCAAACAAAATTCTCAGCAAGCTCTCTCAACATTTGCATCTGTAAAAAAAAAGTTTGTCCTACAGCAACAAAACTAATGAAAACCTCCTCAATTTAATGTTCTAGTTAATTAACACTAGCAGGACTGTAGGATAACTTCTCCTGACCAAGTGTTGCCTGAAAGTTGGGCCTGTTTGATCAGATGGACATAACTGCACATTGGCTTTAACACTGTTTTAAGATTAAATATTTTTTTTATATAATTACCAGTTTTTAGGTTATATTTCAATATGTACATTTATAAAACTGGTGTAATCTCACTATTTTCTGAATCATGCCCCTTGTCTCATCTCACTACATTTTGAGGAAACATCAGAAGCATTCAGCTCTGCAAAAGGCTTTATTTTACCTCCAACAAATGTTTCTACATGAACTGCAACTATAAATGCAATTATTGTAGGGGGTGGGCGATATGGATCATCTGGATTATCATTTTCAATTTCACAATAATAATCCAACGATATCCTTTAAAATTTTTCCTTTTCCAACCTGTTAATTTACTCATTAAAAAAAAAATCTTAAGAAATAATGCTGTCAACTCAGTTTATTGAGAGACATCGATATCAAAGCGTTTCAGAACAATAGTTTTTTTTTTTTATTTTGCAGCAAAACTTGCATAAAAATCACCAAACCATTTGCAGACCAGTGATGTGGAGCCAACGTGTTGCCACTAAATAGTCTACAGAGACTAATGTTTCTTCATATTTCTACCATGCAAGGCTGAGCTGTGATTTTGATGCCAGTGAGTCCTGTCCACTAATTGGCTGAGTTTCTTGATGCATGGTCACATGACTGAATGCAGTCCACTGATTGGTCTCTGAAAGCACTCATTTGGCAAATGGCAACATTCATGTTTTCCTTATTTCCTGTCTATGTGCCATTTGTTTTCTATGTATAAATACAAGATAATGTAAAATTGCACATCTTCACAGCAACATTTACGATATTAACCTAGGTGATACATATCGCCCACCTCTAAACTATGGAAATACTAATAAAATGAAACAATAAACACCAAAAGTCAAGAAGGTTTCCACTAATTCATTTAATATGCAGAAACTTTTTATGGAAACTCATTAATTTGCCTTCCGGGTTGTGAGAGAAAAACTTTTTATCTAAAACCATTTTTTAATTTTAAACATAACATCAAATTATTCACAACATATTAATATTTGACATTTATGCTCTGCTGTACCAAGCAGAGAAAAATTAATCTAATCATGACATTAAATAGATTTCATTAAGCTGTTGTGGCTTGTGGCAAAACACTGACATGACTCAGCTAAATGAACTTTATGTGTGTAGCAATATATTCATGTGGTTTAACCCTGAAAACTGACCTGTGTCATTCTAAAGAAAGTTATATGAAAAGAAAAATATAAAACTCTGATATTTTTTCCTGCTGGTATAAAGATGGAGATATCAATACCAATTAAAGTTCTACGTCCCTGTTTTTTAATTCAGCACAGAACAAGAAATATTTAACAAGGAATGTTGTTTTGCACTTTATTCTGTATTTTCCAGTAAAGTCAGTTTATGATGTCCTGACTATATAAGTGACATGTATTTTATTATAAACCAGAGACATTTTAATTGCGGGAGCAGTTGTAGGAAACGTGATCTGATGGTGTCTTGTGGGTGGACTATTCCTGATCTGTTAATGAACTCAAAATGTTTTGTTGTTTCTCACAAATACATTCTTGTTCTTCTATTGTGATTGTTGGCTTTTTCTACAAAAATACATCTCTGTTACATAAGAGCAAGTTGCATTAACCACATACTGTAGCACACACTATCTAGATGATGAGCTACTCAGTTCTAACCTTTTAATGAACAAATAGATTTGCTTTGTTTATTTTATTTCTTTGCTAGGTTAAAAATGTTCCCAACTGACAGACAAACTTTACACAAGATATGTTTTCAGTATATACAGAAAGGATTTACAAGAATAAAAGATGCAAGAAAAAAAGATAAGAAGGTAAATCTAAGCAAACTAAAATAAAGTACGCAAGCAGGCATCAAAAGGCACAAAATGTTGTGTATTAGCAATGAGACATAACAGGCTCACTTGCCTAACAAGGGGAGTGATTAGTTTAACATGCACAAGTGCTGCAGGACATTTATCATTAGTGAAAAGGAGAGGGGTCACAAATGAGTAATTCTGCTTAATTAAAAATGTATGTTGTAGCACCCATGGTATAGTCATCAAATGCATGGAAAGAACATACCTGTGTGCTTACTCCATGTCACACATATACATATATATGGCACAATTGCCAGTCCAATGGCACAATATATGGCTCCATGTCACACATATACATATATATGTAAAAAATAAAAAATTCCTCCCTCACCCACCCTCCCATCTCCTTGGGTAGGACGGGTGGTTGTTCATCTCAAGCTCGGGTTCTCTACCAGAGTCCTGGGAGCTTGAGGGTCCTA
>JBAMIG010000017.1:8637377-8650546 GCA_037177335.1 Kiunga ballochi | reverse complement strand
ACTTCAGTGACGTTTCGAGGCTCTGGGTGTAATAATTTCACCAGTGAAATCAGTTCAAATATAATTTAAAATCCCAAATTAATGATGAGTAGACAGGGTAAAAACTATATAAAAGATGGTTGAAATAAATCACGTTTCAGAAAAGAACTAGCATCATTAGTGTTGCTGGCTCAGATGAGCTCCCCCCAGGAATCCATTCAGCCATTGGTTCCTCAGCTGGATAAAGGGCAACGGTACGCAAGCTTCTGCTTTCTTTCTGTTAGCTAAGCACAAATAGCGTAGTTAATTATTTTTGTTTTGGAAGTGCTCAGTACAAAACACCAGTTTGATATATATAAGTTATTAAACTTTGAGAAAATTATGTCATAAGCTTCCATCCTAATCCCATTTGATTTATATTTTTATGCTTCCTCTTAGGTTGTTACCAAGTCCTTATCTCCCCCGTCAAACAGCATCTAGAACAACATGCATTTTTAGTTTCAGGAACATTTTAACCTGCATCTTGATCATCTTAATGAGCGTGCAATAGACGTGTTTTGATTAAATAACAAATAAGAGTACTAACTAACTAATTAACTAACTAACTATACTAACTAATAACTCAGGGTTAACTAACTCGAGGTTAACTAAACCAACTCAGAACAGCTGTTGTGCAACGGAAAAACTTTGTTTTTCATCTTAGGTTTTATCAACTCAGTTTGTTGAACCACCTTTGTGAAATGGACCCCTGGTGGCCAAGATGTGAAGCAGCATCACTCCTAGAATAACCTTTTATTCATCATTCCTTTATCCTGCCACACCCCTACCAACTATTTATCCCAAATACCCTCCTTGCCCCCCCCCCCCACAGAGAACAGCTTAGGTCTTAGGTCTGCTGTCAGAACCTGTGACCGCTCTGCATTGGAGCAGCCAGGATTAAGGGCTGTGAAAACAAGAACAAGGAGGGAAAGGAGGTGAAAGCTGACAGGGGGAGCAAGGCCTTAAATATTTTCTCTTTCTCCCCATCATTTTTTCATGACCACGTGCTGATCCTTGCAGCAACTTTGTGGTGGACTGCACTAATGTGAAGCAACACAGTCGCATGGCAAACAGGAAAGTTTTCATACAAATCATGACTACATAGGCGCTTTATATTCTTCCAAAACAAAGAAAGCCCAATAAAGAGCAATAGATAGCTTCTCGGATAGCTGCTAAATTCTCTAAAGTAAAAGAAATAAAATCATCATGTATTATGTTATTATGTGTTATGGCCGTGTCTCAATACCATAGTGCACTAATATTAGCGCACAGTGCCCCTTTTTTTCTGTAGTACACACTATTGTGGGTTAATGCTGTCTCAAATGAAATACTGGACGTTTGCCTGTTACCCGTAGTAAAATTATTATTTTGTGTCAGCTAAAAACTGCTAACATTTATGTATGCTAATGTAAAGGACACCATTTTATTGTTTAAAACATAAGTTCAATTTAAAAAAAAAAAAAAAGCAATCTACTGTTGTGTTTTGAAATGAGTTGTTAGTTAGAGCAGTTACCGGGAAGCTCCAGCAGGGGGAGTTAAGCACTGGTGAGCGGGGCTTCTTCTTTTTAGTCAATACATACTGGAACTGAGGAAAGCATGTGTCTCGACAGTACTCCCTTTTCAGGGCTTTTACACTAACTGTACTGGATCGGTTACCTCAAATGATATGTAGCAAGCTGCGTAGCAAGCTGCGGTAGGCTATACACGAGAACCGTAGCAGCATAACTTTATACTCACATTTACAGTATTTTTGCCACCATTATTTTGAAAAACAAGAACCTCCCTTTTCGTTATGGGAGCAAGATGGCGTTGGTTTAGTGCGTGAAGTGTTCATTGTTTCACACTAGTTTTTTGTCAATTTTAGGGCAGCATCCGGGTACTTTCAGTGCACTAATTTTAGCCTAAATGTCAGTGTAAACGCATTACGCACTTAAATATAAGTCAGACAGTAGAGTTAGTGCGCTGAGTGAGAGTGACATGGCACTGAGTAATTCTGTATGGTAGATGTACAGGTGTTTATATACGCATGAAAACATGTTTAAATTGTATTCTAGAAATTGGCAACAATAATTAATTATATTTTGAGTCTCTTTCAGGGGCTAACGCATTGATGCAGTATTCTTATATAAAATTAGTGGAGGGTGTTTGTTTATTTTTTTGTTCTTTTTGTTGTTTTTACTGTACTTCTGCTATGCTAAATACCGGAAGTTATCTGAAAAAGATTTCAAGAGGACACAAACAGAATATTTGACTTTATCTCAACTGTTCACTTTTGTGTTGACAGCATTAGGACTTCCATTTGAACCCAACAAATACGCATCTTTTTCTGTCTAGCTGGGGAAAGTATATTGTGTAAATGGAATCATAACTTCCTCCTCTCCATTTTTAACCAATGCCAGCAATTTGAAATGCAAAAAGGTAAAAAGAACTTCATTATCCTCCAAAATGATTTGAAACAAGTGTGAAATAATTTGTGTGCCTTCCCGTGGAGTAAATGTGTTTGGTGTTTTATTTACCGTCACCTCAAAGCCCAGAACTCCGTTAATCCTCTGTTTGTGTCCAAACACCTTAGCTGGTTGTTGTGTGTCAGGCCGTCTCCATGCTGACTGCTGTGAGCAGTGTGACGAGCTCACTGCCAGCGGAGCTGATCTGGCAGGAAGCCTGCTGTTCAAGTCTATGCCTGATTTAAAAAATGTGTGACAGCGTATTGTGGATTGGTTGTCTGTCCTGCAGCCCACCTCGCTATCAGCTTTTCTGAGTACCTGCTTATCTGTTGCAGTGCACATCTGTCTCTCATTCTGTCTGCCTGCCAGCTAGTCTCTGAGTTATCCTAAACATCTTAAATAATCATGAAAAGCATAATTAATTTGGAAACTTTGCTTTGTTTAAAAATGTAACTAATTATTACAATACTCATATTCTGAAAGACTTTAAAGTCTTTTTGTTCCACAGAGATAGAAATCTTTTCTCAGTCTTATTTAGATGACAAAAAGTATGAAAGATTAGGCACAACTTAAAACTCGTGTTAATTTGTCGCCCTCTGTAGGTTTTATAGAAGCGCTGACCCTGTTCCCCTCGGGGTCATCAGCAGGCCCCATGCTCTGGCTTGGATCTTTTCCCTCACTCTGATCCTGAATAGTACCCCTGATTATCTCATAGTTTTGCTGGATATTCCCTCATCTCCTATTTAAAAGGACTGCATTACTTCCAGCTCCCCAAACTTGTCAAAATCAATTAGCTTTCCTATTATTCCCTCAACTAATTTCACCATGACCCCTCCTCACAACTCTCCCCTCACAAATCCTAGACCTTCTGCTTCCCTCAATCGAAACTCCCAACACGACCTGTGCTCTCCTAAAATCCCACCAGCCCCATCCTGTAGACTCTTGTGATTTTTATTTTTTACAAGCCACCTTCTCAACCAAGTCCTCCCTGAATAAAGATGTCCTTTCATCTATGAGCAAGCATATAGCAAACACGTAGCAAACAGTGGTAAACTGTTCCAGACAAACTAACCTAAATGAAAGGAGACTGTGAGTCACTGGCTACAAGATAAAACCTATTCAACAGAGATCTGCAATCATGATGTTAGTTTTTAGTAACCAGGATGGGCAGTACTTCCACCATCATATCCTACTACACAATACTTCAGCCCCCACCACCTGCACCCACCTCACCCATCCCTCTCCCGTCAATTAGCGCCTCAACAGTGACAACACAGAGGATCTTCATTAGTGGAGAATGCTCAATTATATCAGTTGATATTCCTTTCCAAAACTAATTATCCCAGTTGCATGGTGCAGCTGACTGAGCCTGCCCTCACCCCAGGGGCGCAGCGGTTACTGATGTGATTTGGTTTTGGCTCAAGTTTGGCTTTCCTCTCTTTTGTTGCCCTTTCCCTCTGTACTGTGCAGCCTTGCTCCATGGCTACTCCTACTTCTGTCTTTTATATAAAGAAAGTCCATCATATATGCTCTTGGATCATGTGTTTTTCTATTGAAAAGTGAGAACCTTTGCACAAGATGCAGCTTCAACGACATGCAAAGATATGGAATTAGAAGCCGTGGTAATTCTACAAAAATCTCATGTCTCTATAATCCTGCTTCTTTTGTTCATTCAGTGGGGGATAACAAAAATAGACATTCTGTGCCAGAGCAGAAGCTGAAACAGAAACAGAAACATATTTTCTCACAAGAGAAGAAAGGGGAAAAGATACAGACAGGAAGTTGCTTTAATTGGTAAAAAGCATGTTTATGTGGAGTTTATTAAATAATGAGCTACTATAATATCCAAAATATGTCTGTTTTTTAAGCAAAACATTGATTTTGATGTTAAAAAAGGTTTTTGATTTTTTTTCTTCTTTTTAGATTTAAAAATGATGGAAAGTTCAAAGGATTGTCATATTGATCTTCATCATTATGTTAGACATGATGCAGTCAGTAGATCACATGTTAATTACTGTGAAACGTTTATTACAAAGACAAAGAACTGTCTCTGCAGGGCAAATTTAGGAAGTGGGGATTAACTTTAATAGAAAGGCTTACTCTACTTTTATCTCAAGAGCATTACTGTCATGCCCATTCCTTTGTTTTCAATGTCTTGGAAAGGTCTTTAGACATAATACTAACCCATATAATATCATAGTAATTCCTCTGTGTGGTCCTTGGAGCAACCTTTCATCAGATGGGTCATTTATTCATATTTTAGAGCAACTCTGGCAGATGAACACTACATTTAACACTTTTTATCCTTCACACATCTCACTCTTTAACCTTCTCCACACCAGTCCTCCTCTATTTTTGTATTCTTATCTTTTCACTTCCTTGTTTGAAAAACTGTCAGCCCTTAAGGCCCTCTGTCCAGAGTCCGGAGGTAGATCACTTTAATTCTGCTTCACAGATCTTTTTCAAAAAAGACCTGAGACCCTGAGACCCCAGAACCAGTGACCGTTTGGTGAACCTGAGCCGACCAGCCAGGACCCGGGCACTTGTAAACACAGCCACTGTCTAACACGCTCTCATTCCCCCCGAGTGCTTTTTATCCCTCCCCACCGAAGCACAAACATTTATGTTGAGCACTGCTTCTTCTTTTAGTTTACATGGTTTATTTATTTATTTATTTATTTTATTTAGATCTAGCGTTTGTCTTCCGAGTGTGTGATGTTGAGTCTCATTGGAGGGATCAGCTGATCCATAATAGGTAGGTTGGTGGCCTTTAAACATAGTTGTTTTGTTTCACCTTTATTGTTATTTTAAAGGATTGCATCCAAAATTCAGTGCTGCCAAGATAGTCTGACCCTTTCTGGTACAACCATGGATGAGGGAGCTGTCCTAGATGAACAGGTTGGCCCTTGTAGAGAGGGCCTGGATTCCACCAATGGTTCATAAGTTCATTTCATTGTTTGGGAACGGACTCCAACTAGACCATCTGCCTTTTATCATCAACCTAATTCATGCAGAAGCTACTTGTGCACAATAAAATGAATACAAAGAGAGGAAAAAGCAGAAACATTTGCTCTGCTAATTTTTTTTCTCGCCAACTGTATCGACCAAAGTAATCACTTCTGCTGAAGCCGACTACAATTACAACCAATCAGTGAATGTGAGCAATAAATAAAAGGAAAAGGCAATGAAGGTCACTGGAGACTTTCTCACACTCACTTTTTTGTGACACTAAATGAGTATTTCTTAGAGACATCAATTTGTCCAATTTATAGTCAAATTAAACCACATTCATCAAAAAATAAATTCGCTCTGATTACGGTAAATTACTCACATATCTCCACATCAACGAAACGGTCTGAGATATGTCAGTGTGCAGGACAATCAGCAGCATTCAGACGGACTGAAAGCTGTCTGGTATACTTTAGAAAGTACCCAACACACGACTGTTCTTCAGCCTGGTTTCTTTCCCACAGCTTTCCTTAAAGGGCACCTGGCTCATCTTTTTGATGAGTGACAGCGGGATTTGCAGTGATAATGTGTCTTCAGGTGCTAGAGAGGATTGGGATTAAACACACTCCAATTTAAACAGCAAAGTTGCTATGGCAATGACCTTCAGTTTTAGCTCAGACGATGCACACGCAGGGAGTGGTGACTTGTGACCGGTGTTATTGCTCGGAGATGCTCCAGTTCGACAGGAGCTTTTGCCGTGATTGCACTCTCAAATCCTCCATCAAATCTGAAACGGTCCTCATGTGTGTCAGTTGTTGAAAAGCGCAGATGACATTTTGGTGACAGTTATGGGGTGAAGAAACTGGCTGGTGCAAAATCAGTCCTATCCACTCAATAGGAAGAAATGTGTTGAGCTTGGAGCCCTAAAGAACCAAAAACACCCAACCTACCTGTTGGCCCTCCACAAGCCCCTTAAGTGTAGGAAAAACTTCACCACTAATCCTAATCAAAGTGAAAGCGAACAAGACTTTTCAAATAAAACTGATGAGGGTTGACGTCAGGCAGGGTTTTTTTTTTCTTTCTCTCTTCTTGTGAATGAAAGTACCCAAAGCTCCAGCCTGGAGACTCGCGGTTTGGGGTCAGTGTCTATCCCTCTCCAGGGCAATGCATTCACACTCTCACACCTGCCTGTCAAAGGAGAGAGCGGCAGGACATCACAAGAGTAAAGATGAAACGGAAAGAAGTTCTTGAGAAAAGCAGGAAGCAGAAAAAAGCACTTGCACTATTTACAGTGAAAAAAAAAACCTCAACGAGAGTGATAAATCTGTACAATTACACATATTATACATATTATCACTATTGACTCAATCCAATCTCTGCAGTGCCCATGAGGCATATGCTGTCAATATGAATTAAACAGTCTTTAACATTTGGAAGCGTAAAGCTGACTGAAGTCTCAAATGTAGCTAGACTGCCTCACAGTGGAAGCTAAAAGAAGTACGAGTGGAGAAAGAGTCCACTGGATACACTGCAAACACACAGGGAATAAATGAGGAGAATCATATCAATCAAAGCTGACTTCATAATATTATGACCTCATCTCATCATTTATACAATGAAATGATTTTGATATTATTTTGGTATTTTTCTAGAAGTCAAAGGTTTAAGTTATTTCCCAAAAAACTTACTTGAGACCAAATCACCAACAGAAAAAACATCTTAACCCTTTAAAGCCCAACTTAAGAAGAACTTTAATACATTTGGCTTTATGGGTTTAACAAGAAAAACATTCAAATTTAGGCTGATAATTGAAGAAGAAGGTTTGATTTCTTCAATGAGAATTTGAAAACAATCCCAAAAGTCAAACTAGTTCAAACGACCACAGCTGCAAACATTTGGTTTTTATTTAGATTGTATTTACATAAATTAAAGATAAATTAATCTTCACAGTCTGCTTTATTTGTACCACCCAATACCAAAACTTAATGCCATGTAACAAAATATATACACCTCAGAGAATATAACTGTTCTGTTTTTTTTAATTCATTTACATATTTAAAATATACCTGATAGGAAATGCACAAATATCAAGTACAGACATGTACTCTCTGACTTTTCAGCATACCCTAAACTTTAGGGCCTAAAGTAAGCTGAAAATGTTTCACAATACTTTCAATTTAACTTCAGAGCTATAAATGCATGGAGACACAAACAGCAGCATGCTGTGTCTAACATGCACATCCCAACAGAAAACATCCCTGCAATCACAAACTGGTGTTAAGATTATGCACTAAACAATGTGCAGTCAGCCACCTTTAAGCATCTTGTGATGTTAATGCATTGATATTTGTTGTACTGTCTGATGAGTGATCCTGCAGGGTGCAGCGTTCACACTTCATAAAACCTGTAATTCTCTAAGTGCCTTCAAACACTGTGGATTAACATCATCTGAGTAACACACCTGGCCAATGTAACTGGATTATGTGGATTTACGGTGCATGAAAAGCAATTTCTCACCGCCTTCAAGAAGATGTCACACATTTTGGAGATCTGATTGGCAGGTAGGGCTTATATGGCACAACAACACACCAGATAAGCAAACCCGTAATGTCATGCATACATGCTTTAAAACAAGCCATGCTGAAACCCTCATGTGTATGGATGCACTAAATGATTACAGTATCTTTAAATTACTTTGTAAAAATTAAAACTAAGTGTTTGGTTTTATAAAGTGTGATGGGGATCAAACCAGGAAGGAGAAGCTGAGAAATTTCTTCTAAATACATTAAATACAAGAAGGAAACACAGCTATTTTCAATTGTTTTTCTAGCACCTCTCTTTGGATTTTATACTTATTGGCTTAATAAAACCCATTGAAACACACATCCACTTGAGTACCTCTTAATGGATTTAACCCTAAATAGTGCATTTTGTATAATCCACATTGCTACACTTGAAACCTCCAGCCCTACTATGTGAAGTACATAGGCAGACTTTTTTGGCATTATAGTTGTCATTTGTGTTGCAGATGGATATTTGTTGGCAATCTTTAGTTGGGTTGTAAATCAGTGCAACAACAGTGGAATAAACAGAAGCAAATAGTTGAGTCCGGGCAGCCGAGAGGCGGCGCTTGTTAGGTTACAGTTGTCACTGTAGCAACAGTGAACTTTGACACCCGGCGCTCTGTAGCCCTGGCTGTTCGCCTGGCTACAGAACGACTTGTAGGAGCATGACTTCATCACACCACCTGACAAACAGACAAAAAATAGACCGTCATTTGCATGTATTCAGCAAGTGTCTTACATGAGGTAGGTAAACTCCAAGGTAAATCTGTCATGGAACAATGAACACATGGTGTCTTAATTAAATAAGGATAATCGTTGGGTTAGGACCACAAAGCTGTTCATTCTCTAAAAACCTCATACCCCCTGCTGACTGAGAGATTTGCCAAGACAAAAGCCTGTTTTCTATTTAACACACATGCATACAGGAAGGGTATCGATTCAATTGCCTGTTTTACTTCTAAGAAATATGAGAAAAGAGTGAAAAACTGTGAAATTTGTTACTTTGCTTAAAAAAATGAAAAGAAAAAACTGTCACTGTTGAACTTACTGTCATGGCCAACCACTACCGCACAAGCATCGGAGTAGCTGGGACAAGACCTGGAGCCCTGCCGGTTGCAGTCATCATTAGTGGAGCCCATGCAGGTGTAGCACTTCAAAGCGCCACCTGAATAATAGAGAGAAGACAAACTGCTACACATTTAAGCGGCAACACTTTCAGTAAAAGAGTGCCATTTAGGATAGAACAAGAAAGAAAAAGGGTTCCTAGTTCCTCTAGTTCACATGTCAGAGAATGCCTCAGTAATCCAAAACAATCTTTACATCTAATAATTTTTTTTTTTTTAAATAAGGTACTGAATAAACTGCAAGACTGTAAATTAGTCTGCTTTGTGGTTCCATATCAGGAAGATGTACAGGTGATTTTTAAGACACCAGCAGCTTCCACTGTGGACAACTCTGCTGTCTTTTTCATGACAAATTCAATACTTACATTTATTAAGTTAATGCAATGTCCATGAGGGCCTGGCCCAGAACTCATAAAAGCCCGGAGGAAACAAAAACTTGTCTCAGTGCTCCAGCTGTGGAGCATGAGCAGATGAGTAAGTGAGCAAGTGTCTGCAAGAGCTTTAAATAACATTTCTATCTGTTATAAAAAAAAAAAGGATATAGAGGAGGTGCATGCATGTGCAAGCTTTGTAGATCTCTGGTGTTTGCTGACACACCAAAACTAAAATAAGGACAGAACAATAATTAATCCTTTCCTTCACAGAAATATTCCCAAATCAACTATAACACTGATTTACCCTTAAAAAAGCACATCTTTGTAAGTTTTACCTTGGGTCAAAGGAACCCAATTTACCATGTAAGAGAAATAGTTTTAGGAAGAAGCGTTTACTTGAGAAGTAGCTCAAATTTGAAGTACAACAGATTGTTGTGCTTACTTTAAATCACCCACCCTTTCCCAAATTGTAGACAAGCAGTCTTGAATGCAGCCTACTAAGAGGATCAGGAGCAGGAGTCACCAAAAGCTTCAAAGCATAATGCCTTAGTATACTTCTGTAACTGGCATTACACTTCAAAAGTCTTGTTAAACTCATAGTTTTGTTTCTGAACAGGCACAGACCAGAGAGACGGTGTTTGAAACCTCTAAACAACAATTTACCTTGATTATAAATGAGTATTAAGTCAGACATCGGGGTTTCCTGTTAATTAAAATTACAACTTTGACATCAAAACCATAAAGATAAAGAGAAATGTAACTTTTCTAATGATTTTTTCCTTCTGCTCATGTTCACATCTACGTGATGACATTGAATCCAAATACCTGCAGTTTGTAGGTGACCCTGATTTTTCCACACTGCACAGCTGGTCTACACACATGCTATTAAGTATTAGCCTTCAGGCCTATTAAGAGATTAGCTGCTGGGATTGCATGCTAGTTACAGGTTAGGATGATTGACAGAGGGGAGGCAAAATTTGTTAGACTCAGCGTAAAATTAAACGTGAAACCCAAACTATACTTTCCTGAAGTTCTTTTATGAGTTTAGCAGAATATTTATTCAATATGAGTTTTTACTTTGAGTAAAAAACTGCTTCTTGTGTCCAACATTTACCCTCCTGATATCAGAGTTTAGAGTTGGAGTCTCCCGCCTCTCAAAAGGAGACAAATACACAAAAACAGATAGAAAGGTAGAGCCTGAAGAAAGATGCCAGTCAAATGACAGATTACTATTGATCCTAACAATTAAAATAGCAAAGACAGGATGAAAAGGGCAATGTATAAAAAAGCTCTTACTGTTAGTTGCCTGCTGGACCAAAAAAATAAAGAGCAGCAAATAATACTGGGCCGCTCTCATGACGCTGGTGGTCCTTGTTCCTCCTGATCACACAATAAAAAGCAGGTTGTTTGCTTCTTAAATCCTTTCAGCTTAATCTGGGATATTAACAAAGCTAATATCTATTCCTTCATTAACCATGAGATTACCCGAGCCTCCATAAGGGACCTTTAGGTTGTGCTAAGTGATAAAAGCTGCGTCCTCAGCCTGGATAGGCAAAAGATGTACTTTATTCTGAAGCCTTCACGTTTACACTTTGCTGTAGCCACACCCATCATCAACCTGGCTGATCCCTTTCTCCATCCTTGCTTGATCACACCGATGTACGAGGACAGATCAGCAGTATTATTAAACTGGCAGCTATCTTGGGTAATTTGCCACATGATGCTAATGTTGGATGTGCGTTTACCTGTATGAAACTGATATGTGACTTATCAGAATGTGATGAAAGTTTCGGTCAACTCAGCTGAACATTTGAAAGGATTAGTTATAGAAATTATGGACAAAAGTCACAAAAACTAAGGTCAGTTTTGTTCAAGTCCATTTCAATTACAATAAATTAGTGCCATGATGAGAGATATTGAAATAAATAATTGGTCAAAAACCATGTTTTTGTTATATATCTTCTCCAACCCTTTTCAATGTGTCTCTGCATCAAACTAGGTTTTCTAAACTAATTTCAAATTCAGAGTTTTTAAATGTCTTTTAATAAACATGAAACTGAATTCTACCAATATTTACTAATCTTTTACAAAATGATATTACTTTTTAACTACTTTTTTTTTATTAATAAAAGTAATTTTGAATCCTATGTTTCTTGAATAAAAGGTTCAGACAAGTTAAAGATTTTAGTTTGTGCATGTTTGGAAGAACAAAAGTTTTGTATTTGAGCATTGATTTAAAATATAAACCTAACATGATGTATAGATAAATAGATAGATGAGAGAAATCAGAGAACATAAATGATCAATGGAAAGGTGTCATTTTAATTTCCAATGTTGAATGATTAATGGGAGGACATCATGCTGTTTCGTCCAGTTAGGCAAATTCCAGTTTATATAATGGATTCTGTTCTCCATGTGCCTTTATGGGGTTATTTGATCATTTTACATGGCAAGTGTGTGGATACATGGCAGTTTCTCTCCATTAGCCTTGCAACAGTTTGGTGACCAGTTCAGGGTTTAACCCACCTCTGCCCCTGCTGACAACTGGGACGTAATCCCCCTTTCCACTAATATGAACTGGATAAAGTGGGTGTAGATGATGAATGAACAAGTATTCCAAAAGGAAAACACATATGGAAAATACTCATAAAGAAGAAAGCAGGTTATTAAAATACAAACAAGCATCACCCTAATGTCTAATGCCTCACATAATACAGGGTACCATCTGAAGGACATGCTTTAAGAAAGGAAAACAGTACAAATTAAGCTTTATTGCCATTATTTATTGCACTTTGCAAGCCGATGCTGTACAGTAGCTGTGCAGAGACGTTACTTCTCAATGTGGCAAACAACCATTGCAGGACTGGGACATATTCATCCAAAATTAAACGACTCCTGGTCACAACTGAACACAGTCACAATCAGTTTGTTTTATATCAAAATAAATCCAAAAAATAAAGATCCACAATTTCATCAAAAAAGCTGTGACAGGTATGATAATTATATATCTACATGGTTACGTGACAGCAGCAGGGTGAGGATGACTGAATAACTATATCAAAAATGCAGATCAGTCTTAGAATATCCTACAGTACACTATGTACAAACATTAAGAGAAGGTTGTTTTTTTTCCTCTTTCATGCAAGAAGTTATTGTGATAGTTTGGGCTCTGTTACAAGTGTATCAACACTACATTAATAAATCTAAACCTCTGATACTCATTTTCAAAATCTACCTTGCATCAAGAGGAGACAATAAGAGGAGTAGGTAAACAGTCTTCTCCCTCAGTGGCTGTCATGGCAACAATATAACACATCATTTAACCCACAAATAACCCTTGCATTGTCTCATTATCATACACACACTCACACATACACACACTCATAAGTGATATGATATATCTTGTAGAAGTTTAAAACAGACCCCCAAAGTACGATACACTGACACATCACAAATGTAAAGAGTAATTAAGAGGAAGTCCTTCTCCTGGATGCTGTACACACAGATCCAGTAGGAAGTCGAACCCAACACCTCTTTGGCCTTTGTTCCACTTCAGGTAACACTTTACAATAAGGGTCCCTTAATTAACATTATTTAATGCGTTAATAAATGTTATTTGACTGTTAAATTCTCCATGAACAACTAACATTATGTATTACTTAGCATAAGTTAGCATGCTACTTAATGCATTAATAA
>JBAMIG010000017.1:8623048-8637277 GCA_037177335.1 Kiunga ballochi | reverse complement strand
CCACTTCATTTCCTAACCACCAGCTTTGCCCGTGTGAATTGGTTGCAGTTTAGATGCTAACTCTTTCCCATCTTGGCGATCAGCTCATCACAGATCTTTGTCAACTCTTCAATCTCTTTGTTCTACAAAAAAAAAAAAAACATATCCCTGTTAATACGCCTGCATAATATATATATATATTTCCTGTGTTTTCCTATTTTTTCTGCTTACTTACCTTTTGCTCCAAGGTCCGCTCAAGTGAGTCAACCTTCATCTGCTCCTTCCTTAGACTGGCCTGGTAGGCAGCTTGTTCCTGTTTGGCCTTGCCTCGCACCTGAGCAATATCTGCATTAGCTCTGAAAGCAGATGTATGCAACGCAATGTGAATCAAGATACAAAGCAGAAGGTATGTTCCACCAAGCTAAAACAGATTTATACTGGAGAAATGTCTGTTTGACTTAAATACAGCTAACCTATGGGAAGATGCCTCTTTGTAAACTTATTCCAGTCACACACAGTGACAATGTAGAGTGTGTGTACATATACGACCCATTAAAAGGAGAAAAAACAGCTGCGACAGAAGTAATATTAATTTTAAAAAATGTGATGAAAGTCATTATATTGCGATTGAATTGTGATTTAATAGAAATATTTTTAAAATAAACAAGCAAAGAAATACAATAAAGTAATATAGTTTAAGTCACGGGTAAAACTAATATTCTGTTGAACAATCCTTTAAGGAAATCAGTGTAATCAGTTGTTTTCCGTAACTGTTGGCAGATTATTTTCCACACTGCTCATCCGCAAACTGCTTTTGATTTTTTATCATTAATCTTTTCAACTCAATTAAATAAACAAACAATGTCTTACAAAACTAAATCATAATTTAGCTTCTTTTTTTTATTGCAATTTTTTCAATCTCCAGTTATTTGAGTAACTATTGTGAATTTGGCTCTTTTTTCATTAGAGTATGACTAAATTAAGAATCGCTGTAAATCCTTACTTGTCTAGTTTTTCCTCAGCATGGATCTTCAGAGCATGATATCTCTGCTCCTCCTTGCGCACCCTAGACAGATACTCCTGAGCGCATTTCTTCAATACCTCTTCATTCTGGAAATAAAGAATATGAGATGACTTACAAAGCTCCTCGTACTGAAAAACGACCGATCAGCTGCCATAAATAGGCGCGTTACCTTACGGAAGCCCTCCAGCACCTCTTTCATTTTCTCGTAACGACGGAAAAGGTCAGCCAGGGACTTTTCTACTGAGTTGAGGTCAGACAAGGCTTGCTCCTTCTCCATGATCAACTGCTGGATGGTGTGATGAGACAGAGATTTCTCTTTTTGGTCGTCCTCTGTTGGACACACAAATATATCCCAGTTTATGAGCCTGTCCACTAAAGAGTGTGTTACTGTGGACACATCCAGATTACAAACGAACATCAAGAAAAATAAGATTTTTTTTTATGATTAATCAAAATAGATGGGTGGGTAAGTTTTAACATTTTCTGCAAAACTATCAAACGATGTGCACAATCCTGTTAAGTTGATGTAGCATGCAGGTAAAAACATTAAACAGTGGTGAAAAAAGAGAGCTTTATATCATAGAGACGATTGGAGTGGTTAAGGACTCATCCCTTTAGCCCACTGCTAAGCTTTTATTCTATAACTAACTTAAATAACCAACCTGCTTAACTCACTAAGGCAGCTTAAGCAACGCTCTTCAGGCACAAGCAAAGTAACAAAGTTCACAGTTTTCCAGTAGATATCTCAAATCTATGATCCTGTAATTATCATGAGCAACTTTTTACCTACTGGAAGAAAAAAAAAAACCTCATCCTATGGGATAAAATGCACCACAGTGGACAAGTGAGTGGATGAGATGGAAGAAAGTGAGCACGTCTGCTCCTCTCTCTGATGGACGGATGGAGAGATGAGACCCGACACAGACAAGCGAAGGACGGTCTGCGTTACTCACCTGGCATGCCTGTCAGGGGTATCAGATAGTAAGAGGGCAACGATGGGAGCAGAACAGAAACAAAACGGAGTGTGTTAAGTCAAGCTGGGAGGGTCAAGACGTGAGAGAGCCAAGTGTTAGACATGAGCAGAGAGATTTTCTCCTCAGTGACAGTGCTTTGATAAGAGCAAGAAATTATATTAGATTGCAGCAAAAAGAAAACCAGAAACCCTTCAGGGGTGTACAGAGGATGTTAGGGAAAGCAGGGATAATGCAGAGTGAGCATATTGTGAAATTCATCCAGAAATACATTCGTGCTAAAGTGAGTTCCCTTTTCTCCACTGACTTCAGTTCATATTGATTAAATATATAAGCAAACATACAGGAAAATTAGCTTTTTGCTGAGGATAAAGAATATTCAACTAGATGAAATCAGTGGTGATGGAGAGGGACTTACAAAGTATAGCAAAGTACAAAATGAAGTGGCAGGGTTTTGGAGAAAATACAGAGATATGGGAGATAAATAAAATAAAATGAAGACTCTTAGCATTAACTTACCTATCATCTGAGAAATCGTCTTTTCATACTCTGCAACAATCCGCCTATAGATAAGAAATGGTAAAGCACAGTATATGGGTCATATCAGTACAAAAACCTTCTTTAAGTGTGTAAATATGTGATCATTTTTACATTTCATATATTTGAGTTTACTTGAAGCCACATGGATAATAAGATGGCTTCAGAAGAAATAGCAGTGGCTGTGGTGTAGTTATAACCCTTCCTCAGTCTGTCCTATAGTGTGATGCTGCACAGTAGTAAGATTTGTTTTGATAAAAGCAGGTTGCAAGAGCTTAGAGGACTGATTGGCCTCGCCATTACTCTTAGCCTCTTAGACCCTCCTTATCTGAGGCTCGATCAGTCAAATAAGGTAAGCTCTGTCTTATCCATGCTAAGTGAGGCAGCTGCACTCACACACATCACCTGCTGATAGAATAAGTTGCAGCGCTGCTTTATTTCTGAATAACCCTGCTGCAAATCTGAAGCCATTTGGAGAAATTGGCCTTTGGATCAGTTTAGTGAATATATTTTTGTTTGATGACACAGTTTGTTTGTTTGTTTTTCCATAATTAAAATGACAGAAGTTTAAAACTAATAACGTACTGTCTCATTTATCGTTTTAACGGTGAAATCTATATATAGATTGATCTAATGCTTCAGTAATACATGTCCTGATACCCGGACTTGGACTTCTTTAACTGGCTCTGCACTCTGCTGTTAAACGTGGCTTCGTTTGACAGTTTAAGTAAAGTAAACCAATGGAAAGATTAAAAGGCGATGATGGGTGGAGTCTGAACACATTAGACATCTTGACACACTTCCGTTTCGAACAGATTTAACAGATTTAATGTCTGTGCTGTGACCTGACTGAAACAAAACCAGGGTGTCTCCTTTTACCTCATTTCCACCACTTCTTGTCGACTGTCTTCGTATTTCCTCTGCCACTCCAGTACTTCTTTCTCCTTTGTCACAATCTGTGGAAGGTGATCAAATTGGTAAAGTTAAAAGCTAGGCTGGAAGTACCTACAATTGATAGATTGTATAGATAGAAGATAGAAGATATTTTGAGGGGCACCTCGTCTCGTGCAATTCCCAATGAGTGGTCCAGATCCCTGGGTAGATGAGGACTCTCCCCTTCTATGTAGCTGCTGGGCGTCCTGGGATACAGAGAGCTCTTGGTCACAGCGCTCTCTACTGAAGATGGCATGTCTCTGTGCTGCTCCCAGGAACCAAAGGAGAGGAGGGAAAGGAATGGAAACATGACCAGTTACCCTCCAGACAGAGTTGCAGATGGGACAATCTCATGCGCACATTCTTCACAGGATTCCCTGAATCCGACCGCAAACTTTATAAAACACAGCAAACTCAGTATGCAAATGAGGCAAGCTGGCGATGTTCCTGAAGACCTGGTCAGCCGCCACATGATTGGATGGAATAGTCTTCATTGCCACAGTATTAGCCGCGTGAATGGCTGATGCTGGCACCAGCTGAGCAGTCGTGATCACCTGCTGCTTGCAGGAGCTTGAATGTGATTGGATCCAGGCAAGACAGAGGGAGGAAGGGCAGCAGCTGATCATGTGCAGAAGCAGACTAGGCAGAATATTGTTTAGTCTCTTGTTAATGCATGTTGCAGCTGTAAACTGGCTTTACCTAAAAGATTATTCTGTAACCTGTAGGAACATTTTCCAGCTCTTGTACCATCAGAAACACTACGATGGGAGGGTTAACCAGGGGTTGATCTGTAAGAGCAACGTTTGTGGGACTTCAAAATAAAACAACTCCTCACACAAGTTCTAATAAATGAAACCAATCTTTCATCTACAGTCATATTTTGAGCCCAAACTGTTTTCTACAAAAGGTTTAGTCATCCTTGGTAGAGCTGGATTATGGGAGGATTTGATGAAATTGTGGGAGCTCACAGAGGACAATGAGGCAGAGGCTCAAATGTTTTGTCTGGCTGGAGAATTAATAACATTGTGTTGCATGTAAAGTCGTGCCTAATTAAGATAACTATAAACCTCTTTTGTCTTTCATTAGCTACTGATAGGGCTTTGCTCCTGTCTTAGAGAGTTACACACATTAAGCAAATAGATCTAAACTGATTACAAAGGTAATTTACCTCCTTATAATGTTTACCTAAAGCTCTTTATCATAGAAACAGTCCCTTTACTAAATCCCTACTAAACATTTTATTAGTGCAAATATGTTACTAGAGAGATACGTAATGAGTTTGTAGATTAAAACATACAGGTGTCTTTTGCAGAGCTGCAGAAAAGTCTTTCTGTGGTATTTATGTTTTTCTAATAAGGACATACGGGGAAGAAAGCAAACTTTTTATGAGAGAGAAAGAACATTTATCTTATTGCTCAGGGTAAAAATAACACCTCTGCAGGAAACACTGTTTCTGAACAAGTTTCATGTGATTAAAGTAAAGTGTGAACACTGAAAAACAAAAAGCACCTGGTATTAGATAAAAATATAGATGACAAAAGATGCAGAACAAGGAGGAAGAGAAGCTTTGGTTAACACCAGGAGTTAGGAAATCTAAAAACATAAAGCTATCACACCTTCTGGTGTCAGACCTTTGGGATCTACTGGAGCTAGGGTCTGCAGTAATGTCTCTAAGTATTTGGACCGCTTGACTTATTTAGAACCAAGAAGATAAAGTGCTGATTTTGTTTTAAACTGGGGCTGTTATGATCCAAATGGCTTAAACTGGAGTATCTTAACTCCATAGTTACTTTAAGTGTATTTTAACTTTGATGTTGAGCCAATGAATTGATGGGATACTATGAGAAATGTGACCAAATACTTGGACCATACTATATTAGGAACCAGATCACAGGGGTATCATGTTACTCTTACTTTGAGTAAGGGTGAACCGTTGATATTCCACCGCCGAGTGCTTGGTTTCTTGAGTCGAGACTGTAAAGTGTGGGACATTACCATGAGATATGAAGGGAGAAAATACTCCCTGCGAGTGACAGGAATCCCCAGACTAAAAACACCTAAACTGAATGCTATCACCTACCTGGTATTGTTGTGTATTAGTGCTGTTAGTCAGGTAAAAGGACCAAATCAGAGATGTAAAATGTGATTGGGGATTTGGGCCAATTAAAGCAAAACATAATCAAATTCATCTGAGAGTGCTACTTCTCATTTTTATTCATATTGTTTGACATCCCCAGTCACATTTCTGCTGCTATAAGCCTCTCGTAAACAGGCGACATGCACAGCAAAGGCAATGGACTTGAAAGGCACAATACTCTGTGTTGGAATTAACCTTGTAGAGATTGCTTTGACTCAGAGTCTGAGCTGGACACATTAAGCCATGTTAGAGATATTATATATGATGATACAAGAAGTGAAATGTCTGTGTATGCAGCAGTACAGCCACCATGTTGAAAAGGTTCACAGTTTCACTCCAAACTGTGCAATTAGGGGGAGGGATTGGCAAGGGGAGACACACGGATGCACACACCATCTTCACAAATATGGACATTTTATTTCCACCCACTTTTCCTTACTTTCACCTCATTTTGGGGCATTTTTTGTTTTCCAAACACATCCACCCACACACACTTGCATTCGGCAGGTGCAGGCCGACTCAGCGCAGTACCTGGGGGGTTACAGTGGAGAGGGAGGGGCACTGAGAGATGTTTTTGGCTACTTGCAGAGCCTCTAGTCTCAGAGCAGCAAGCACCAGCTCCTCCTTGGTCGCACAGACGAGGCAAAATTTCAAGGGTTAAGGGAGGGTTGAGGCCCAAAGATGAGAGAGAGCAAAAGGAAATATATAATATTTGAGTTGAGCGTAGAGGCTCACACACAAATGTAGACACTCAACCTTGCTGCTATCTAGTATTATTCATATTTAATCCATTGAACGCAGCAAGCAGCAGAAATGCAGCTGAAGTAAGAGAAAGGAAAAAAGGACAAAGTAGGATGTAATAATGATGAATAACCCGATGACCCTATATGGCAGAGACTTAACTCAAAATCATATTGTACACCATTGGTTAATGGTCTCCTGTTCCCTGGTGGAAACCAGGAAGCAGAAAACTACACTACAAACATTTTGAGCTTTCACATAAATAGTAAAAATACCAAAAGAAACTGTTAAATCTTTCTTTTTAGATTTTGTGAAAAGGCCACATAAAAAACTTCAGTTTAAAAAAAAGATACTTCTTTCCTCAGTTGTTCTTAGGTTTGTCCACAAAGGGATAAAAACACGTGTCATGGGCCACCACGTCCAGTACCATGAGGTTTAACAAGGTGGGCCGTGTGTGGTCAATAAACACACCTGTAGTTTTTGGGCGAATGCAGTGGGGTTGGTCTCAGCCAGGTCAGGCTCCAGGTACTGCAGGGGGTCATCACACTCAGACAGTCTGTCTAACAATGGCATGGACTGGTCTGGAGCAGGGGTCTCGGCAGGGCCGCAGCTAAGGGGCTACAAGGGTGCCAGGAGGTGTAGGCAGAAGTTGGGGAAGGGGTCAGGGGACATCATGGCAAAGCAAGAGCTGAGTGTTTGTGTGGCAGCATTGTGATTGATTTACATAATGTAAGGAAAAGGAGTGTGACAGACTGGCTATTTAAGGCTTTATTGGGTGATGCAGAGCTGAGTCATGGCGCTCTGTCCCCCCATGTGACAAAAACGATCGCATGATGTAACATGTTAATAGAAAATCAAAGATGAGGAAACAGAAATGAAGCTCATTTTCTCACATATGCAACAAATACAAGTGGAAATATTTATGAGTATATATATTGCATACCTGCTCATCCCTTTCAATGCTCTGCGTTCGGCTGAGTGACTCGTTCTCTCTCTTCTTGCCTTTGTCCCCAACAGAACCCTCCGGACCGGGCCGCATGCTCAACACTGGTGTCTTCATACCTATGATCTGGGCCTCCATCTCCTCAAAACTCCTGCATGGTATGGAAAGAACAGTGTGACTGCCGATAAAAGAGGGGGCATGACATGTAATGTACTGTATATGATGGATGGGTGGGTTAATGACTGCCCTGCTGAAGCAGCTGAAATGCATGCATTATGCTTTCCAAATCACTGAGCTTTACATTTAACAGATCAACAGTAACAATATATTCACAAAGAAAGGAAAAGAAAACACATAAGATATTTTTTTACCCGGTACAGGGAGAACTGGGCTCAGATCCATGTGCACATGTATTTTTGGTGTAGTCATCTGGGTCCAAATTCAAGTACAAAGATGACTTCTTCGTAGAAAGCGGCTGTAAGATACACAAGTTTGACTAAAATGTTGTTTTAATTTAGCTCCTTACATCCTTACAAAGTTTACTAATATATGATAAAAGATATGTAGCTAAAACACTCACCGGGGATGAGGAGCCAATTTTCTCCATGTATTCAATTTCATAATCTTGTACAAAAACAGAGACAAAAGTGTAAGTTACAGATCTTAGAGGCACATCCACCAGGGCTGCTATCAGGTGGGATCAGAGGCTGAGGCGGGGCTGTCTGCATCGTTTCATCTATGACCCAGATGGATTGAGCCAGACAGCCTCTGGGAACAAGCTGACTCCTCTGTTGGTCAGAGGGCAAAAGAGAACTGGGCCAATACCCTTATTTTACTGCCGCAAGAAAAATCAACAACACTCCCCTATGAATGAAGAGCAAACTTTATCCAAACATAATGCTTTCAATCCACCTGAACACCACCTATCTGTGGTATGCTTTGATGTGTCTTAGTGGTTACATGAACAGTAACGCCTCACCTGGAGGTAGGCCGTTCTCTTTAACAAAAGATGTGAGGTCAGACGGCTGAGGGAAGTCTTGTTGGTCAGAGTTGAAATCTCCATCCATATCATGCAGGGCGGCCCACTTATGAGTAGCTGAGGATGCTAACTTCTCTTCGTCCGTGGCATGATCGTCCTGCGGGTGATGAGAGGGAGATTCGTCTGCGGAAGTAGGATCCTGCACATAAAGGTAGCAGAAGGATAGTCAGATGGACGAATGGAGAAAAAACTAAAAAAGAGCAAAGTGAGAAACCAGAAAAGTGGAGCGTTACACACCTGCGATGTTTCTGATAATGGCGATTTCCTTGGTGACTTCTTTACTCTGAAAGTATTACTGAGGGAGAAAAAACATCAGTTATAAATATCCAGTTTAACACGCAACGCCTTGTTATAGCCAGGCTTCATTCTGAAAATAATATGACTACTTATTTATAAATTTGTGTCAAAATGTTGCAATTTTATTGGTTTGAAGCATCATTTACACATGTGCAGTGATAATATCCACAGTGTAAGGCTGAAGTGAAATGTTTGTGATGAGGCTTGGCTCTATAGTTAGTGAACAGTGATGATGATGGCAAATTAAGATGTGTTTCATTAAAAAAGATCTCAACCACCTCTTGATATACAGTTAAATGGTTATGATATCGACACAAAAATTAAAATTGTTAAAGCAAACATTTTTCCCTTTTGGATGCTTAGTCCTTTATTTACTACATAGAGGTTTATAATGTACTGCTCTGACTGTTTACATCACCTTGCATAAAATAATCATTTGCAGGTTGAAAGATCTTTTTTTTCCTGCCTGCAATATTTCATGTAAAATCTCTGTCAATGTTTCAGACCCAGTGTAAAATAATCCAGCTGTTTAGGTTGCTGAATAATTAGAAACCAGCAAACGACGAACACAAGAGGGAGCACGAGCACCTCCTACGTCACAGCGTGATGAGAAGCTTTGCACCGGCCGCAGTGGAGGGATGAAACATTTACCTCCCATAGGATTCAGTTTACAATCATTTTCTGCCAAGTAGTTTGTTTTAAGAAAGCTCTGATTTTAAAAGAATACATGAAATTCACATCAGAGTATTTGTGACCACCACAGCATTAACACATTATATGTAACACACATCCATATGTAAAGTGTTACAACACAAAATACCTTTTTAACACATTTTGCTGTTATATCAGTTATTATTTCCAAAATAAAAAATAGTGATCTTCCTGTTAAAATGTGCTCAAATGAATCCATTTTTTGAAAAGTAATATTTTAAGTGGGTACAATAAATTATGATGCATGTTACTGTTAATAGGGAAAAGACAACAGGTCAGCATGCTGCTTTTAAAGGAGTCACATGGGATAAAGAGGGAATAAAGGATCAAAAAGTATGAATGGCAGCGTTGTCCCTGTACTTACAACAGACAACAAAGAGAGGACACACCCCTGGACTTCCTGTGATATATGAGAATACACAAACACAGGTGACAGAGACAGACAGACAGACAGACGGCGCTGGCATAACAGATAAAACACACAAATTAATCTAGAATACACACTGATGAGGGCTTCCTATTCATGCTCAAAAGGACAGTGGACATTTTTGTTAATATGATCTTCTAAGGAACTTACGATTTGATGGGAGTTTTCTTCTTCTTAGCTGGTTTGTTCTGGTTTTGGTCTTCTAGCTCCCCAATGTTGTCGTTGTCATTTTCATTGTCAAAGTCACTGGAGGACATTTCAATGGAGGCAGATGCTTTAGGGGGGGAACTGGCCATCTTGTTGGAGGATTTAAAAGGGTCTATGGAGTCAGCAAGAGTGTCAGTATCAAAGTTATATGATGGCCTAGGCATTTTGGGGGAGTTTGAGATACCTTTCTTTGAAGTAAACGGGTTGAAGTTCGGATCATCCCACTTGTCTGGCTCAAAGTTGTAAGATATTTTAGGAGCAGAGATTTCGTCCTCGTTGCCATTTTGCGTTGCAGAAGGGTTGTTGTCTAGCTGCTCCACCTGGGCAGCAGGTGTCTTCTTCAATCCGAGCTTTGGTTTCCTGAGAGGCATCTTGGCACCAGGCTTCTTTCCAACTTTTTTAAGTGGAGGAGAGGCCTGTGATGCCTCGCAGCTGTCCTCAGAGTAGTCAAACTCCAGCCTTACTGGCTGACGTTTGGGTAAAATCGGTTGCTCTTCAGGATTTGCAACTGGCTTTTTAAGAGTAGCTGAGGGAGTTGGGTAATGCGATTCCAGAGCAGGGACAGCGGGGCTGTCTGAAACAGCGTCACAAATGGGATCTTTTCGACCAAAGACTGGTGAATTAGCTATTTTACAGCCTCCAGTCTTAAAGGGGTTGATGTTCTCAAAATTGTCTGGATCCCATTTGTAGGACGCACCAGCAGGGATGGGAGATTCGCCTTTGTCTGTTGGACTTGTAGGTAGCTGGACTTCCTCCTGGCACAAAGGCAAGGCAGGGACACAACAGCTCTCTTCTTGGCTGATATGATTGACTTCCTCAGGCAGAGGAGGAGGCGTTTCTACACGGCTCTTCCTTGTTCTTCTGAGTGTACCTCCAGGGCTTGGGGTTGCAGAGCCTCCTTCTGTTTCCTCTCGAGTCTGGAGAGGGCTGGTAGTTAGAGGCTTTGCCCGCTTTTTTGTTTCTGGAGTGCTGCTGGATGAGGCAGGCCGAGGGCTCTCAGGATTGGAGTTCTGTCTAAGGAGAGGCTTCTTCTTTAAGGAGCCAGGGTGTACTTTTTTGGGTCTGCGTAGTGTCCCCGGGGCACTCTCAGTGCCTACACTGAAGGATTCAGAATGTGGACGGAAACCTCCTGACACTGATCCATCCAACAAGCTAGAGCTATCTAATTCCCCTCCCTGGAGGCTGAGAGAGCGGGTCAGAGTGTGACTTGCTGGTTCAACAGCAAAAAAGTCAATGTTATAAGTACCACTGGCAGCAATGGGCTTGTTCTCATCAAAAGTAGTGGACAGAGAAACTGATGGGGGTTCGACTTTAGTAATATCAGAAGTAAGAGTGTTCACTGAGGTGTTAGAACCTGAAAAAACAAAGGAAACGTAATTAAAACCATAGATTTTATTTTGAAAAAGGGAAATCATGAAGGATTGTTATATGCATCAAATGGTTTGTGGGTTAGATTCAGGAGTTAGAAGAAACAAGAAAATCTCTTTTGAGCTAAGTTTGGCTCAAACATTTCTAAAGACTTTTTTAAAAAGTCTCACAGTTGAAGTGAAATTTAGAGGAACTGGAGGATTTACAGCAGAAATGCAACTTCCTTCCACCAGATGGTGTCATTTTGCTTTCAGTAAGCACACTTTTTAGCAGAAAGCATGTGAATTTCTATTGGAGGGAATTATTCTCCTGCTGTACCTTTGTCATCAGATGTTAACGTCACTCTGTTGGGCTCGGTGGGAGAAACAGCCTTCACAGGAGTTGTAGATTCAGGAGTCTCAAAAGCACCATCAGAGTCGGAGCTCCTAGAACAAAGGATAAAGTCACATTAAAAAAAGGTTGCTGTTTGATACTGGTATTATTTGTCGTAAATTGTGTATACCAAAGGTGGAATTTAACTGTAAAAGAAACCTTTTCTTTTTTTTTTAAAGACTTCTAGTGAAAAAAGGGATTATAGATGTTGTTTTTCATTCTAGGTAGATATCAGTAGCACAAATAAAATGCTGAATCTACAGTGAGGTGACAATTAATACCACACCTGAGACCCATTTCTCTAAGACAACATGCACATTTACATTGAGACACTCAGAGCTGACCACCTCAGGGATCAAATATATCACAGACATAAAATATAAACCAGGGACGGGGGCACAGAGAACCCAAAAATAATTCCTCTATGACCATTGCTTGAAAGTGAAAACAGAAATTCTGATTGTCCTTTTTTTAATGGTCACCTTATACCCTTACACAGATAGGAGTAAAGCTTGAAAAACAACCTGGAAACCATAATTCATGCTGATCAATGTCTTGATGAAAAGCAGCCTCAGCCTCCCAACCTGCTCACCTCTGTCTGACTGGCTGCTCGGTTGCTCTGATCATGCTCTCATGACGAGAGCCCCAGGAAAAACGTCGAATGAGCCCCAGAGCTGGATCTGAATCAGGGCTGTTGCCATCTCCTGCCCCCCCCAGCAGCGTGTCCCAGCCCCAGCGAGCCCACTGCAGTGGAGACAGAGCCTGCCACGCCGTCACTGCCATGGCTACTGTAACGCTGCACCTCTCCGCACCACAACGGGTTTGCCCAACAAGCAGGTACAAACAGCACAGCCTCTTCTTCTTCAAACAGCTAAGACCATAAACTCGGCCTTTTTATTCTGTTTTTCTCTATTGTCTGATAGCTAAATCTCTTTGTTCCCATCTACATTCTCCTCACTTTGCCTCTACTTGTCATCACTAGCTATATCTCTTTTCTCCGGTGCTCGACTAGATTGTCTCCCAATCTAAATGAGACTGTCTGCAGAAGCCCACCTCCTGCAATATTGGATATTCTGGCTCTCTCTCCCAGCTTTTCTCTCTCTGTTTTCCTCCCTCCCTCTAGTCTTTAACAGATTTTCTGCATCCCACCAGCAAAATCCCAACTACAATTATACAACCATTGTATCTATGGAGCTGAAATAACAGCTTACTTTCATCATATGTTCTGCTGAGAAGTCTAAAAGAATTTATTAATGAGTTAACATGGCAAAACCCCACCAGGGTTCTGATTTTAAGAGGTACCAGTTTGGTAAATGTAAAAAAGAAAAATCTTAACTGGGATTTTGGGGTGCTGTGATGTGAGATATGACAACATAAGCAAGAAGAGCGCCGGAAATGTGAGGATTCAGTGAGTTACACCAGGATAAGCCTGCTCTGCCCTGATGTCCATAAGGATCAGTCACAGGAAACCAGGATCATGTTGTCAGTGAGCCATAAAGGCAGTGAGCCAGCCTGATTCAGTATAAATACGCAAAGATATAATGTAACATGCTTGTTATGGATTTATAAAAATAATCTGTTATTTAAAAGATTTCAATTTAACTGTTTTTTATTAATACTTGGCTCCAGAATATGGCTAGAATAAAACAATGTAATTAGGATTTATTTCAGTGCTCTGTTTGAGAAATTTTGCTATGCGCTTGCAAACACTGTGTTCCTATGGTAACAAGAGGTCATTCTCATCATATGTTCCACGACGACGGAAGTAAAATAGCAGCCGCATGCGCAGTCCGACACACACATACATCCCTCTGAGCCTTCAGTGGAGCGCATCACTGAGGGATGACAAACAAAGCTGCACTGCACAGCCGCTCTGATGGCATAAACTATACACTAATGTAAATAATATATACGCAACACTACAATTTCTCCAAGAATCATTTTCAAATTGCATTGAATCAACTTTAGAATAAATGCTGTGGTTAAACATGGATATACACGTAATTAATAACAAGCATGATAGCCTTTTGTTAATGCAACCACATGCTCTGCATCTTTTATGTTCTTTTATGTTATCAGTGCAGTTGAGACAAAAGAAAGAAGAAAAAGCAGCACCACGTGGTTGTCTGTGTAGAGGAGGGAAAATAGAAAAAAGAGCAGCATTTAATGGCAGACTCTCACAGGCTGTTAAGACTGCCTGGAGACAGAAGCTCTACAGCAGGGAGGCAGAGAAACACTGCATGTCAGGCAGCCAGACGTGTTTCTGCTTCCAGCTAAATCCACCTCAGTGTGTCTGAACAGCTTTCAGCGAGACCTCAGGATGCACCGGGATAAAGAGAAAATACACCGACACACAGCCCAAAAAGAAAAAAAAACACTGCAGAAGACATTTCAAAACGGCTTTTTGATAATGCTAAATTTGACATCATAAGGTAAATGTGATTAAATAAAAAGGGATGGGAAGTGATGTCTGCAAATGTCCTCTAAACCCTCTCTGTGTGTACATCATAAGCTATCTCTTCTTTCTCCTGCAGTTTACCATC
>JBAMIG010000017.1:8588378-8603860 GCA_037177335.1 Kiunga ballochi | reverse complement strand
AAACTATGAATTAACACATGTGGAAGTATAGTACATAACCAAAAAGTGTGAAACAACTGAAAATACAGTATGTCATAGTCTAGGTTCATCAAAGTAGGCACCTTTTGCTTTGATTACTGCTTTGCACACTCTTGGCATTCTCTTGGCATTTTATGTGGTGGACCATCGTTAGCAATGCTATATAAATAAATAAACTAAATGTGATATTTTCTATGTTTTATTGATTATATTTGCAGAATATTACATTCTGTTATATTCCACAAAGTGCACAGACTCTTACTTGGGATTGGGGGTTGTATTTTCTGATGAATTTTCCCCCACGTCCTTGTAAACACAACCCTATTTTTCCTGGCATGTTACTTACCTAACTAACCTGCCTTTCAAGCTTGTATCTAAATTATCTGGCACTCCATACTAAGGTGTGTGTGTGTGTGTGTGTAGGTGAGGGGGGGGGGTACATTAAAGTGTTTTCAGCTGGCAGGTTTTTCCCTGCAACAAGCTGAGGCCTGCCACTGCCTGGAACAGACCAGATGTTTCTTACGGTATTATTTCTTTATCCTGTTAATAGTAAAAAAGGAAACTTTTTTCTTGTCGGTTTGTCAGAGCATGGTAGATTAACAGGTTAATAATAACACTCCAATCAAAAGCTGAATGCCAAGAAATACATAAGCAGAACGAACAAAAAAGCAGATAATTTCCTTGAACTGAGAAAACAAAATCACCACACATCAAGTCAGCTTTGATCAGCAATACTTCAGGCTCAACCCTCAACATGCAGGACCCAGAAACAGTAGATTATCATGTCATCTTAATGGTTTAATCCACAGTAATCCCTCTGCTATCTGTTTTCATGCTGGGTCATGCAGTACCTTATATCTAGAAGCACTGGGAATGGACTGACTTCCATGTGGTGCTCCAGGCCCACCAGCAGAGGGTTCACCTGCTCACATTTCCTCTTTCCTGAGCTACTATGAGCTCTGTTGACACATCCATGTACACATGCACACATTCACACAAATCAGTGTCTCATCAGCATGACCAAATGGCTAAAACACACACGTCCCCGTATGGCTATAAAAATAAAAAGCTGTATTTTTTTACCTGTCTCATGTAATTATTAAATGTATTGAAGAACCTAAATAGTTTAATCAAGCCAAAAGCAACATGATCAAAAGTAATCATATTGTGTCCCATACTAAAATAATAGATTAACTGTTTGCAGATTTAGGACCACTGCAGTTGTGAGAGGGAATGATGACGCTGTGTGATTGGGTTTTTATTTCTACTTTTACTTAAAGCTTCTTCAGTTGCGTTAGGAAGATAATGGATCATATGCAGCAGTTAAGCAGAGTAAGGCTGCAGGCCCGGGACCCGGGACCCTTTGCTGCATGTGACTTTCTCTCTTTATCTGCCATGCTTTCCTGTGTCGGGAAAATCTTTTTTAAGAAAAGATGCACAAAAAAAAGACTCCAAGACCAACAACATCATTGCCACAGAAAGATATCAAGTATTCAAACAGTGTTAAATTTGTTCAAATACTTCATACCTAAACATGATTTGAATCCTCTGTCTTTTAGTTAAGGACAGCTGTTTTAACACTTATATTCTTGGCATTACCTACATTTTTAATGGATAATATAAGAGTAAATAGTTAAACAGGTTAAGGTAATGTACAGAATCTGTCTCTATATATTAACAGCTGCACCAAGGGGGGATTTTCCTTTTTAAACATGTTCACATGGTTTTATTTCAGCTTTCAGTTTCTGAAAAAAGAAAACAATGTAGAAAAACATATTATATTGGAAAATAAACTGGCAGACTGAAATGTTATTCCAGTCTCCTTTTATAATAATAAAATAATAATAAAATTGGACATAAAAGAGGCCAAATCAACTTCAAATGCAGAAATAAATGCCTCATGTTCCTATCATACGATGCTCTGAGTGATTCGCCATACAAACGCCTCTTTTTACTTTTATAAATATATACTTTCAGGGGTTTTTTTTGGCACTTTTGTTGAGAGTAAGATGTGAAAACTTTCTACACAACTGCTTGTCGAAGGAAAATAAGACCTCGGTGTGACTCATTTTTAGAGCCTGTGAAAGCAGTTTGTCATAAAATACCAACAAACTAAAACATATGTGTAGTAATCTGTAACGCCAGTGCATTACGCATTAAGCATATAATCATAGTCAAGAAGGAGGACATTTTCACCAACTATAAATCCAGTTATGTTGTAAACTGCGTATGGATTTTTCCGATGTGGATGGGATGTTTGTTGATGTGAAAAGTGACAAAATATGACTATAATTGACCCATGAAAACAGTTATTTTCCACATTTATAATCCTTGTTGTGAAACTAAAACATTTTCTGTTGTGAACCAACAACAATTATACATTTTCTTTTACGGACCATCATGTTACATCGAAGTATACTTCATTCGGTAACGTAGCTCTCTGCTTGTTTCCTCGTGGACACAGAGCATGCCTGCACATGATGCTTCCTGTGGCTGACTTGCTATGAAAAATTACTTATCCAAACTGATCATTTGTACTAAAGAGCTGATTACTGTCTGCTTAACAGAAGTACATCTAAGGCATAACTTCCCATAATATTAAGCTTTCAGCGTGATATTCTCAGTATCTGAAGTGATGAATAAAAAAAAAACAAAGCCTGTTTATGTTAATCACATGTCAAGGTGAAGCAGTGGTTATGCTGCATCTCATGGGGGTGGAAAGACAGCTGTGAGTGTGTGCAGCCGCTCTACATACCCCAGTGAGGACTCCCAGATGTTGAGCTCACTGCTGAAATCCAAACTGGGAAGCAGGTCATGAGGAAACTCGAGCTCCTCCTTGTCTTCCTGGTCAGTGGCAGAACCTCGGCTCTCTTCCACACCAGTGATGACCGTGACGTCTGGGAGCACCGGCTGAGACAGCAGGCTGGGCTGGCTGGTGGAGGTCTCAGGAAGCAATGCTTTGTTGTCCCGTTCAGTCAAACTCTCAGCATGAGCTTCAATCTGCAGGACAGTGAAGCACAATGTTAGTGCAGAAGCTCTGATGTGCAGAACACTGTGTGTGTTTAAACAAGCGTGAGCATGTTGCAAACAGAGAAACACCCACAGAGTAATGCTCAACGCAAGCAGAGTAACTCCACCTAAGTTGTTAAAGTGTAAACATCTGTATGTGTGGAAATGTTTCTCTATCTTCAACAAGAAAATAATCATTATACAGGACAAACCAGTTTTTCTGGAAGGTGAAAAGCTCAGTCAGACGTTTGCTTTTATCATTATCTAAAGACAATAGCTGAGATACCATTTTCTGTCTTTATTCTTCGGTTTATCATGAGTAAATATCAGCAAATATGTAAAATAACCTTTGATCTCAGCCACTCATTTACCTAACCAACCTTTTAATATGGATTTCTATCCATCTGTTTTTCCTCCCGTACAGTCACACTTGTCAGAGGTAAAGTGTTGCAGCAACATCCCCCCTCACAGCACGTCACACTCAACTTTAGTGGAAATTCTCGTGTATTAGTTTGGCATAGATGCAAAGTTTTGATTGATTTCTCACATTGTAATCTAAACTTCACTGCACGCATGCAAATGTGCACTTATACATAAAAAAAATGTGCAAATCTTAACATTAATGTCCAGTATTTCTGCGATATCTGTTTCATACAGAGACTGTTTTCAGTGATTTTAGCTTTAACTGAACCAACATGCAAGGAATGAGACTCTCATAATGAAATTCTCCAAAGATGAAGCTCAGAAATGAGGCGTTTCAATCATTATTTATAAACCGGTAGTGAACAGCATGCTTGCGAGCAGTGAGTAACCAAGGGGAAAGACAAAAAAAAACATCTGCTGAGTTTTTTAAATACCTTTTTTTTACTGTATTTAAGACATTTCATACAAGAAAAGCACACCTTCCAGCTTTACTTCAATTATAATTGATAGAAGTGAACAATTTCTTTCTTTCACATTAAAAAAAATGCTCTTAAAAATAATTTATATTATAATGAGAAACTCATGTCACAAAAGATGTGTTTATCTGTTATATTTCACTGCTGCTTTTGGTGGCAGACAAAAAAACACAAGATAACTTAAAACATTAAACACCCAGGTGAAGACACTGATCCACACACACACACACACACACTAGAAAAATCAATGGAAAAAGAAATGAAGACACTGCTGCAGGAGTGTGACAGTGAATGTGTGTGATCTGCTCCTGTTTTCTGTCTAAATGTTACATAATCAGGCTAAGAAAAAACTACTTCTTACTCCACCAATCATGTTTTCAGATGTGAAGTTTCAGCACGAGATGACTTGTCTATTAAATTTCCTGCATCTTGCTTAAAATCTTTCATTCTATCACTAAGACCAGCTCTAGTCACAGTGGAAATAGTGACAGTGTGTTCACAGCAGGTTACATGCAACCTTTCTGATGATAGGAATCCTATCACAGAGGAGAGTTTACACAACATGGCCGGGTTTACAGCTGACAACCTCAGTATTATTAGTGTTTAAAAGTCAGTGGAGGAGGAGGAGGAGGGTGGGGGTGTCACTATTTGAACACATGGTCTCTCAGATAGGTGGAAAATCACAGCCTTTGTTTTAGTTAGTCTGACCCCCACACAGAAAGCTGCAATTAATTAACCCAGCGGGAAAGCCTGGAAACTTCTACACATCCAGAAGCCATGTCGACAAACTTCAACGCTTCACACATGACTGCTGTTAACATTGAGAAAGGGCAGCACTGAAGCAGGACAAGCATTCTCTCTGTCACAGATTAACTCTGTCTGCATCTCATCACACAAGTTTCATGCTATTTGATTGTAGACTTACCCAGCAGTGTGCTCCTCTGTGCTGAAGGTGACTCTACCTTTGCAGCTACGCTTGTGCCATGCTCACTGTACAAGCAGCCTCTGCAGGGCTCTGTGTTGTGAAGGAGGCAGGACACAAAAACATGCTGCAACACATGCTGCTGACGCTCCCTCTCTGCTCCTGCACTGACTCAGCTAAACTTCCTCCTTCTCTCCACTGTCCTGTCTTCTCCCCGGTGGTTGTCGCTCCCCTCTTAAATTTCCATGAGCCTCCTCTGTTTCTTGCAGTGTGTCTGCATGTATGTGTGTGTGTACACTGTGGAAACACTACACTAGCATGCACTGGGAAACATTAAGCTGCTTGCTGTTGAGACTGTAAACTGACTTGACTGGGCCGGCCACAGGGAAGTGCTGAGTATTCTCCTCCCCCTTCTACTGTAAACTCGTCCCACTCAGCTCTCTTTCTATCCTCCCCTTCTCCTCTAATGCCTTTCCTTCTTTCCTTTCTTTTATCCTTTCATATCAACCTCTGCGCTGGCCTCCCCATCCCCTCTCCCTCACTGCTGTTTCCTTTTGCTGCTTGCACTGACTGACAGTGCCTCTGCAGGTAAATACTAGGAATTAGGCCAAGGGCTGGGCCTGCAGTGACCCCCCAGGAGAGGACCAGCTTGTGCACTAAAGCTTTGGTTACATACACACCTGGACACATACACACACACATAAATCCTATTGGAGTGCAAGTGTTTCGTTTATACAATTTAATGGGGGTCAAAAACATTTTTAAAAAATGTTATCATGGTTTTAACCTACTTTTCTTATTTTATGGAGAAAAGTAGCATTTGTGTTTTACACATATGCTTAGAAACAATCCATTTGCATTTAGCATAGCATTTATCTGGAAACTGTTAAATCGGTCTGTTTGCACATTGGAGCAAACTATTCATCTGCTAGAGATTTCATAGCTTTGCAAAGCTCACTTTATACCGGTGATTCAAAAAACCCTTGCATTGCAATTCTTACTTTACCTGAAAAAATATATTATGACCATTAGAAATGATTATTAATTCTATTCAATAATAATTATATATTTAATTATATAATTATAAATATCATTATTTTAGGGTAACCAGAGTGTGAGTATTAGTGAAAAACTTTTTTTAAAAGGTCAAAGTGAAAAATAAGCTGTTGACAAATTTAGTTCGAGTTTTTTTTTTTTTTTTTATTAACGAGAATTTACCTGATTACATTGAGGCCTGAATTAAAAGCAGCACTTTGCAACTTCCTAAATTAGAGAAAATGTGCTTCTAATGAGTTTTTTAGCATCCTGAGGCTGATAAACTCTGTGATACATGCTTTGTCACTTCACTTTATTTGCATAGCAAATAACTATCAACCATTTTAAATTAACACTGTGGGTGATTTTTTTTTTTTAAATGACATTATCAGAATATTCTCTGATACATTTTTAAAGATGTTTTTGGTGCTATGCAGGGATGCCCAAGACTGGTCCTCCATATCTCCTATCCTGCAACTATTAGATGCAGTCCTTCTTCTTCTCTAACAGACCGGAGTGAAATGAATAGCACATTAAAAGGCCTCTGAAGACATGAAGATGAGGGAGTTTAGCCATTTGATTCAGATGTGGCTTTCATCTAAAATATAAAGGATGGTCAATCTTAAGAACCAGACTTTGGCAACTCCAGAGTAGTGTATTTCCTACAGGATTAGACTGAAGCGCTACATGTGAGAAAATGACAAACATGCTGCAAATATTAAATGTAGAAGTTATTTGATCATCCAACTCACTGCTAAGATAATTATCTTCAATTATTATATTAGGTCATTTAATTTTAAATTACATAAGTAAATGGATATGTTTTTACCAGTGTGTGTAAACATAATTTATTTTTTTAATAAATAAAAAAAATATTTAGAATTAAAAACAGTACATAAAAAGTCATATTTGGAATATTCCAACATAAAATAAACGTGTTTTAAAATGATAGAGCCAAGAAACACTGAGCCAACATGACATAACATGGGTTTTTTTTTTTATCCATGTTGTCAATTAGAAGAGCATATTTAGCAAAAAAACAGTTTAAAATGCAAACAGGGACAGAGAGGACCCCTCTGTAAGCATCAGAAAGTCTGTTATAAGAAAATAATATTGCAAGATCATATTATATCCAGCGGTTTTTACATGAATGTATTCTCTGGAGTAAAAGCCATGCCACTTTAAAAGCCAGAAGTCATGATGACCCACATTAACGCACATTCTTTTAAAACGTTTAAACTCGTCTACTTAGCAATTTAAAAAAGCACAAGCTGGGTGTTTGCATGTTATTCTCTAGTCCATGCATTCTATGTTGTTATTTTTATACTCACGCACTCTCAGAAACCCTACCTGCGAGGAGTCATTTAGATTTTCCTCAGGTGGAAAAAGAACAACACTTTCTGGAGCGCCCTCTTCTGGCTGCAACGGGAATTACACAATTCACCAAGAAATCTTTGTCCAACCTTCCACTTAGATGTTAATATAAAGCTTGTATCAAGCAAAAATATAGTAGTTTTAATTGTTTTCTAGCTTTTTTAAAATTTTAAATAAACTATTGTCTGCTTGATCACAATAACCTGTGAAACTGCCTGTTGTTCATTACAGCCTTTATATTTTGTAAAAAAATAAATAAATAAAAAAAGACATTGAAAAAGGTTTATTTGCATCTACTGCAGCACAGACTAATTAGGAATAATTTATTTCACCACTATAAAAAGAATAAATAAAAATAATTAATATTTTATTTTAACATTTACCTTTATAAAACACCACAAGTATCATACCCTTAGACTTACTAGACAAGCCTTAGCTTTGCAAAGTGCACTGCTGCATGTTACCAAAGCCAGCAGTTTGTATTTCTGCTCCTATTATGGATTAGTCCTAATAGTCCTCAGAACATATAAAGCACTGTGGGGAGCAGCAATCAGCAATCGTGCCCTTACCAAGGCCTCAGTGGTGCTGCTCTCATTCCCCATGTCTCAGCCAGGTGCATGGCCACAGCTGCCCAAACCAGCAGCCTCTCACATCAGCTGGCTGAAGGACACTATCAACAGAGAGACCATCATCATACGTGTGGACCAGTGCTTAACATCAAGCGAAAAGGAACAGGGGAGCTGTAGACCCTAAATATTCACAGACTCATGCTCTGCAGGATTAAACTTCTTTGGTATGAGGTTGAACTAGCATGGGGTGAGAAGGAATTATATGTTATTTACAAGATTACCACAAAATCCTTCCTCCAGAATCAAACTGCAAACTGTATTTCTGCTCAAATCAGAATGTACCATCCCTATTGATAACTGCCCATCAATATGTAGTTATATATAAGAATTATACATCTATGTGATGTAGCCTGCAGATAAGAGCAGACTGATGTAGGACTGCCTCCCAAAATTAGAGTATGTATGGCTATTGTGTGTATGTTAATGCTACTAGCATACTGACACACTGACTGAGGCTGGACAGTCCTGTAACGTAATCCTTGTGTGGTAAATAACAGATTGTGTCGTCTCTTGGCTTCCAGCAGTGTTGTCTATTACACGAGGCAGCAGTAATCCTGGAGAGGCATTAGGGTGCATTCACATAAAACTGAGTTTATCTTTTGTAACACAATTAATACCTAATAATAACCAGTTTCCTCTCTCATGAACATTTCTTGCAGCCGAGCCATAAAAACGTGTCATGGAAAGATTGTCTGTGCGTTTTGCTTGTTAGCTCTCTGTTTAGAAAGGAAGTACTGACCTGAATATATCATACTATATAAATAGAAATCTGCTTTAGTCACTTCTGTTTGATTTTATTCCAGTCGTGTGCACAATTCATCCTGCACACATCTGTGACTTCCATTTAAAAAAAAATGTATTTCCCACATTTTAGATAATAATCCTCTGAAAAAGAGTTTATATCTCCTCATCTCCAAATTCTCACTGATACTTTGGCGTGGCAGCTCGTCAGTCATGCCTGCTCTGCTCTGCCAGCTATTTGTGTGAATGGGGTGTAATTTCAACCCCTTTACTGACTTCCACTAGTGGCAGTGTTTCAAGGCTTCTTGGCAGCAAAGAAAACACAGTAAAAAAATCATATGACTGCAACGTAGCCAGGTCAGTTCTCACCTGACCATCACTCTACACGAGCCATCTTGTTAATCTCCTGGGTTCTGATGAGGACCATCTGTCCTTGCTTTTACAGTAAGAGTTTACCATTTAATGCCCTATGCTTGACCCCCACCCTCCCACAAACACAAAATCCTGGCATAAAAACAAACTAATAAAAGATGATAGATACTTTTTAAGTCAGCAAAGATGATATTTAATCATGAAAAACCATGAAAACACTGCCGTCCTCAGTCTTTAAAGGTGTTAAAAAGCTAAAATGCCTCATTAGCACAATCTTCAAAACATTTTCTTACTTTTTCCAGTTTACATACTGGCCCCACTCCTACTAAATTACACAGAAAAAGAAAGGTAGCATAGGTGACATTTGCTAATAACAAACTACTTACCCCTGCAAACAGAAAAATGTTTCCACATACAGAGTTTGCCTCCAGCTTTGGCAAACTTGCCCCCAATATTTGCTGTCAGACTCAAGGCCAGTGTCTCTGTCCTGCGTCCTGGGGAGCCCTGTTTTCTCTGTAGCTATTTTAGTACTCAACACAGGACAGAGACAGACATGAGGACACTATCTTTGGGTGGGAGGGAAGGGTGGGTGAGGGGAGGAGACCAAACTAGAGCTGGGGAAGCCATGTCTGCTTTGAGAGGTGGCTGGAGGGAAAACTGTAAACAAACAAACACCCATAGAGATGAAGAGGGTGGAGGAGGAGGTGTCAGAGCCTGTTTTGATGTGAAATATTGTACTAAAGTTTGAATTTTTTGATGCATTTGGGATCTTTATGGGTGCTGTTCTTTTTGTGACTTTTTGTGATTGGCATTGAAGGAGACAGGAAGTACAAATGCCAGAAAACTCAGACTAAAGTAAAAGTTGCACATTACAACAATTCAAATCTTTTACTGTAAACCATCTTCATAAGGTCATTTTCAGCCCGGGATGCCCGTCATCCCTATAAATATATAACTGATCCATTCTGTTTCTAAAAGCCATAACACCAGCCCTCATATTAAATATGTGGTCTCCTCTCATTCAGGCTGTTGATCAAATTAATTTGGCACACAACCCTCTACTATATCATTTTCCTCCAGTACAATAATCATCTCTTCTCTTCTTCCTCAGCTCCTCCCATTCTCCATCTATCCTTGTTCCATCTCCACATCTCATTTTGACTGCTGCTGCTGCTGATGCCCCTCCTCCAACACACTACGTGTTTGTTCTACCTTCTGCTGAGCAAAGACGTGGCTTTTCATCAGTAAAATCCTGCAAGACTCTCTGAGCACAGGTGGCAGATCTGAAAACAGCATCTATTCAGCACATTACCTGTTTGTGTGAGATTCCAATGCAGCTCCCCATCTTGTATTCCATGTCCTCCTCTGGTGAAGTGACTCTAGCACTGCACGGCTTGCAGAGCACCTTTCTGCAGAACTGCATCGTTATCAGTCAGACTCAGCATTGCCAAAGCAGGCAAATCTCTGCAGAAGCCAGCGTGTGCACGCCTCGGTCTGTATGAGCGTGCCTCAGCTATGGAGAGCTCCTCGCTGCATTTCCTCGGGGCTTCTCTGGCACATATTTTCACGCCATGGTTACATAAAGTCCAACCTAAATGAATGTGAAAAATAAGCGCCGCTCTCTTCTCGCTGAAATGCAGCTCAGCTTCACATCTCGGTAAAGAAGAGCAGACTGATGCTCCGTTTTGGAGAGAAAAAAAAAAGCTAGAAATGGGAAGGAAGAGACGGGAGGCTGCAAAAGCGTGCCTGTCACTTTAAAAGACTCAAGAGATGACTAAGATGATGGTGCTACATCATCGTGATGAGTACATCATGATACCAGTGTGTTTCACCCAGATAAATCTCACTACAACAGGAAGACAACTGAGCAGAATTAATGACATTTTTCTGTATAACCTTTTATTAAGCAAATATTTATAGAATAACAGTAATGACAGGGAAAAATATTCACAATGGTCCAGAAAAAGGCAGAAAATGATCTGTACAGGTCCAGCTTAAGATTTTTTTTTAAAAATGCAGTGCAGCAAAATATGAAAAAAACCTTTACGGGTATGTAACTATAAACCTGCTGAGGCTAATAATGATTCTGTGCTTACTGCTTCATATGCATGCAACCAGTTTCCAATCATTGAATACTTTATTTCAGAATTAGTTAATTCCAAATTTTAAAAAAATCCAAGTAACCATAATAATGTGAGCTCTGAGAAACCCACTCACAGAAACATCCTCTGTGTGTCACGTCAGGCTGTTGGATTTATTGCTGGTATTGTGAAGCAAAGCAGTGTGTAACGGTACATCATTGCCTAAGCAGAGCTGATAATGTACATATATACACCCCCCCCCCAAATAAAAAAAAAAACATTCAGCTAAAATTGTTTTTTTATAAAAAATAGGGGGAAAAAACACGAGTTAATTTAAAAGGACAAAAAATGCCGAAGTGTTTGAAATGAACTGAAAAGTGCAGCCGAGATTACAGCATGAAGCGAAGCCTCCATCAGTCACTCGGTGTCTGGAGGCTGAATCATTGTGTCTTTGATATCAAAAACCTCAATGAGCTCCTGAGGAGAAAAAAACACACCATAAAATTATAAACAGACACATTAAATCATTATTTTTTAGATGAATACACTTTATTTTTCTTACCCTCCATGTCTTCTGGCTTATAGAGATGATGCACTGTTGGCGGTTGGATGAACTTGCAGCATCCACCTCTCCTTCTTCTAAAGGCTCTGTGACATAAAAACACATTACAAAAAGTCTTCACCACACGACGGTGTGTTACTTGAACGTCACGCTGATGAGACTAAATGTTCTCACTTATACAAGGTAGCTTATCTTCATCCATATACAAACGAGCCAAACCATCCTGCAACAGAAAAACTGTGGTCAATCCTGCTTGCGATCATTAGCGGGTGCATGAGCTTGACTCAAAACTTCACACCATTCCTCACCCTGATTAGAAAAGACGTGTGGAAAATGTTCTCCACCGTCCGAGAAAATGAGTTGGGGTTGATGACAAATTCATAATACGATATCGGGGAGGCTGTGAAAAAGCACATTATGGTAATTATTAAAACCATAAATGCAATAGAAACATATTAAACAGATTCACATAGTGATTATCTAAAAAAACTGGACAATAGAGGCATTATTCAGCTCCCCCTCATTCATACTTGGTGATGGTGAAGTCACGTGACTCTCACGGCTCTCCAACCACCAAAACATTCATACACCAGCAATGCTGACACAGCGACAGATATGGGACTGGTATTGGGATTTGTCTTTCAAGGTCACTATATGATCCACTCTTACCGCCTGATCCCATCACCAAAAAGGTTTTTTAACTTACAATCATCATCATCATAATAGCTCTTCAGATAGCCTAGGATTCTTTCAACCTCTTTCTCTGTTGCTTCTTGATGGGACTCCTCCATTTTCTTCAGCTGACAAAAAACAGGAAGTCATAAAGAGACGTATCCACAACTGTTAGCAAAGAAGAAAGCCATAGGTGTGTACCTGTGCTAACCTACCTGAGTTGGCATTATTCTTTTGGCTTCTTTGCTGGGTGCTTTCCTCTGCCGTTCAACCCTCTGCTTCGGAGGAGGCGGCTCTGCGTGAAAAGATCCCATCCTGTTGAGAAGAACCAGAGGTATGTAGAAAAGAAAATAGAAAAAAAAAAAGCCACACATTTAAAGATCTTTCTGCTTGATGTGCACGATATTAATATAAGAATAAACAAACAATCTGATGTACATAATGTGAAGTAGATCTGAACCGCTCTCTAAACGGAACCAACAGATAAACATGCAGCTCTTCCAATCATTCATCAATACAAATAACATTAAGTCAAATTTCCATCAAAGGAAACAGTAAAAAAAAAAAAAAAAAAAAAACTTTTGGTTTTCCTCTGATGACTGCTTTACAAAAGAACAGCATTTTGCTTTATCCAACAATCCCAGTTGCTATCACAGCAAACTGTGTTGCAGCATGTTTTTTAGTCAAGTAAAGCAGCTATTAGTAATAAGTTACATTATTTTTACTGAAAGTAGTAAAAAACAACATAATATTTCTTATTTTGCTAATTGATTCTGCTTTACTCTTAATTACTTATCCAATTATAAGCTAAGCTACTTTTCTGCCTCTTTTACAAAGTTTCCACAGAAAACAAGCTAAAATGTTTCCTGTTGGCCTCTTCCTAAACGCTCCTACTGGCATAGTTATAAAGAATAACAGCGACAAGCTGTCATTAGAAAGAACTGGTCTGATGATAATGATGATACTCTGAGAGGATGCTTCCTCTTGGAGATGACATCAACACACCGAGTGTGCGACACATTATATAAACCTGTGTGGACAGCACCCTCCCAACAAGACCAGTGAGGTGCTTCCCCAGTAACACACCCCGCATCGCCAGTAACACACCCCGCATCGCCAGTGACACACCCTGCATCGCCAGTAACACACCCCGCATCGCCAGTAACACACCCCGCATCGCCAGTAACACACCCCGCATCGCCAGTGACACACCCCGCATCGCCAGTGACACACCCTGCATCGCCAGTAACAAGATGAGATGAATGGCATGTTAGCACATTCTGGATGTGCAAACTATGAAGTGCACAAAGGATGCGTCGCTTTTAGCCTTCCTTTTAAGCTAATTTGATCCCAAACGAATCGGCACTTCAAAGTGTGCAGACCCTGAATTGGGACACAGCTGATGTCTTCACTTCTGATCCACAGCTTTTCACCATGTTGTGTGTTGCTTTGAAATGAGACTTGCACAATAAACATCCCGTAAGACGGATAAAGACGTAGGGGAGAATCACAGAAGCAGGAATAGATTTTAACACGTGAAATTTGATCTTGTGAGGTTGTTATCTAATAATATAAGAGTTTTTTTTTTACTTTGTCTGAGCAAACTGAGAAGTGAATATGTTTTGACTGCTGCATGCAGGCCTCCGTCTGTGTTGCACCACCTGCACTGACCAGCAAGCTTTCCTCCTACTAACAAACTTATATATAGAAAATAAAGCAATCCAACGCCACACAGTACTTTGCTGACTAACAAAAGTGATTAAAACCATTTTGGTTTTAATGTTTTTGGGTTTTTCACAGCGTCAGCATAGAAAGCACACAACACTTGATGTAAGAAGACTGAGCGAGTCACTTTTTACTGTTTGGAAGTTTTAAGCTTTAGCAGCTGATCCAGAACCACTGGTTCTCCTTGTAAAGCAGGGGTTTAATTTCTGTTTTGCCAAATAACTGCCAAGCAAAAACCCTGGGACTTAAATCCCAGGGACCGGCAAGGGTCTCTGGTACTCACATGTAATGGAAAGACGGTGCAGCCCTGAAACAGCACTCTGTTCGCTTGGCCAATCTGTGCCAGGCATCGCCGGGTAGATAGCCATCAGAGCCATCTCCATTCAGTTCATCATCCCCATCTTCTAATCGGTTGAGGCCCATGAAGGACAACTATTAAAAGAGACAGAGACACTGAAATATTACCACTGCAAAAACAAAAGTATCAAGGTTTTAGGTCCAATAAATAATTTTACATTGCAATAATCTACTAACATAGCAATTACATCTGATCCTTTAATGGTACGTTAACCTCCATCTTATTTACTGTGCAAAAGAAACCAAATAATTGCTCTGGTCAACAGTCTTCACTGCTTCCACCAACCACAGTTTGATTCAGATGCAGGTCATCATCAAATGAGCAACACATTACCCAAAGAAGTAACGCCAAACAATTTTTCCAACATTTAAGACTTTTTTTTTTAAAAGAAATCACTTTTCACTCATCATCCACCTCTTTTTTATACAAATAAAACAAATATATGTCCAGTTAACATGTATCTGAGCATAAAACAGTGACTGCAGAGACATCCAGACATATACTATATGCTTCCTTTGTTTAATACTCCAAAGTGACAGGTGTTCTAACTTCATTACAAGCGATACATATGTATAGTGGCTGGTCATTGTGCTATAAACATACTCACAAGATGCTCAGCAAAAACACTGGGATCAAATGAGTTCCCTTCAGAAAAGAGCTGGCTGGCTTTTTCCTTTCCCAGGTCTGTAGCCACCACCAAGAGTTGGGCATCTAGAGCTGCTTCTCTTGCTTGCCGTACTGAAGGGTAGAAAATCCAAAAAAGTTATTAATCACATAGATTGAAGACATGCATTCAAGTATAAATAATTAATATGGTTATTACAAATAAATATAATTAAGAAACACTTTTAAATGCTGATTTGCAGTCTAATAAATCTAAATTTCCTTACATATATGAGGAAGTCAGAGTACCAAAGATTAGTATAACTGAAGACGAGGAGCAGACAAATATTATTATTTATAAATCCTATGTTTAATTTTATCCTTCTGTTTACAGAATTTTTAAATAAACTTTTGGTTCATCATGCATCACACATACCATCCTTAAAAAGTTTGTTTGCCTCCTCTAAAACCTCTGTCAGCTT